>CM067768.1:3902500-4030000 GCA_034642375.1 Vigna nakashimae
TACTAAATTCATCAAGTTGTTCCAAAGGATCAAAACGGCCAGTTATTAATGGAATTCCTTGTCGGTTCTCTGTAAAATACTCGTTTGGGCGGGGACTTCCAAATACATCATAAGCTAGACCTGTACTGACAAATAACCAACCTGCAATGAATAGGGAGGGTATAGTAATGCTATGAATAATCCAGTATCGGATACTGGTAATAATATCAGCAAAAGAACGTTCTCCTGTGCTTCCAGACATCTTGAACTCCACATATTCTTGTACAGTCAAAAAGGGGGGTCGAGTCCATAAAAGACAAGATCAGTAAGGCGAAATTTACTGAAATATAATCCTGGTTAGATCGTCCATTTTGTACCAACGGTGTCTTTTGAGTATACTGAATGAGTATAGCTATCCTTCTTTTAACAGAGCAATGAAATTTCACAATCAGTGTAAAAATTTAGTACTAGATTTTTTTCGTCTTTTTTCATTTATTGTCTCTATGTAGTCAAAAATTCGATAGAAAATTTTGCAAAGTTTGGGTATATAAAATTTTTTTTGATATTCAATTTTTATAGTAATATTAACATTTCAGATTATTAGTTTTGGATTAGAAACTAAAGATCCATTCAAATCCGAATATGAGAAAAGGGTTTCTGATAATTCATAAAGTAGATTTTATATTTTAATAATTCAATTAGTGTCAAATCAATAAATCTATTTTTTGTGGTTGTTGAAGATCTTTTTTTCCGATTTTCTTCTACATTAATTCAAAGTGAAATAAAATGAAATAACAAAGTTATTATTCTTTGTTTTAATATTCTTAATATTTCTTGTCTTTTTCTAATAGAAAGATAATTCTATTGGATATCTATAGAATAATACTCAATATTTTCATTAGAGCAGGTTTACTTAATTCCTGAGCTGATTAAAAAGTCTGTTGATTTGAAATTACAGGATGGGTAGATGTAACAGATGAGGAATTTATCGATAAATTATGTTACTCTATTTCTTTTTATTCGTCTCTAATGATTTATTGATGAATCGCCAATTTTGAATTGTATCTTTGAAGTAGGATTTTTTATCTTCTTTTTTCTCTCAAAAATGGAAATTTAGGGAAGTGCTTTATAAACATATGTATAAAAAGAATGAAAATATTTCATTTAGTTTCTATATGCCCACTATCACTAGTTATTTCAGTTTTTTACTATCGGTTTTTGTTTCGGTGTAGATTTTCCTGTGTGTTTCTTCCTGTGTGTCTCTGTTGCTCCTGGCTGTCTGGGATGCTTGCATTTCTTCAGTTGTTGTTCTTCATACTCGCCAAAGGAGGGGGAGGTACCTGCAAAGATACTCCGACGATCAAGTCAGATAGGAGTTATGGAGCTGAAGCTCTGAAGAGAGTAATTGGATACTGCTCTGAAATATTATTCAGGATCTCTAGAACATAAAGAGAACGTACCTGGACTTTGGTCCTGTCACTGTATTTATAAGCAAAATAAAAATAACCACCTTACCTAAAAATGTGGTTAGTGGCTTTGACAAATATCTTAACTGTCTAAAATATTTATGTTATTACATAAATATCCTTACTACATAACAGTTTTAATAATAACCTCGTCTCTGTTTATTGGTCTTAGTAAAATACGACTTATTTGATTTTTAATTTTTAGAGGAATAGTCAATTTTGGTATAAGACATTCTATAATTCCTTACTATGTCAATTTACAATTCTCGATCGTTGAGATTCATGATCAATACAGATTTCTGTTTAAGGCTAGATATTACCTTTCTTTTTACTTTTCGAACAAATAAAAATGATTGAAGTTTTTCTATTTGGAATCGTGTTAGGTTTAATTCCTATTACTTTGGCTGGATTATTTGTAACTGCATATTTACAATATCGACGAGGTGATCAGTTGAATCTTTGATTAATAAATGTCTCTTTTTTTGTGATTCCCTATTTATTTAGTTTCATCCTAATCGACAAGGATAAAAATAAGACTTTCTTTTGAATGTTAAATTATTTCAGTGTAATTATCAGGCGAACAATACTAGAATCACGCTCTGTATGATTTGAACCTACGACATCGGGTTTTGGAGACCCGCGTTCTGCCGAACTGAACTAAGAGCTCTTTTTTTTCATAAATTCTTTTCTACTATGATCCAAATCCATTTTGCATATAGATATTCAGTATACGGAATATCATAGAATAAGTAATAGTTAGGGATAGGGATGACAGGATTTGAACCCGTGACATTTTGTACCCAAAACAAACGCCCTACCAAGCTGCGCTACATCCCTTTTCCAGTTGTTTATAGTGTTATTGTAAAGAATCTTTGTCTTGTTTTCCACATTTTTCTCTGTTGATATATATCAACAGAGAAAAAAAATAAAATACTTCAAAAATAAAAAGAAAGGATGATTTGAAATGCGAGATCTCAAAACATATCTTTCCGTGGCACCAGTAGTAAGTACTTTATGGTTCGGGGCTTTGGTGGGTCTATTGATAGAGATCAATCGTTTTTTTCCAAATGCATTGATATTCCCCTTTTTTTCATTTTAGTTATTGACACGGGAAGGGGTGAAGAAGATTAAAAGTCCAATGATATATTAAATATGTGTAATTAACCTACTCTTCTTTTTTTCTTCTTTTTTTTAGAAATCCAATGGATAGGTTGGGGCAACAATATCATAAAAAAGACTTAAAAAAAAACTAAAATACTGGCAATTTGAAACGAAATATAGTTCCAGATCCATGTATTCTTTTTGTACTATCTTTTTTGTACTAGATTCAATTAAATTGGAACGAAATCTTTCATCATTTTTCGAATTCTTCTTTTTTATCTTAGTTGTTTTCATCTTTTTCTTAGATTCGAATCCGAAAAGAGTTATCAGTTAATTAAAAACCCAAAGGAGGGTCATGTCCAAGGGTAAAGATATCCGAGTAAGTGTTATTTTGGAAGGTACTGGTTGTGATAAAAAGATCTAAATAAGGAATCAAACAGTATTTCTAGATAGATTACTAACAAGAATCAACACAATACACCTGCCTAGTTGATTGAAATTGATAAAATGATGTCGATGTCCCCGTCGTTATATAACAACATATGCTAAAGAACAATAAAAAAAACCAATCCTTTATTATAATTATATTTTTTATAATTTGTAAAGTAGAAAAATAGTAAGTTTTTTTTTCAAAAAAAGGCAGGGTTCCTTTTAATTATGAGATACATTCTGTATTCAGATATGATAGCGGGACCAAAACCCGTTGCCTTACCGCTTGGCCACGCCCCATTTTCCATTTTTCATTAATAAAGACTATTCTTAATATTGGTTATTCGTCAATTCCAGTTCAAAAATTTCTATATAAAAAAAATTGGTGACTAGTCTTTTCTATGCATATCTACATAGCTATCTATATCTATAAATGGATATAGATAGATAGGATAAAACTAAATTTATTGATCATTAATACAATTCAATTAAGATATTATATAGAAGGAAGTATGATTTCTTCAAATTTTTTTTCACAATGAAAAATATTTTGAAACTGGATAAGTTCAAATAAAAGAAGGATTCTCGAGGTTCTTATCTTATTTGATTCAATTTTTTACTTTTATTCATAACTCTTTATTTTCATTTTTATTGTATTATGTATATAATGCAATAAAATTGAAAATTATAATGAAAATAAAAAAAAAACAAAAATAACTTTTATTTTATTAAAGAACAAAATGTTTGTTACGGTTAATATCTTTAGTTGGATCTGTATTTGTATTCCCTCCGTCCTTTATTCCAGTAGTTTTTTGTTGGAGAAATTGCCCGAAGCCTACGCTTTCTTGAATCCAATTGTGGATATTATGCCAGTAATACCCTTACTCTTTTTTCTTTTAGCTTTTGTTTGGCAAGCTGCTGTAAGTTTTCGATGAGATTTTGAATTTGAATAATGTCTTAAAAAAATTCAGAATTTATCAGAAAACTAAAATTCGAACATTTTAACAATTTATAAGATCAGATAAGTCTTACAGTGTGAATTCTGGATTCCAATATTGAAATTTTTTAATATATAGGAAAAAATAGGGACCTTCTCATCATTTACGTTTTTTGAATTGAAAAAACCTAATCCGATTATTCGATTGGAACCCCTCACCAATAGAATACCTAGATTACAGAAAAAAAGGATTTTTGGTCAAAAGAATTATTGATAATTTGTAATAAAATAATCGACTCTTACTATCAATTCATTTTCGAAACTCATATATCTATCCTCATATCCTAAAAAAACTTCCTTTTTGAGAAACTTAGTATCTTAGTATTAAAAGAAACAAAATATGTTGTAATATAAGAGAATCTATTCTCTTTCTTTGTCGTTTTTTAATTATCTTGGAGATTTCATAATGCTTACTCTAAAACTTTTTGTTTATACGGTAGTGATCTTTTTCGTTTCTCTTTTCATCTTCGGATTCCTATCTAACGATCCAGGACGTAATCCAGGACGTGAAGAATAGAATAAGAAAAAAGTGGATTCTGTGTTTTCTTGCTTGTGTGGAATTTTGAAATATTTTTAGGATTTTCTCTATTTTAACATCTTTCACTAGTAAAAAAAACAAGTTCAAAAAAAAAAATACCAAATTATCAACGAAAAGAGAGGAATTCGAACCCTCGGTACAAGAATTTGTACAATGGATTAGCAATCCGACGCTATAGTCCACTCAGTCATCTCTCCCCAATTGAAAAAAAAAAGAATTACTTTGTTTATGTTATATCACATAAACAAGAAGAAAAAAAAGAAGCTTAAAAAAAAGAGACTTGCTTTTTTTATTATTATATATCTATTTTAGTTTTCTTTTTTTATTTTATTTTTTTACAGCCAATGAGCCCGGCCAGTACCTAGTCGGGCTCTTTTTCTTTTATTCCCATGAATATTAAAAAAAATTCTTTATTTGAATTTATTTGATTCGAAAAAAAAAATATTTGTAAAAATATTTGTAATTTAAAAAAATAAGAGATAGGGATAGATTCCTATCAGAGATACGGATATATTCGTATATATCTTTTGAAAAATCATAGTAAATCCGTATATGTTACAGTAATTACTTATGGTGATTGTAGAAGGAAACTCTCTAACGGGTTTTGCCTCTATCATTTCCTTACAATTTTCTGCGACCATATAATTTGAAGGGTTTTGTGATTAACTAAAAGGTGAAGGATTGAACAGAACAGTTATTGTTCTTTGTTTGATTTTGAAAGAGGTAATGGAACCACACAAAAATAAATAAGTTTATTTAGTAGTAAACTAAAGATAATGGACAACGTAGAAAACAGTCTGAATGCTCTACCTACTTTGGTGTTCAATCACTATACTAACTATTGATTGAAGTCCAATTCAATTTCATGCTTGTGAACTTATTCAGTAGCTATTTCGATTTAAAATCTTATGCTTTCTCTGCACTTAATAAAGTTACCCTTTCTGCATATGAATGCTCAGGATTCAGGGAGGGTGCACTTATTTATTTCTATTGAATTTGAATTACGCTATATCTGTGGGCAGAGTCTTTTATGTTTTCTTGTTATTGAATCTTTAATAAAAGACTATTAATTTAATTGGCAGCAAGCTTCTAAATATGCTCAAAAGCATATGGAAAACATATCAGAAATAATTAAATCAACGGTCAGCGTTTGACAAGGGATATAAAATAGTGAGAAACAATTTTATTGAAAAGAAATATACTGAAAACAAATACTCAACCATCACTAAAATACACTGAAAACAAATACACACCCATCTCATTAAAAGATATAATCAAAACATAACTACTTAAGAAACTACCCTAACACTATTGAACTCCTCCTAACTCCCGTAACCACCTTATCTAGTTACCGCTTCACATCCTAGAAGAGGGAGAAGGATTATTTTGAATCATACGCAAGCATCTTTGAGCCTCTTCTAGCTCCCTCTTGGCACAGTGAAAACTATTCTCTTCCAACAACTGTCGAACACGAAGCAGATGGCTTTTTGCCATCGCGTAATTCACCTTTTCTTCATGACTAATGGCTTTGAAGTTCTTATTTTTTGGTTCCATACTCATTCTATTTTGAATAAATGTTTCTCTTTTTCAATTTTGATTTTGAATTTAAAGATAAAAAGAGCATAATCATATTATTTGCATGATTGACAAAATGTCATTCAATTCTAATTTTGAATTTAAACATAAAAATAGCATGCACATATTATTTGCATGATTGGCAAATTTTTTATTATTAAAGTTATTTATTTTATTATTAATTATTAATCTATTTATGAATATAATTTGATAAACATAATTATGGATATTATCTTATAGATATAATTATAAATATTATGAAATTTTTTAAAGTGATATATATATATATATATATATATATATATATATATATAAATTGATCAAAGAAGATAAGAATTGGCATAATAAATTATATGTATGATAAAAAATGTAAAAAACAAAATACATAAAAAAAAAGTTATCTAAACAAATTCGTATTATGTAGATTACAAAATATAAATCTATATTTTCAAGAAAACTGAAAATTACTCATTTGTAATAATATAAGAACATAAATATGTATTAAAAAGATAAGTTATGTATCCAATTGTTATAGATAATAATAATTATATGCTTGATTTCATTTTTATTTGTCTGTGTTAAGTTGCTGCACCTTATTTTGTTTTTATTTACTTTGGATTATTGAAACACAAATTATATTTAGACCTATAGTAACTTAAGATTTTTATCACTAGTAACTAATATTTAACTAATTGATAGCAACATTTTAAATAATTAAAAATAAAAAACATACCACTGATTGTAATTTTTTTTATCTTTACTTTTAAGAGTTGGGGTTCGCTAATAAGCTATTATTTTTTTAATTTCAGTTAAAAATTAAGTTGAATTAAATTTATTAATATATTTTTGAAATTAAATAAATTTTTAGGATTTTTTTTCTGAATTAAAAAAAAAAGAAATCTAAGGTATAGTTTAAAAGTTTGAATTAACTAAAATTCAAACACAGTGTAGCGCCATTTTTTTCTAATTTTATTTATTCACAAAAATTACATAAATAGATGTTTTATCTTTTTTTCTTAGTATATTAATTGATAACTTTAAGAATTGCATCGAAATTATATTCTTTCCAGTAAAATAGTTTAAAAAGGTAATAGTAATTAATTAAGAACAATATTAGTAAACTAAATAATTAAGAATTTGTGAATAAATTACAATAAAATTTTTAAAAATATATATATAATAAGAATTAAAAGTTTGGATGATAAAAAATTTAGGGATCGGATCATATCTGTGGGACAGTTAATTAAAGTTATATTAAAGTATAAGAAAGACTTAAAATTAATTAATTGGGTGAGAGTTAAACAAATTATTTAAGTGGATAATTAGTTGGGTTGGTTTTTCTTTTTCTTGGGCTTTCAACATCCTAAACCCGTTTAGTATTTTGACATATTACTCCTTAGCTCTTGCTATTTGCACACTCTTATAAAAAAGCTGTAAAAAAAAATACTATTTTTATATTCATTACACTCCATGAAGTACTTTCAAAATAATATTATATATTTATGTTTCATAATGTATTTTCTAAGGTATTAGAAAAATACAAATATGTTCTAAAAATCACACATACTAAAATATATTTTTACTTTTTTAAACTCTTACAAATGTTTCTCAATTTTTTTAATATTTAAAAATTACTTTTTGAGATGTTAAGAAAATAAGAATGTTCCAAAAAATAATTTTTTTTTGGTAAAAATAATTTTTTTTGTAAAATATTACTGTTTATCACATGTCTCTAGATTTCATAATTTATATTATTATATTTACATTTATATCATATTTATTCTTAAAAAGAAATTAATAATTATTTAACTTTATCTATTTAAATATTTTGGAAATCTATCATATTCATCACATCATACACAAATTTTCATTAAATTTTTACTTAAATCTCTTAATTCAAATAATTTCATAATCCATCATCCATTTTCTCAAATTCATTTACTTATTCTTTCTCAAATCCTCAACACAATCCAAACACTGTTTAAATGTTAGTATGAAAACTTTTATAAATTGTAAAAATTGCATACAATTATGAGACAAAAAGAGAAAAAAAAACTTATTTAATATAGTATCTGTCAGACCTCGGAAAACGAACCCAAAACCCCTGCTCAGACTCGTTAAAAACGCACCCAAACTCTGATGCACTAACGCCAGGTGTCAAGAATGGAAGTTTCAAAAGTCAGTTAGTGGATGGCAGGTGTCGACAGGAGAGTGTACGACCGTTTGGACGTAGGGTAAACAAAATTGATTTTTCTGAAAACCCTGCCCACTCTCTTCTGCATGCACCTTCTCCTTTCCAAACTCTAACTTTCCATTTCTCCTTCTTCTCTCTAGAAACTTCCCCTTCTCTCTACTCTAACTCACCTTTTCTCTGCTCCGATCACCGTTCAGGCACCGTAGGAGCATTCCCGGCGTCCCAAGCTTTCTCTTAAACCGAACAAGTTTCAAGTTTGAGCTGGTAAGTTTCTCCCCTTAGTCATTCGTTCTTTTGTTACATGCAAAACCAAGTTCTGGTTGCATGCAGGGGTATAGTCTAAGTTATTTTTGATTTTGATGTGGTTCAGTTTAGTTGGAAGAGTTAAGTGATCGTGAGGGTAGAAGTTGTAGTTGGCGAACCAAGTTGCAGTCTGTAGGACGTTCTTTCATACTAAAGGTAAGGGAAGCTTATTTAATTTAATCTGTATGAAGTTGTTTTGTATGAACGTCCGTTGTTTGAATAAATGAATATGATGCATGATGGTTGATATGTATGAAGTGTATGAATATGAATATGAGTAATCGTTTTGGAGTATGAATTACTAATATGGATTTTATGAAGTATGTAAATTGATATTTTATGTGAACTTATAAGGTTATGAAATGATGTGTTGAAACTTGAGTTGAAAATAAATAAAAATCTGGATATGAAATTCTTACTATGATAATGTACGTTCGTCATCGAACGGTCCTTTACCGTTCGGTGTTTCTAGTAAACTTCTTTAAAATGAAATTCTTTCATTTGGAAAGAATTCTAGTTGAGGACGAGCGTTTTCTTGTAATAGTGCTACGTTTGAGCATTCAGCCAAGCGTAGATGTCCCTAAGTGTTATGTAGGAATTGGGAATCTTGCAAACATATATTTGTATACTTAGTCATTCTTAAACCTTATCTCCATCATCTCGTATTATATTTATTACTGTTAATGTCTCTATTATAAGTTTAAATCAGTGATGGGTCTCAAACCAATCTCTCGTAATGAGTGGTGCTCGGTCTTATACCGAACGCTTGTACTCGTTTTTAATTTATCCAACTTGATGAAATAGAGTTCTTCCAAGTTCAGTAAATTCCTTTTACCGTGTTCGGTCATTGACTGACATTAGGTTTCTGTAATTGAATTATTTTAAATATGGTTCCTTAAACGTCTTGAGGCGTCTACATCCATTGGATCCGGCCTAGAACCTCCGAACTTAATTTATTCTTTGAGTATCAGTCTGAATTTACGAGAGTCAGTTCATTTAACTGATTCACGTGGTAAACAACGATCTTCAGATATTGTATGTTATTATACTCGCATTATTCTTAAGTCTAAATGTGACTCTCTCAGTCTTATTCCCTTATGGAACGGGAGACTTTATCGGTCTCGTTCCTAACGTTTGTCCTTGTTATGAAGAGGGCTGAACATTCAGTATTTTATGTCCTTGGAACTGACGATGAAAATGACAAAAAAGTGAAAGATTATAAAGGATGAACAATATATGAGATGAATAAACGGTTGTGGATTTTGAACGAGCGTTCCAGGGAGGAACGACTCATGGATGAATGGTGGAATTTGTAAAGTATGAATGTGGACAAAACTTAGCTGGCGATTCATCCTGATGTTCCGTGAGTACTCGTCCTCACGTAGAGGGGAGTAGGTCATGTGTGGGAACGGCAGGAGGTCCTAGTCCTTAGAGGTACTTTGGATGGAACGGACTAACCTCGGGTGGCAGGTGATGAGAATTCCAGTTACTACATCACCCGGGTGCACGAACGTCGTAGCTACACAGAATTCATATAGTCCGGACAGTCGGTCTAGTATCAGGGTTTGATTGAATTTGTTTATTGAGATGTACTTGAATGTGCTTGCATATGAAAATGTATGTTATTACTTGAATTAAATTACATAAGCTTACCCTGTGTTTTTCATTGTGTTGTCCTGTCTCTGTACGTCCGTCTTGTCTTTACAATGATAATCCGTGTGGATGTGAGCAGATGGAGATGCGCTACTGGAAGAGGAGCTGGAAGAAGGAAATTTGGAGGAAGAGAATCTCGTCGACGTGAAAGTTAAAGGCCGAACAATAGTACGTTCGGTTAGCTGTATAGTTTAGTTAGTATAGTGTGTTGTCTTCGAACGACCACCTTCCCTTTTGTTAGGTATGACCGTTCGGTATTTCTGTTTTGTAAACCGTTCAGTCAGGTTTGCGCATCTGGTACATCTCAAATTTTTGTAACTCACTTTTGTAAGGCCGTTCGGCCATGAGCGTACGCTCGACTCTAGTGTAAGACTGATCTGGATTGTTATTAATGTGATTATTCTATTGTATAGTTTATTACTGTATTTATGGGATGTTACAGTATCTATCTGAAAAATTTAAATTATACTCCTAATTATCTTTTAAAACTTAAATTCATATTATTATTTTTTGCTAAAAAAATTTCGAGTGAAAGAATGGTCACATATATATATATATATATATATATATATAAATTGTTTTAGCACTTATAAAACTCTAAATATTGTAATTTAGTTTGATAATAATTCGAATAATATATTTAAACTAACAATAAAAAATAATTATCGAAATTAAATTATTACATTTATTAACTATTGAATATACTAATTTGATAAGAAAGTGAATGTCACAACTAAATTAATATATTTTCTATATATTAAGGGTAAAAAACATTATTTTTTATATAGGTAGGTGATTAATTTTATAAAATACAAAAAGCTAATTTAATCCTTTGTATTTGTTACGTGGCATTTGCGAATATAATACCCAAATCAAATAAAAAAAATGGAGATGATATACCTTTTCTCATGGTACTCTAATTATTTCTTTCTTAATAACGGTTCAAATCCCCTTTTACGTAAGAGCTTATTCTTTTTTATATTTTCTTTCTCTCTTCTTATGTTTCTATTATTTTGACGTGCTTTTCTGTTTATTTTTTCTTTTTTTATGATAGAGTGCATATTTATATACATATTACACATAATCATGTTTCAATTGTAAATTAATTGATGATGAAAAATAGGTAAATAAATTGTCTTGATTATAATATATTTTAAAAAAATCATATAATACGTAAGAAATTGATTATAATTATGGTAAGAAACTATAATCAATTTTTTGAATCATATATTTATTTTAAAAATAAATTAACACAATAAATTAAGTATAATACCAAAATATTATTTTTAATTATCATTATAAATATTGCTTAATATTGATTCAAATTATTATAATATTAAAAAAATCATATCTTTATCTAAAAATCAATATTTCAAAAATATTTTTTTAGTGTCAAATATAAAAAACAAAGAGGAATAAAGATATGAATAACATTATTGAATTCTTGAACTAAATTAAAGTTGAAAATTATATATATATATATATATATATATATATATATATATATATATATATTAAGAAAATTTATTTATTTATTTATTTTTATCTACATTAATTATTATTCTTTTTATATATATTTTTTATTTTTATTGGGTGTTGAGACAAATATATATTAAGAAAATAATATATATTAAAAGGACAAGTTATGTATCCCAATTGTTATAAATAATTATAATTATATGCTCGATTCCATTTTTATTTGTCTGTGTTAAGCTGCTGCACCTTATTTTGTGTTTATTTACTTTGGATTATTGAAACAAAAATTATATTAGACATATAGTAACTTAAAAAATTTCTATCACTAGTAATTAATATTTAAATTTAATCAATTAATATTATTTATATAATCTCAAAACAACCATTGAAATTAAATAATAATAATAATAAAAAATAATAACAGTAATAAAAACAAGAATTGTTTTTATTTTCTTATAAAATAAAAGTTCTGTAGATATAGTTTAATGTTTTATTGCTGTATCAAACTAATTTAGTATAAAAGTGATGAAAAATAAGAAAGAATGGTTTTTTTTTTGTTTTTCAAATATAAAAATAGCATAGTTTTGTGGGTGAGACTTAACAGAACTATTTGCATGCCACATTTTTTGTTCCTAAAGTTGGAATCATACGCACCATTGAAGGGTTACCCTTGTCTTATTAAGAAGTTGTGTGCTATAAAAGGGATGAACTCAAGAACCAATATGCCACAAGCCAAACACTTATCTCTTCTCTACTCTAACTGGCACAGGCTTGCCAAGGTCTTTGTTGGGTTCTTTGAGATCCCTCAAGACCTTGGACAACCTTGTCACACAAAACCAGAAAAAGGAAAAACATCAACAGAGGAAAACAATAAACATGAAAGGAAGTAGTGCAAAGGTTGTCTTCACCCTGTTGGTCACTCTGGCCATCACCATCCCATGCCTTGAGGCTGGCATTGCTAAATACGACGACTTTCTCAAAGCTCAAGCTGAAGAAGCCCACGAAATCGCTCTGCAGTCCTATGTGCCAACTCCTGAATTGGTCACCGGTGAGCTCAATTACCACGTTCATCGTGCCTTGAAAAACAGAACAAGGAGGGGACTGAATGAGGCCAAGAACCCTGTTGGAGGGCGCTGTGACAGCAGCAACCCCATTGACAATTGCTGGAGGTGCAACAAAGACTGGGCCAACGACAGGTACCGGTTGGCCAGATGCGGAAAAGGGTTCGGAAGACGCGCAGTGGGTGGGCTCGGTGGACCCATTTACGTTGTCACCGATAACTCCGACGAGGACATGGTCAACCCTAAGCCAGGAACCCTCCGATATGCCGTCACCCAAAAGGGTCCACTTTGGATCATCTTCCAACGCAGCATGATCATCACTCTGAAGCAGGAGCTTCTCATTTCCTCCGACAAGACCATCGACGGTCGTGGTGCCAACGTTCAGATCAAGGACGGTGGTGGCCTCACCATACAGTTCGCGAACAACGTCATCATCCACGGAATTCGCGTTAAGAACATTGTGCCTAAGGAGGGTGGCATGATCAGGGACTCTTACAACCACGTTGGACTGAGAACGAGGAGTGATGGTGATGCCATCTCCCTATTCGGAGCCTCCAACGTGTGGATCGATCATGTATCTCTCTCTAACGCTGCCGATGGACTGATCGATGTGATCCAAGGCTCCACAGCCATCACCATCTCCAACTGCCACATGACCAGACACAACGATGTGATGTTGTTCGGTGCGACTGACTCGTACACGGAGGACAAGATCATGCAGATAACAGTGGCATTCAACCATTTCGGGCAGGGACTGATCCAGAGGATGCCAAGGTGCAGATGGGGATTCTTCCACGTTCTTAACAACGATTACACTCACTGGATGATGTACGCCATTGGTGGAAGCGCAGGGCCTACTATTCTTAGCCAAGGAAACCGTTTCATTGCTCCCAACAACGACGCTGCAAAGGAGGTCACACACAGAATTAATGGTACACCAGACGTCTGGAAGAACTGGCAGTGGCAATCCGACATGGACCTTCTCATGAACGGTGCCACTTTCAACACTTCCGGTGCTCCCATCAAGATTACACACAAGAAGGGTCTCATCATGAAGCCAAGAGATGGCACTCATGTCAGCAGACTCACACGCCATGCTGGCGCTCTCAACTGCGTTGTTGGCTTGCCTTGCTAGGGAATATATATTTATATCTATACATCTATAGATATACATACATGTGTATGTATATATGCGTACGTGTGTGTGTTCAGTTTTTCTTTGTTATGCTTACTGAGACATCACACAAGATGTATGGTTTGTGCGGTTTTTGTTGGAGGATGAGTAGAGTTGAGTCTGAGTAGCATTACATTGATTCTTTATATTGATTCTTTATATTTTTTTATGCTGTCCTATATCGAAGCATTTAAAATACACTTATGTCGGTAATTTAAAATATTTTTTCATATATTTGAAAACATACACAGGAGATATATAAGTCAGACAAAATCATAGGAGAACACAATTTCTATGTTGACTTGAAGTGGTGGTTGCCACGTCGACTCGTTTCAGGCCAACTAAATGACACGTGACCATTTCTTGCACACCTCACATGTACAGTAAATTTAAAGTTGTCTATTTTAACACTATAGAACTAAATTGATATAAATTTGAAAACATAGAGACCAAATGTCTACATTTTTAAAACTGAGTATTAAACTAAAAATTACCTCCTAATATGAGGACGAAGTAAGCATTTAAGCAAATGAAATATATTCGAACGTTATGTAAAGTTAAGAATATAATATGATAAATTAAACTATAATTATCACCATGCCTTATTTATTTTTTATAATTGATGGGCTTTTGCGATGGATGAATTATTTGTAATATAATTTTAGAAAGTGAAAATGTTGGACACATACATTTTTGAGTGATGTGTGATAGTTTTTTCATCTCGTCACTTTTTATTTAGATAAAAAAGAAAAAATAAACTATGTTTTTTCACAGTTAAACATTTTAAATTTGAATGTAATAAAATGTTTATCTTTAATTCCTTACCATATTCTAATAGTCATATTTAAAAAAAAAAAATTAATTACATGCATAAGTGTATGAGTACACATTTGTGTCAGCGTATTTGACACATATAGTAAAAATACTTTGTCTAGAAGTTTATAGTGTAGTTTATACATCTGTATAATTATATTTTTATTCTCACTATACATAAGAAGTTGTATCAATATTGCATTTGACATGATTTGGAATCAAGAATCTTATCATTTATTCTTTTCAATCAAACACAATTAACACTAAAACGATCATTTTAGATATATCCAACAATATACAATAATATAATATCACCAGTCACAATTTCATACATTATAATCCAATTTAAAGACAAACACTAGCTTCTCTTATCTTACACCAAAACTACCAAACTTTATACACTTCAAATCCTTACTCCAAGCTCAAGAAATCCTAGGAACGCCTATAAACCTCAGAATTAAGATCATAATAAATTATTAGGACGATTGATTGACAAAGAACAAGGAATAGATAAAGGATAACACATGCAACAATCCTAAAAATCATAGATTTTAGAATAGAACAACAAAAGAAAAAATGAGTCGAAACTTACTTGCTCTATTGAAGAAACCGATCGAGTAAAAATGTAGACCTTATTACCGTGTTCGATTAGGTACCTCCTGATTGTCAAAGAGATGACTTAGGAGATATATAACTCTAGAGAACTGATTTTTAAAGAGATGAAATATTTAAAATAATGAAACTCGTTTATAACAAAACTATTTATAAATAAATCATTTAATATTAAAATAATCGAGTCTCACTATTTTTAGACTACTACCATCTCTAAAATTGGGATTTTACATAATTTAAAAAAAATTGTTTTTCAAATAAATATTTTGGAAAAATTATTAAAATAAGCTTATTAGAAAAACACATTAAAATAGAAAATTATTTATTTTAATAAAATCTAGTGTTTGTCGATTTTTATTATTACTTTAACGAACTAATTAAATTGGATCTAATTATTGAAATATTATTATTATATTTATTTATTTTATTATTACGAAGGATATGTATTTTTGAATATATATATATATATATAAAGTGAGTGAACAAAACAATAAAATAAAGTAATATTTACAAAAAGTTAATGTAATTTAAAAAAAAAATTAAAGTATGTGTTTTTGAAATAAGTAGTTTTGAAAACTTAATTATTTAAAAGTATACGTAATTCATCCTTATTAAGACAAGCTTATTAGAGAAATACATTAAAAATATAAAATTATATATTTTAATAAAATCTAGCGTTTATTGATATTTATTATTATTTTAACCAGCTAATTAAATTGATGTAATTATTGAAATATTATTGTTATATTTATTTATTTTATTATTAATTAGGAGATGTATTATTGTGTGTGTGACAAAGATTATATGTATCTTTCTGGTAGTGACGGAAATTAAAAATTGGGAAATTCACTAAATAAATGTTCATAATGCATTTCTCTACAGTGATTTGGTTGAGGAGATCTACATAAAAGTTTCTTTAGATTTTCAAAACTCTAACTTTAGTTTGCAGGTTTAAAAAGTAACTGTTAAAATAAGCTCCTCGTCGTTGGTTTGCTAAGTTACGAACGATATTGAAGCGGTATGACTTTGTTCAATTGTATTCAGATTATTCACTATTTATATTGCACAGGAGAGAAATACATCTTTTGGATTAGCTATGTGGATAACTTCAACTATAAATTTTTTTAAAAACTTACTTAAGTTATTATTTTCCTTTGAAGGACCTACTAGTCTTAAAATATTTTTTAGAATTTCGCAATCCTGAGGAGTTTATCTATTAAAGAAAGTATGTATTAGAAATCATCGAAGACATATATTTATTAGATGTTAAGCACGTGGATTTTTCAATGGATCAACATCATAAGATTCAAAACCTATTAAAGATTGATTGGATGATTAATCTATTTGTCTGTGATTATATCACATTTTATCTCAATTTATGTAAAATCATCGTAAAGAGCATTGAGAGGTAGCCTTAAGAGTAGATATTTGAAGAAACATTTGGGACAAGGTATTTTACTACGGTATGATAGTAAATTGGAACTATAAGGATTGTGTGATTGAGATTGAACGGGTTGTCCACTTACAAGATGTTCTTTCATTGGTTGGGTGATGCTTCTTGGGTATTCTCCAATATCTTGAAAAACTAAGAAACAATCAACCGTCCATCGTTTTTTTAAAGAGGTTGAATATTGCACTGTGATAGTGAATACATGTGAGTTAAAATGACTCAAATAATTACTTAATTAATTGGGAGTTTATGATTTTAAAAGAATGTAATTGTATTGTGATAGTTAATCAATATTACATGTTGTTCAGAATCCAATTTTTCATGAGAGAATAAAACATATTAAAGTTGATTGTCATTTTGTTTATTTTTTATCAATAATAACTAATATATAAATAAAATAATAAGACAAACAAAACAAAACATAGCCACCTCCTTTGCAATAAAGTACGCTGAAAAGCCTTAACAACACATAGCATAGGTGATGAAAACAAGGGATTAGAATGATAGACGTCGGCACCCTGTAACAAACGTCTATATGGCTGACAGGGTAAGTGAAAAGTAAACCCAGAATGTGAAAAGTCATTTTTTTCGCCATTTAGACGTCAGATCCCGCCACATCCGACATCTATATACATTGCGAATATTAATTTTTAAATCAAATGGACGTCATATTAGTGAGGTCGCCGCCGTCTGGTCGAGAATAGACGTCGGGCACTGGGGGCACCGATGTCTTGATTCCAGTTAAATCAAAAATCGCGAACCCGCGGTTACGCACACTTCATCGTCTTTCTCCTCGCCTTTTCTCTCCGCGGCATTGCATTTTTAGGTGCGCTTTATCTCTTTTGAACCGTTTAAATTTACTTTTACTCCGATTAAATTAGTCTTTGATGGATTATGTTCCATTTGAACCGATTAAAATGAGTTTTCGTTGTGTTTTCGTGCAGTTATTCTCGTGTCTTTGGGTAGCGTAGTAGCACCTTCTCCCTTTGCTAGTTTCCTCGTAAGAAAAGTTTACGTTTTTTTGTATCTCTTATAGCATTTCAACCCAAAATCAAACCTGGATCCTTGTCTAGTTCTCATGTCACCGTATTCTTTTTCATTGGCGGTTGGAATGGAACTAGACAAGGACCCAGATTCGGTTTTCGGTTGAAATGCCACAAGAGATCCAAAAGATACAAGTTTTTCTTATGAGGAAACTAGCAAAGGAAGAAGGTGCTACTACGTACCCAAAGACACGAGCTGCTGTAGACGTTGGTTAATGTGATGTCCGACGTCTAAAGTGTCCTTAGACGTCGGTTCAAGGCATTAACTGACGTCTATAGTGCCCATAGACATAAGTTAAAGGCATTAACAGACGTCTATAGTGCCCATAGACGTCGGTTTTGATGTAATCCGACGTCTTTGATAGACGTCATTAATGTCACCCGTAAAGATGTCGGATCGGAATCTGACGTTAAAAACCCAAAATAACATACGTTTAAAACCCTTTCTGCATTATTGTTATAAACAGTTTCTTAAAAGTTATGGAAAATAAAATAAAAGAAATTGATTAAAAAGGATAAGAATTGGCATGATAAAATAAGTTAAAACAATACATAAAAATGTTATCTAAATCAATTCGTACTATATATATTACAAAATATAAATCAATATTTTCAAAGAAAACTGAAAATTACTTATTTGTAATATTATAAGAAAACAAATATATATTAAAAAGATAAGTTATGTATCCCAATTGTAATAGATAATATTATAATTATATGGTCTATTCCATTTTTATATGTCTGTGTGTTAAGCTGTTGATTTTATTTACTTTGGATGGCTGAAACTATTCATCTGTTACTGAAAAAAAATGATATTGGACATATAGTAACTTTAAAATTTTATCACTAATAATTAATATTTAAATTTATTCCACTAATATTATTTATCTAATCTAAAAACAACGATTGAAATTAAATAATAATAATAACAAGAATTATTTTTACCTTCTTATAAAATAAAACTTCTCTATGTATATTTTAATGTTTTAATATGGTTGATAAGAATAGATTAAATTAATTTAGTATAATAGTGATGAAAAATAAGATATAATGGTTTTTTGTTTTTCAAATATAAAAATAGCATAATTTTGTAGGCGAGACTTAACAAAACTATTTGCATGACACATTTTTTGTTTTAAAGTTGGAATCATACGCAGCATAGAAGGGTTACCGTTGTTTTGTGAAGAAGTTGTGTGCTACAAAAGGAATGAACTCACGAACCAATATGCCACAAGCCAAACACTTATCTCTTCTCTACTAATATGCCACAAGCCAAACACTTATCTCTTCTCTACTCTAACTGTCACAGGCTTGCCAAGGTCTTTGTTGGGTTCTTTGAGATCTCCCAAGACCTTGGACAACCTTGTCACACAAAACCAGAAAAAAGAAAAACATCAACAGAGAAAACAATAAAGTAGTGCAAAGGTTGTCTTCACCCTGTTGGACACCCATCTCATTAAAAGATATAATCAAAACATAACTAACAAAGAAACCTTGAACTACTTAAGTACCCTAAGAAACTCCTCCTAACTCCCGTAACCACCCTTCTCTAGTTACCGCTTCACATCTTAGAAGAGGGAGAAGGATTATTTTGAATCATACGCAAGCATCTTTGAGCCTCTTCCAGCTCTCTCTCGGCACAGTGAAAACTATTCTCTTCCAACAACTGTAAGCAGATGGCTTTTTGCCATCGCCGTAATTCACCTTTTCTTCATGACTAATGGCTTTGAAGTTCTTATTTTTTTTTCCATACTCACTCTATTTTGAATAAATGTTTCTCTTTTTCAATTTTGATTTTGAATTTAAAGATAAAAAGAGCATAATCATATTATTTGCATGATTGACAAAATGTCATTCAATTCTAATTTTGAATTTAAACATAAAAATAGCATGCACATATTATTTGCATGATTGGCAAATTTTTTATTATTAAAGTTATTTATTTTATTATTAATTATTAATCTATTTATGAATATAATTTGATAAACATAATTATGGATATTATCTTATAGATATAATTATAAATATTATGAAATTTTTTAAAGTGATATATATATATATATATATATATATATATATATATATATATATAAATTGATCAAAGAAGATAAGAATTGGCATAATAAATTATATGTATGATAAAAAATGTAAAAAACAAAATACATAAAAAAAAAGTTATCTAAACAAATTCGTATTATGTAGATTACAAAATATAAATCTATATTTTCAAGAAAACTGAAAATTACTCATTTGTAATATTATAAGAACATAAATATATATTAAAAAGATAAGTTATGTATCCCAATTGTTATACATAATAATAATTATATGCTTGATTTCATTTTTATTTGTCTGTGTTAAGTTGCTGCACCTTATTTTGTATTTATTTACTTTGGATTATTGAAACACAAATTATATTAGACCTATAGTAACTTAAGATTTTTATCACTAGTAACTAATATTTAACTAATTGATAGGAATATTTTAAATAATTAAAAATAAAAAACATACCAGTGATTGTAATTTTTTTAATCTTTAGTTTTAAGAATCGGGGTTCGCTAATAAGCTATTATTTTTTCAATTTCAGTTAAAAATTAAGTTGAATTAAATTTATTATTATATTTTTGAAATTAAATAAATTTTTAGTATTTTTTTTTTCTGAATTAAAAAAAAAAATCTTAAGGTATAGTTTAAAAGTTTGAATCAACTAAAATTCAAACACAGTGTAGCGCCATTTTTTTCTAATTTTATTTATTCACAAAAATTACATAAATAGATGTTTTATCTTTTTTTCTTAGTATATTAATTGATAACTTTAAGAATTGCATCGAAATTATATTCTTTCCAGTAAAATAGTTTAAAAAGGTAATAGTAATTAATTAAGAACAATATTAGTAAACTAAATAATTAAGAATTTGTGAATAAATTACAATAAAATTAAAAAAATATATATATAATAAGAATTAAAAGTTTGGATAATAAAAAATTTAGGGATCGGATCATATCTGTGGGACAGTTAATTAAAGCTATATTAAAGTATAAGAAAGACTTAAAATTAATTAATTGGGTGAGAGTTAAACAAATTATTTAAGTGGATAATTAGTTGGGTTGATTTTTCTTTTTCCTGGGCTTTCAACATCCTAAACCCGTTTAGTATTTTAACATATTACTCCTTAGCTCTTGCTATTTGCACACACTCTTATAAAAAAGCTGTAAAAAAAATACTATTTTTATATTCATTACACTCCATGAAGTACTTTTAAAATAATATTATATATTTATGTTTCATAATGTATTTTCTAAGGTATTAGAAAAATACAAATATGTTCTAAAAATCACACATACTAAAATATATTTTTACTTTTTTAAACTCTTACAAATGTTTCTCAATTTTTTTAATATTTAAAAATTACTTTTTGAGATGTTAAGAAAATAAGAATGTTCCAAAAAATAATTTTTTTTTTGGTAAAAATAATTTTTTTGTAAAATATTACTGTTTATCACATGTCTCTAGATTTCATAATTTATATTATTATATTTACATTTATATCATATTTATTCTTAAAAAGAAATTAATAATTATTTAACTTTATCTATTTAAATATTTTGGAAATCTATCATATTAATCACATCATACACAAATTTTCATTAAAGTTTTACTTAAATCTCTTAATCCAAATAATTTCATAATCCATCATCCATTTTCTCAAATTCATTTACTTATTCTTTCTCAAATCCTCAACACAATCCAAACACTGTTTAAATGTTAGTACGAAAACTTTTATAAGTTGTAAAAATTGCATACAATTACGCATGAGACAAAAAGAGAAAAAAAACTTTTTTAATATAGTATCTATCTCAAAAATTTAAATTATACTCCTAATTATCTTTTAAAACTTAAATTCATATTATTTTTTGCTAAAAAAATTTCGGGTGAAAGAATGATCCTATCTATCTATCTATCTATATATATATATATATATATATATATATATATATATATATATATATATATATATATATATATATATATATATATATATATTGTTTTAGACTTATAAAACTCTAAATATTGTAATTTAGTTTGATATTAATTCGAATAATATATTTAAACTAACAATAAAAAATAATTATCAAAATTAAATTATTACATTTATTAACTATTGAATATACTAATTTGATAAGAAAGTGAATGTCACAACTAAATTAATATATTTTCTATATATTAAGGGTAAAAAACATTATTTTTTATATAGGTAGGTGATTAATTTTATAAAATACAAAAAGCTAATTTAATCCTATGTATTTGTTACGTGGCATTTGCGAATATAATACCCAAATCAAATAGAAAAAATAAATGTTATACCTTATCTGACATCCATTTATATATAGAAAACATATATAATAAAGATGTCATCATTCCATAATATAGGAAAGCAGTCAAGAGTAATTAAGGATTATAATCATCCTTAGAATGTTAGAGTTTTTCTTTGAAAATTACAGAGAATTTAAAAACTTTAAAAGCATAAAAGTTTTTCAAAGCTAGCAAATAAAAGCTAACATTCTAAGCTGCAGCGCTGTCGTCTCCATCAAAGCTGTTTCCAAAGTATCATCCTCGCCATCTGCTCCCACCCAAGTGGGTGACCATAGCAAAAGAAACATACACAAGCAACACAAACAAGCAAGAGTAAGCTAGATATAAAAAGCATATTATACAACCTCACACGACATGCAAAAATCACCCAAACATGGTAAACTGACATCACAAGACTTGTTACTTTATAAACCGACTCGTCCGAACTAACCAGATACCATCATATTATCATAGTGAATCCAACATATCTCATACATTCACATACTTCCCACATAAATCACATCATTATAGTTCACAACCATGTTCTTTCCAACCACCCAAGTCTCATACATAACCGTACATGACAATATGTTAAGCAAACAACATTAATCAATCCAATACACATTACCAGACAATAACAGTCCCAAGAGAACCACTAAACAACACAAAACCCCGTAACTCATACTTAGATAAAGAAAATGGCTTTGAAACCATCACCAACAGTTCCAGACAGGTTTAAAGCCTCCAAAATGACCTAAGGAACGTCCAAAACGGACATCAGGAATCCCAAAAACTATCAAAAACAAAGACAAAGCCACTTTCTGCAAACACCTCGCGCTCGGGCGCCCCAGTAGAGGCGCTGGGAGCGACTTTTTGCGAAGACCGCGCGCCTGGGCGCCCCGGGAGGCGCTGGGCGCGAACCAGATGGCATCCAGCCCCATACCAGTTGACAGCAACCACGGAATTCGACTTTTGATGTACTTAGACCCATTTACAACAGAAATTTTCAGTTCCACATTCACTCATACAGATCCATACAAAACAAGATCACTGTAAACACAAACTTATTCATCAAACAACAAAATATTACAAATTTCAGCACATGTATGGTTCATACAACCCATAGAAAAGAATCTAGCTCTCCTTACCCGGCTTTCTCCAAGCACAACTATTGCAACTGTTCACAGCACAAGAACTCAACCTGCCCCGATCAGAAAGAAGTGGATGTTTGATAGAAATGAAGCCCTCTACTCCGCAGACGCTTAGGTAGCACCAAAATCAAATTCCTATGGTTCAAGGTGTTGGGAATCTAGAGAGAAGTCAGAGGAAGAAGAAGAAGCTTTCTAGAGAGAGAAACAATTTTAAGAAAATGAATTCAGCTTCTTTTAATATATATATATATATATATATATATATATATATATATATATATATATATATATATATATATATATATATATTTTTTTTTTAGGTTCTTACACCTTCTCATGGTATTGTAATTATTTCTTACTTAATAACGGTTCAAATCCCCTTTTACTTGAGAGCTTATTCTTTTTTATATTTTCCTTCTCTCTTCCTATGTTTTTATTATTTTGAAGTGCTTTTCTGTTTGTTTATTTTCTTTTTATGATAGAGTGCATATTTATATATAATCTTGTTTTAATTGTAAATTAATTGATGATGAACAAAATAGATAAATAAATTGTCTTGATTGTAATATATTTTTAAAAAATCATATAATATGTAAGAAATTGATTATAATTATGGTCAGAAACTTATCAATTTTTGAATCATATATTTATTTTAAAAATAAATTAACACAGTAAATTAAGTATAATACCAAAATATTATTTCTAATTATCATTATGAATATTGTTTAATATTGATTCAAATTATTACAATATTAAAATATCATATCTTTATCTAAAGATTTCAAAAATAATTTTTTAGTGTCGCGTATAAAAAACAAAGAGGAATAAAGATATGAATAACATTATTGAATTCTTGAACTAAATTAAAGTTGAAAATTATATATATATATATATATATATATATATATATATATATATATATATATATATTTTAAGAAAATTTATTTATTTATTTTTTCTTTATCTATCATTAATTATTATTCTTTATATATATATTTTTTATTTTTATTGGGTGTTGAGACAAATATATATTAAGAAGATAATATATATTAAAAGGACAAGTTATGTATCCCAATTGTTATAAATAATTATAATTATATGCTCGATTCCATTTTTATTTGTCTGTGTTAAGCTGCTGCACCTTATTTTGTGTTTATTTACTTTGGATTATTGAAACAAAAATTATAATAGACATATAGTAACTTAAAAAATTTCTATCACTAGTAATTAATATTTAAATTTAATCAATTAATATTATTTATATAATCTGAAAACAACCAATGAAATTAAATAATAATAATAAAAAAATAATAGTAATAAAAAGAGGAATTGTTTTTATTTTCTTATAAAATAAAAGTTCTGTAGATATAGTTTAATGTTTTATTGCTGATAACAATCTATCAAATTAAGTTAGTATAAAAGTGATGAAAAATAAGAAAGAATGGTTTTTTTTTGTTTTTCAAATATAAAAATAGCATAGTTTTGTGGATGAGACTTAACAGAACTATTTGCATGCCACATTTTTTGTTCCTAAAGTTGGAATCATACACACCATTGAAGGGTTACCGTCGTCTTATTAAGAAGTTGTGTGCTATAAAAGGGATGAACTCACAAACCAATATGCCACAAGTCAAACACTTATCTCTTCTCTACTCTAACTGGCACAGGCTTGCCAAGGTCTTTGTTGGGTTCTTTGAGATCTCCCAAGACCTTGGACAACCTTGTCACACAAAACCAGAAAAAGCAAAAACATCAACAGAAGAAAACAATAAACATGAGAGGAAGTAGTGCAAAGTTGTCTTCACCCTGTTGGTCACTCTGGCCATCACCATCCCATGCCTTGAGGCTGGCATTGCTAAATACGACGACTTTCTCAAAGCTCAAGCTGAAGAAGCCCACGAAATCGCTCTCCAGTCCTATGTGCCAACTCCTGAATTGGTCACCGGTGAGCTCAATTACCACGTTGTGGATCGATCATGTATCTCTCTCTAACGCTGCCGATGGACTGATCGATGTGATCCAAGGCTCCACAGCCATCACCATCTCCAACTGCCACATGACCAGACACAACGATGTGATGTTGTTCGGTGCGACTGACTCGTACACGGAGGACAAGATCATGCAGATAACAGTGGCATTCAACCATTTCGGGCAGGGACTGATCCAGAGGATGCCAAGGTGCAGATGGGGATTCTTCCACGTTCTTAACAACGATTACACTCACTGGATGATGTACGCCATTGGTGGAAGCGCAGGGCCTACTATTCTTAGCCAAGGAAACCGTTTCATTGCTCCCAACAACGACGCTGCAAAGGAGGTCACACACAGAATTAATGGTACACCAGACGTCTGGAAGAACTGGCAGTGGCAATCCGACATGGACCTTCTCATGAACGGTGCCACTTTCAACACTTCCGGTGCTCCCATCAAGATTACACACAAGAAGGGTCTCATCATGAAGCCAAGAGATGGCACTCATGTCAGCAGACTCACACGCCATGCTGGCGCTCTCAACTGCGTTGTTGGCTTGCCTTGCTAGGGAATATATATTTATATCTATACATCTATAGATATACATACATGTGTATGTATATATGCGTACGTGTGTATGTTCAGTTTTTCTTTGTTATGCTTACTGAGACATCACACAAGATGTATGGTTTGTGCGGTTTTTGTTGTATGCTTGTGCACGTCCACCCCTCGGTTGATTCCTTCCAGCAATTGGTGGCCTCATCACTGCTCGTCCCCCAAAGTGGCACTCGTTCTCCAAATGTCCGTTCCTTCCGCAACGGTTACAATGCTTTCCACCCACCAGCTGAGGGCATGACGAACGATAATGCGGCCCTCCACATTGAAAGCAAGTTACACTTCCTTGTCTAGTTTGTCCGACAGGAACCAGTGCTTGAGAACTGCTCACGTTAGATGGCTGACTAGGACGAGAGTAAGGAGTCCTCCTCTGAACAGTACCTCCCCTGGATACTATCGGTCCTCTACTCACTTGTTGTTGTTTCTTCTGTCGTTCAACCTCTGCCATATTCTTCTCCAATACCTTGGCTCGCTCAACCATACTGGGAAAAGACCGGATGCACAAACTGGATATCAATACCTTCAAATCACTCCTCAGTCCGTTCTCAAATTTCCTACACTGCCATTCCTCATTGGTTGCCATTGTATTGAACCGAACAAGGTGTTTGAACTTGTTGGTATACTCAGAAACGGACATACTGCCTTGGGCGAGCTGTAGAAATTCAACCTCTTTGGCAAAGCGGACGCTGTCAGGGAAATACTCTTCATAAAACTTGTTCCTGAATACTTCCCAAGTGATTGGCTGTTGAGCGTCCGTTAGAATGGCTCTCGCGCTCGCCCACCAGTGGCTTGCTTCTTCAGTTAATAAATATTCTGTGTATGCCAACCTGTTCTCATCCGGACACCTCTTTGCGTTGAAGATTCTCTCCATGTCTCCTAACCACTGGTCTGCCTCGTCAGGGAGGCCCTTACCATTGAATTTAGATGGATGGTGCTGGAGAAAACTCTCCAAACTCCATTCGGCATTTGGTTGGGCAGCATGTTGAGTGGCGTTTGAAGAGGAAGCTCCAGGAGTACCTCTAGTAGCAGCAAGGATCTCCATTAATTGTCTTTGGGTGGTTTCAGCAGTGACACGAGAGACTTCTAAACCTTGCATAGCCTCACGGTTTTGGCGCATCAGGGCCGTGTTCTGCTCCATCAGAGTGGTATTCTGTTGTTGAAGTCTATCAATTACTGTTTCCAACAACCTAGCATTGTTGGACGTATCAGGCTCGTTTGGTTGTGGTGGAGGAGGTAGCCTAGGTGCCATTTGTTCTCTGGATACAGAGAAAAGCAAACGAGCGTTAGTTATGTTCAAGAGTTAAAACAATAATAACTCATTAAACATACAATTAAGCACACAGCAAAAACACAGTGCACTCATAACCTACAGTGTCCCTTAAATAGAACAAAACTGCTCTGATACCACTAATGTAACATCCCAAAATATAGTAATTACCATAATTTAGAATTAATTACAATTAACAGTAAACAGTAAGCAGTCTTTACATTAATAAAACAGAGTTCAAAAGCCGAACGGCTTGAATACACAAATAGCGTACGTTCAAACAGAAACAGAGTTAAATAGGACGAACGGCTTTACAAAATACTTAGCCGAACGTACAAGCTACACTAACATTTACAGTCCTAATCTAACGAGTGTTCTAAGGCTTGGCCTTTACTTCAACTTCAACTAGGTTTGCATCTTCCAAATTTTCTTCTTCCAGCATTTCTTCAAGAGACGCACCACCATCTGCTCACATCCACACAGATGATCATTGCATTTTGACAAGACGAACGTACATGGACAGTAGACAACACAATGGAAATGCAAGGGTAAGCTTATATCATTTAATTCATACAACACACATACATTTAACGTTTCAGTTTACACATACAACATATAACTTATCATATAATTTAACATAGAATTTATGTATATAAGACAGACCGTCCGGACTGTATGAACCATGTAGTTACAGGCGTCCTTGCACCCAAGTGGTGTAGTAGCCGGGATATACCTAATCAGCTGCCACTTGAGGTTAATCCTTCGCCCCTGCTAAGTGAGGAACTAAGGACCTCCTGCCATTCCCACACATGACTACCCCCTTCTACGTGAAGATGAGTATCACGGAATATCAGGATGGACCAAGCCAGCATTAACTTATCCATGTTCATACTTTACCAAATTTAATATTTAACACATCTGAGACGTTCCTCCTTGGAACGCTCGTTCAAATTTCATAATCATATAATCATTTCACATAGTGTTCAAACGTCTTATCCGTTCATAATTATAATACTTTCATTCTATGTTCCACTCTCTTAAAAATACGAACGTTCAATTTAAAGAAGGAAGAGGACGAGCGTTTAAAAATTAGAGTTAGGAAGACCCATAATAAATCATAAAGATTTCCAGAATAATAAGACCAAGTTCCAGAAAAATATTAAATGCTAAGAAGTCAGATTATCTCAATTTATATGAATAGGCATTAAGGAGAAGACTTGAATATATATAGGATTTTGTATTAGAAAAGAACAGGTTACCAGTCAATGACCGAACGTGCAAATATAATTTTACCAAATGTTTGGACGAACGCTGTTTACGTTCGGTAAAGATTTAAGGATATGAACGAACGTTCGGTTTAAGACCGAACACTTTATTAATGCGGACGCTCGATATGTGACCGAGCACATATTATGACGAACGCTTGGCCAAAGGCCGAACGCTCCTGAGGACGAACGCTCAATAATGAGGCCGAGCGCGCTTTAGGACGAACGCTCAATATGAAACCGAGCGCTCTGTAGGACGAACGCTATTTAGAACGAACGTTCGACATGAGGCCGAACGCTATTAAGGACGAACGTTTCGGTTAAAGACCGAGCGTTACGTATTTATAAAGTTTCAAATATTTATATACAGCTGAGCTGAACCGAACGCTCAGACAATCAAATGGGGACGCTCGTTCTCGAGCAGAATTCTTTCCGAATGAAGGAATTACATTCTAAGTTATTTTTAAGGAAAACCGAACGGTTTAAGACCGTACAGTGACGAGCGTCATTTATCAATGGGAAGGAATAAAATTCCAGATTTCTCAACCTTAGCAAATTTCCAGATTTCAACATTCAAACCTTATACTATATAATTCATATGATTCTCAAATTTATGAACTTTAACATGAATTCCAGTAACTTCATATTCAACATCAATATTCAGATTTATTTCATACAACGAAACATCCATTTCCATACATATCAAACCAACATACAGATCAATCAAAATCAGAAACCAGATTCCATAACAGTGGTCATCCATACAGCTCAAACATCATACAGTTCATGCATGCACATCAGATCATAGAACATACAGTATAAATTAAACATATAAGCTTCCCTTACCCGGATTGGCAGCCAAACTTGTCCTAGATGCAACAGTGGCTTGTTCAACTAAGCTTTTCTTACGTTCTTGACTCTTCCAAAACAAAATCTAACCATGGAATACGGAACACTTAGAATACAGGCTTGAATGAAACTAAAACCCTATTTTCCCAGAAACCTAAGGACGAACTACGGAAAGAGGGACTTACCAGTTTCAGTTCTTGAAGTTGTTCGGTCCAGAAGGAAGATCACAGCAGTAAGAACACTCCTACGGTGCTGCAATTGTGATTGGAGGAGAAACGTAAGGATTACAGTAGAGAGAAGGTGACTGGTTTCAGAGAGAAGTTGGAGAAGATGAAGAGGTGAGTTCAGAGGTTGAAGATGAGTGCGTGCAAGTGAGAGAGAGTTTTTTCGAAAATTCTGGTTTTGTTAAACTAACGTTCAATTGGACGAACGTGTCCCATGTTGACACCTGCACACCCATCTCTGATTTAGAAGCCTCTTCCGCAACACGTGGCGTGCTTGCATGCAAAGATTGATGCGTTTTTTAATGTTGCAGAGAAATGATTGTGGCTCAGCTTTCCGTGCACGGCAGAGGTGAAAATCAGAGTTGGGAGTGGGTTTTTAATTACCCGTAGCAGTGACGTGGTGTGTGTATTAGTGATGATTTGTCAGAGAATTATTACTACTAATTATTCAGGGTTTCACAGTGACTATAGTTACTAATTTATATATTAATTTATAGATTAATAATTATTGCTAACTAAAGTAGTTTTTATTATGAATAAAAAATGATAATTAGTTTCTAAATTAGTAACTAAAATAGTTTTTATTATGAATAAGTATTTAAATTGGTCACTATAACATTAACTGTCAATATTTTGGTTATAAAAAAAATGATCTTTAAATTAATCCTTAATTAAAAAATTAGTCTTTGAATATAATTTTTAATTACTAAAATTGATCGTTATTTAATAATTTTGTAGTAATGAGACTAGTCTTCAAAGTTTTATATAAGTGATTTTTTTTACCCTTTTCAATAATTAATTATCTAGATCACAAGTAAATTTATCAATCACGGTATAGAAACACATTAAATGGAGCACTTAAGAAAGTTAAACCGAAATATTAATTGATATGGATTGCAATTTCTCAAAATTCATTCTCGATTCAAATTTTGGAAAAATTTCAAATCTTGTATTTATAACATCTAACTTTTATTAGATTGATACTACTAAAGTAAAATCCCACATAATTAATACTTAAAAATAGATAATTTAATATATAGAAGAATATATATTATAGTTATCCAACCACTAGTGCAAAAATTGATAATAACATTTTTGTCGTTCGCAGAGTAATAAATGAAGTGGTAACAATAGAGTAATCAAGGAAAAATTTTAACGATAAGTTTACAAATGATCGTCGTTATATGTGTAAATTGAAAAACAACGATAGTTAATAGAGGCATTGTCCTTATATATTCTTCACAAAGAAACCATCATTATATAGTTTAGGAGATATATAACGACATTTTGTCATTATATATCTTTCGAGGGTTAAAGAGTTAAACATTTTCATTTCTCTACGAATGCACAATATTTTCTTTCTAGTTTTCGTCGTTGGTGCATAGTGTTTTCCAACCACCCTTGATTGTTTTTGAAGCTTTTTTTGGTCTTTCGTCTTGGAGCATCCTTCCTTGTTTGATGTGAAAAGTTGTAAATTTTTGCTAAGTCAACTCCCTAAGTTGACTCATAGGTGGAGCCTTTTGTGGTTGACTTTAGTTAACATCCACCTAAACCACCTTAGGAAGCAAGGCAATGACTTGATTGGTTCTCCTTTGGTGGAGAGTAGTGGCCAAGTGTCCTTCTCCTAATGGAAATGATTTCCTCTTAGTAGTGGCTATATGTCATTCTACTAATGGATTATAGTAACCACATGTCCTCCTCTTAGTGGATATGATTTTTAGCCTTGTTACCCTAGCAAAGTTAATGTTTTTAAGGTTTTGCTTCTACACTTAAACTTATAAAGGTGTCTCACCCATGTAAATTCACTTTGAGATTAATATTGTTATACAGTCAAATTATTGTGCCATCATACCTATCTCTAAAGTGATGGCTAGAACATCCCATGTGGTCTTTTCTAGCCTCCTTCCTTGAGAATTGGCATGACCTCTTTTAAGAGCTATCAAACACCATCATACCTTCACTCCAACACCAAAACCAAGAGCCATTAGCCTCTAAATTCCATTACTTCCATACATCAAATCTTTATTGTCTCATCTTCATGCTTTGGTGCTACTTAGCTTGAGGAGGAGACTATAAAAGATTGAGAGGAAAAAAGAATAAACTAACTTAACAATAATGTACATTGTTTATATAGATTTATTTCATATATATTTATTCTTTTCAAACGATCGATTGAAAAAGCACAATGACTTCATATCAAATATTCAAAATTTTGTTATATTATATAACTTGTATCAATACACTTTTAGTTACATAAATATTAACAATTTTCCAAATTAAGTTTGTCATCCACATTATCTATAAAAAATTTAACTCATTCGAACCTTCTTCTTTTCTAAATTTCCTTCACATAAATCTCTAAATCACAATTAATAATAGTTACAAAACTTATCCATTTTAACTTTACATGTGTATTCATAAAAAGATCTTACTTAGTGAACAATATAGATACTCGACACCAAGAGCACATATTGATTCATTTGATTATGTTAGTGCTAAGTAATTTAGTCATGTCCCTACCCGATCCAATAGACATACTAAATAGCACGATCCAAAAACAATCATTATGTATTTTCATTTTGAAACAACCTAAACGTACATCTATTGGAATGATATCCACATATCATAACTAATCTCAATAGTTTGGTATTATGGTTATTATTTATGACGATGTATCATTATGTTATTATTAACTACACTTAAGGTGAATATTATTTCAATGATAACATAGGTCCATGGTCCATATTGATCTTATAAACATAGTATATGAAAAGGAATACTTACTCAATAGTCACTCATGCTTACAACTATATTCATAAATTCAAACTCTCTTATTGGCTTGAATGTCGGAGAGTACATTTCCCTCAAACCTCGACTGAGGGGCTTATTTTCTTATCAGGCCTTCCACACTTAGAAATCGAGATTAAAAGTAATTTAAATATTTCTTTCAAAGCGAACAATACATCATATATGAAATGATTAATCCTAATGATGTCACTCGACCGAATTGAAATCAAAATAAGTTATATCTCATTGACGACCGAAACCAAAAGTACGTAAGGAACCATTAAAATGTAAGTCATATTAAATTAAGTATAATATACCTTAGTCAATTAATTATCTTTGTGCCAAAGAAGATGAAGGGAATTGACCTTTTCTAGAACTCATATCGTTAAGACAAATACAAGTATAAATAAAGCTATCATCAATAAAGGAAATAAAGAAAGATTAATTTGAGTATCGAAATACCTCCGAAAAAACCAATCAAAAGCAAATTAGAAAAAACTTGAAGAAAACCAAAAAGAAAGCAACCAATAGAATAAAAGACATACAAGATGCTTATAGGGTCTCTTAATCCTAATGAGAACACTTAGAAACTACAATTTCTTTTTTCTTTTCTTTTTGTTTACCTCAACTTCAGTTAGTCACATTATCCAAATCCTAACACCCATGTGATAAATTTTAAGATAAAAAAAAAAAGTTGTTCCTTGAAATAGGATAATGAACTAAGAGTTTGATAAACCAACAAAAATGGGTTTTATATACACCATGTAGAAATAAACAATACAAGTAATTAAAAAAAAATGAATACTATATGTTGAAAAAAATAAGAAAAAATCCCCACCACAGAACTGAGAATCTCATTTGCCCTCTATGTGACCCTTATTTGGTAAAAATATTAGATATAAAATGAAGCATGAAGCAAGTAGAATCTGAATGTCCCTACATGACACCCATATTGGAAAACATTTAAAAGGGTTATTAAATATTGTTCTCCTCTTACATGACATTTTATGCAAACGTCATTCCAAAAATTACAAAAGTCTTCTTCATCTTTGGGAAAATCATTGTTGTCTTCTTAAGATTCTTTCTTATCTCTAGTGTCCATCAACTTCTTCTTCCTTAATTTTTTTTTTTAACTCAAATGTTAAATATCGTTGCACCACAACACAATTTTACTTCTTTTTTTTTGTTCTTATTATGTGTGTGCCAATTAACTAGCACAAGTAGATGTATGTGGTGGAATCATTATGTGGAACATGGCTTGTGGTGGATTTTTTTGCACCACTTAACACCTTCATTAATATTTCCCTGCCAACTAAAAAACTATAAGGGTCAAAATTAGTATGACTTTATAAATATTAAGAAAATTAAATTACCATGATTAAGAAAATAATTGAATAAAAAGTTATGTCAAATCGATATATATATATATATATATATATATATATATATATATATAAAGAAGTTATGATTTCTTTTTAGAAGAAAGAGGGGTTTTTATATGAGCTGCAAACAAAAAATATCTCTTAAGAAAAAGTGATGCAAAAAAAAAATCAAAGTTCCTAACTTTTAAGCTTTTAAATAGGGAAAGGAATGTTATTTTGTGGTTTGATGAATCTCCCAAAGCCTAAATATATTGGAAAAAGAGAAAATAAAAAAATAGGCAAAGAAAAAGAAGGCAAAGCCTTGCATTTACTTACTTCTTTAACACAGAATCGCGAGAAAAATGGCTTTTAATTAATTAAATCGCTTTTAAAAGACTAAATATTTTAGCATTCATAATCTAAGTGGTAGGGTTATAGTCAAAAGCCTCTAATGCAGAATATAAAAAGCACAAGGGTATAACATATGTTTTTTCTAATTATTAAATTATAAATATGTGACTAAATTTTTTTAAAATTAAATAATTATGAATATAATATAAAAATATAATAAAATCTTTGTATGATAAAAATTTGAAATCCAGCAAAAGATCTTAAAATGAAGACATTTAATAGTATAATAGTTGGTAAAATTTATAATAATTTAATTCAACACACATTTATAAATTTAGCTAAAATAAAAGTTAGTCATATGGAGAAAAGGAGTTTATATATAAACATACCATTCTTCTTTATTCTTCTTTCAACACTATATATATTTATCCATATTATGAGTTTGAATTTTCTATTGAATTTTCAATACTGTTTTTCTGATGAGTGTTTAAAATATACTGATATATATATATATATATATATATATATATATATATACTATTCTTGGTATAAATATATGCATATAATAGTACTTAAGTTGATTATCATTATGTACTCTTTTTCTTTGTTTTGAGACTCTATTTTTCAATTTAAAACTGAAAAGGTGTTAAATGAAATATTTTATAAGCAAAATAAAACTTTATTGGAAACATTAAAGCCTGCAAATGTGGATTAATGGTGAAGTTGTGATTTGTGTGGCTCATAAGCATTCTGATAAGAACTTTGTGTAGACAATAAGTTTTCTTTCCTCTGAGGATTTATGCCCTCAGACAAATCTGCAAGGGTGCAACATTGAAGAATCCTCCAAGATATGCATGAAAAAACTTGTTGGCAACATTTTAGCAAAAAGGGTATTCTCATATACTGATAGTTCCTCCATTGTTGTTCATTATCTGTGATATCATTATATGGAAAGTGATGAACTGTTACAGAAAAACCTTTGATGGATAGAGAAGTAAAGAAAGAGGTGATGGCTCTTTTTGTGGCGAAAAAAAAGCTCACTCTGAAAAGCAAATTGCCTGCTGGAACACATATTCTTACACTTTTCATCAAAATTGGGAAATTATTCTTCTTCACATTGTTCTGAACCAACTCTTTCTTTCATTACTTCACTCACAATTCACTTCTTTATTCTTCTCTGCATTCAAAACTTTCTTTTTATAGAAGATAAATGGAAAACATGGCACATGAATATTTTGAGTAAGTCGTCTACACATTATCATTCAATCGTAAATTGTTAAGATATCACAAATTTGTCAACTTTTATCATAATTATTTGAAGAGTTATATCAATAATATTGACAAAAATATAATCATTAAACTTGCATACTTTGAAAAAAGAATTTGCACCTTCATTTATTTTATATCCTATATTGACCAACTTACTTTTTTCCATATCATTTCAGTATTAATAATTTAAAAATTCACAATTTAATCTAATTAAATTTATTTTCACTCAAATGAACCTTAGATTTAATGTTTTCATTCAAGATATCATTAAAAAACTATTTAAACATTTAAAATATGACAAAGAAGAGTAACATTAGTAAGGATTGGATCAAAATTACATATTTTCTTATCTAAAATAAGAAGACTATACTATAACACAAAAAGGGGTACAATGATTCTGGTAAAATCATTTATCATTGAATAAGGACTAAAACTTTTTATATAATTTTTTGGAAGAAAGAAAGAACAAAATTAAGGGATCAGGATTTTGCAATCAATCTAACTAGGATTTATGAACTTTGGGTGAGCATGGAATTGTAAATCTTTGCAAATTTGTAAGCCACCTTTGCAAAAAGAATCTATGAATCCAAAGACATGTCAAGATCAAAATCAGAATCTATCTTCTTTAGCTCGTGTGAACATAAATGCCCTCACTTTTATTTATTGGTTATTATTCTTTTTCATTGCATTATTACAAAATCATTATATCCCCAAAAAAATCAATTAGATTCTCTATACAGCAGGGTTAAACACAGATTTCTGCAGCATAAAATATATGCAACAATCTATTTGTTAATTACAAATTGAAAAAATTAATTCCAATTTGAAGAAATACTATAAAAGAATTCGTGTAGCATAGAACATCATACCAAGGATGTTTATTGCAAAACGAGGAGAGACATGTACAAAAGGAAATTAATTATTCCACTATGGAAAATGTTGACTAAAATCTATATTACAGAATCTGGCAGAGCCGACTTAAAGATGAAAACTTCAGCAGTTTCCATTGTTGTAGAATCTATACTATAAGAAGATGAATTTTGTGACAAAACTGTCAAAATTAGTGACAAAAACTAACAGAAAAACCAATTTGGTCTAACAGAGAGACACTGTAAAAGATGAAAGTGGAAGTTTTTATGCTGAAGGACTGAAAAGGATGATGGAACCAAGATTGTATTTTAGTGCTGCAAAAATGAATGATAGATGAATTGACATAAATGAAATGAGTGTATGAGAAAAGGGTTATATATTTGGTTGAGAAAAGCATGAGGGCATGGGGAGAAGAATAGAGAGAGAATAGAGAAAAGGGTGATAGGTCACTGTGAAGAAGCATCTTGTAAAATAGATTATTCTATGCTACTCCTAGTGAGATTATTCTATCCTAGTAATTGAAAAATCAGCAAAGTAGCCTAAAAAGCATGTAGGATAGCATATTATAAGCTGTAGATCATGTCCGAAATCTTTCAACAGTTGTTAGTTAGGCATCATGATTTCCTTAGCAGATGTCTACCATGTTGTCACTGCCACTGTCCCATTATATGTGACCATGGTTCTAGCCTACATCTCAGTCAAGTGGTGGAAGCTCTTCACCCCAGAACAATGTTCAGGCATAAACAAATTTGTGGCCAATTTCTCAGTCCCTATTCTGTCATTCCAAGTCATTTCATCCAACAACATTTACAAAATGAGCCTCAAACTGGTTTATGCAGACTGTGTTCAGAAATTGCTTGCATTCCTGATCTTCACAGCAATCATTAAGATCAAGGGCAGGGGGGGTTTGAAGTGGATCATAACTGGTCTCTCACTCTCAACACTTCCCAACACTTTGATCCTTGGAATTCCTCTCATGAAGGCCATGTACAGAGATGAAGCTTCTCTTCTCCTGCCACAGGTTATTTTCCTCCAGAGCATGGTCTGGTACAATCTCTTGTTGTTTCTTCATGAGTTGGATGCTGCAATTCCTGCAAGGACCATGCCTGTTGTTGCACCACCATCACAAGACTCAGGTGAACATTTACATTTTCTTGAGGGAAAGAGGATTCTGTAGTATGCTAAGAGTGGAATATAAAAATGGATGAGAAAAATGGACAGGTTCTTGAACAAATGTATATAGCTCTCTTTAAATTCTTCATTTTTTTTTCCTGCATGTATTTATAAATTCTTCGTTGTTTAATCACTTGATGTCTTATATTATATACAGGTATTTATAAATTATTCTTTTTCAGTCAACTGAAGTAATCTATGACAATCAAAGTGGGGCCTGAACCTATTTTAAATTTCTCTTTTTTTTTTCTATTCTTTTCTTTCTTTCTCTCCTCAATCAGATTCCATTTGAATACCTATTCCTCTAAAATGTAATTAAAAGTTGACAAACTATCATACTGTCAATGCATCAAATTAGTTGGACTGAGTTCTGTCATAGAAGTGTCTGAGCTTCATGTTAATAGTGTGTTGTCTTCATATTTGACATTCACCTTAATACGCTAATAACTTATAACTGCATTTTTAACTCTTTGGACAAGAGTGTTTTTGTCATAAAGAAAATCATTTCACCTTTGCAATTTGTGATTAAAGGTGTTTATTATCTTAAAGACAAATAATGGACCATAGAGTGATTATATGGAATAAAACTTAGCTACAAGCTTTGCTGTAAAAAGCATTATCTTGGTTTTAGTACATTGCTTTTGAAAATGGGTTTATTTATGTATGTTGTTCCATTCTTGGTTTCTGCATGAAGGAGAATCTGAGACTTCTCAGGAGATACAATCAAAAGAAGAAGAAGAAGAAGAACATAGAACACAGAGCAAAACGAGGATGTTGATCATTCTTATGAAAGTGGGGAATAAATTAATCATTAATCCTAATACCTATGCAACTTTTATAGGTCTTATTTGGGCAAGCATACATTTCAGGTAAGCACACTAAGAAGTCCAATTCACATTGCTAGAATAGAAATCATTAAGACTAACTAATTAACAATGTAAATTTCTTACATTTTCATCCATTCAGCAATTTCCATGGTAAATTTATTCCTTTTTACAATAAATATCTTAAAAGTAATATGAATAATGGTTTCTGATTTGTAGACAATATTCCAATATTATACTAATAATGCATAGAAAACAAACTCTTTTATAACTGCATACAATTTAGGAAGAACTAATGATGATTACACAAATCTATTGCAGGTGGGGAGTGGATATGCCAGATGTTGTTAACCAGTCAATAGAAATATTGGCCAGTGGAGGTCTAGGCATGGCAACTTTCAGCTTAGGTAAGAGAAAGTAGATCAATGGATTCCTGTTATGAACTGATGAAATAACAAATCAAGAGTTGGATAATGAAGCCTTGTTCCTCATTCCTTGAATGAAATAACAGGTCTATTTATGGCATCAAACAACAGAATCATAGCATGTGGGCCAAGGATGACAATGGTGGCAATGGGCCTGAAATTTCTTGTTGGGCCTGCTATAATGGCTGTAGCCTCCATTGTGATTGGATTAAGAGATAGAATGCTCAAAGTGGCAATCATTCAGGTGATCATTACTTTCTTTTCTGTACTCTTTATCAGAGAAAATTTTATAGTGGTACTTAAACTCCTTTGACAGTGAATACTATCAATTAACTTGAATAGTCTTCTCTTATTTTCATAAAAGAAATGTAAAGTTAAGAAAATAAAAATAATCACTAATATGAAATGGTTTTGTATGTGCAGGCAGCTCTACCCCAAGGAATTGTTCCTTTTGTTTTTGCTAGAGAGTATAATGTCCACCCAGGAATTTTAAGCACAGGGTCAGTAAAACTTCTTAGCATATTTCTTTGACAACCTTTGCATATATATGACAACACCTGTTGCTGTTTTGGTCACAGGGTCTTGCTAGGAATGCTCATGGCCTTGCCTGTGGCATTGACCTACTATGTCCTCTTGTCACTCTGCTTCTGATACACTATGTCAAGTATATATATATTATATACCAGAAACAATGACAGAAGAGTTTGCATTGGTATAAAACCAACAGCTTAAACATAGTTGTATATTGTCAGTATTGATTCATATATAGTTAGAGAGAAAAAAAAAACAAGATATGTTTATCACAAATTGCATGAGTAGAGAAACAAAAAAAAATATTTTGCATCAGTTGGTTCAACAAAGAAATAAAGCATGATTGTGCTTTCATCATCTTAAAAATTCAAATACCAAGAAATTAGATATACTGTAATTAAGGTTTTGAAGTATCTAAAAATGATGAAGTGACTTGTCCAGAACGTTTGAAGTAGACTTAGGATTATTCTTTTGATGGATTGAAGTCTAGGTTCGGTTGAAATTAAGTGACACTAAAGTGTGACTGAGATGGCTGTAAAAAGCACTATGACCCTCAAGAATACTAGAATTAAGAAGCTAAGTGATGATGTATTATGCTACATTAACTTGACTATATACAAAAAAGTCAGAAATTAATTGAATTTCCTAATACGTGCCTTAAGTTTTATGTGAATAATATATTCTTTTAATCCAATCATGATTCACTATTTGTCGATGTTAGTGTTCTTGCAAGGGTTGTTGACTAGGTGTTAATCTCTGTGAATATTTGTAATGTGATTTTCTGCTATCCTAACATTGGCGTAGTTGCTATATGGATTGGACTCTTTTCGCAACGTGTCCGAAGAACATAAAAACAAATAACCTTTAAACAATACATGCGGTGTGTTTTAGGAATCAAATTCTGCAATTACTCAATATATAACACGTGTGAAAAGTGGTGAGAAAAAGTTAGAGACGAATTTTTTTTACAAAATCTTAATGGAATAAAATCCAAAGTTGACTAAGTTAGAAATTTGGAATGAAAATGTCCTATAGTTTGGAGGTGCGATGAAGATGTGAAGGTAAACTCAAGTATAGAAGTGATTACTTTTACCAAAAGATAACGAGCAAAATACACCTAATGCCATCTACCTTTCTACCTTCTCTAAATTCAAAATGAATAGTGCTATCATGCAATCCTCTCCACTCGCGAATCACATTGTTGGTGATAGTTTCCACGTGTATATATGATTTCGCTTATTGGTAAATTTCAGTGGGAGTAGTGTTGTATGAAACACTATAGGAAGAGAAGTTTATAATAAATTTATTGAAAATTTTCCAATTGTATTCAACTTCTGAAAAAAGTAAGAAAATTAAAAGACAACAATCAAGCTTACATTTAAATTTCATTAACTTCTAAAATTAGTGCCAAATATACGGGTTGTAAAAACCAAAAAAACATGGAAACAGTTCTTCTCATTTTCTTCAAGCGTTCTGTTGAGGGGTTAGGTAACAATTTTGTTTTTAAAAATATGCTCATAAGACAGGCAGTTCCAATATATTTTGGAGAAAATTTTAATTTAAAATAAAAAAATCTAAACAGTAAATAGACAAGGTGTCCTACACTTTCATACAATTTTCCCTTATTGGAACAAATGCAATGACCCATTCATATATTTAAGAAAGATAAATAAAATCACTGTTACCATTGCGTCAAAGCTTGCGGCCTGACCAACCTGGGACCAATCCTCAACTTCATCAGTTATTTTTTTTTTTTTGTATTTATGACATTTAATAACTTAGATATGATAAATGCATATAAACAACACCTATATAAAATATGAACAACTTTGTTCTCGTAGTAGTAACTTCCTTTAGTACAATGTCCGTCCGGATTCTATAACTTCTATAAACATTTTTCCAGCAGTTTGTTATTCAGTTATTATGAGAAGTTAGGAATGTGATAAACAATTTATATATGAATAACACTACACTAAATCATCTGTACATTTCTAACATTTACAAGTAATAATAACTCACAAGTACCGTGCACCATGTGCATAAATTCAAAATAGAAGCGGTTAGGTTCATCAAAACACTGATCAAATGAAATGGATCACTCCTCAATTCTGCACTGGCATAACAAAATTCAATCTATTAATCCAAAGTTAAAAACCAAACATCAAGTACGAATTTTGAATGTGTGAAATTCAGGTAATCATTCATTAGTCACTGATATACACGGTACTTTCTAAGCAACAGCTAGCCAAAATTCTTATCACTAACACATCAGTAACAATATAAATTTCTCCAGAATATGCAACATCAATTAACACTTGACAACTCGAAAGCAAAAGACACGTTGCAAGCAAGAGGGTGATCAACAGCAGCATGGACAGTATTTGGGGTACTGCGGTCAGATGGTTGCTAACACTAGTCTAGCATGAACCAAGGAAAGAAAAAGCATAAGATTATAAAACTGATGCAGTTTTAGTTCAAGACATAAAGGGCTTTTCTTTCATGTACCTTGTTACGAACTACAAAAGGCTGGGTTTCACTGGCTCTGTCTTAGATAGATATCCTCGTCCATTTTTTTTTCTGGCTCCTATTTCTCTTAAATTCTGCAGATTTAATTCTAGGATGTCTAATCTACTTATGTTCTGTTAATACCCATATCAGTGATATGCTATATAGCAATGATCAACTAGTGTCACAGTACTGAAAAGGCAGAGGGAAGATGAACCCAAGAAAACAATACCGATCACAGCACGAAAAAAGTTGGAAAACGTATGGTTGAACTGGAGTAAATAGTTTAAGAATCTAAATACTTAACCCATCAGCAAACCTCTCTTGTACAATGAATACATGTTCTGTTTTTTGTGTTTTCTTAAAATCATACAAACTTCTATTCTGTCCTCCTCTAGCAAGAGCATCAAAATTGCTTCCTTTTGTTCCTGAAAAGTTTGTCCCGTCTTGCATAAACATAAGAGAGAGCAAGGAAAGCGGACGCAGAAACTGACACGGAACCCCACGGAAAGGGAGGATCGTCGAAGCACTCAAGGGAGGCCTCTATTTCCTGCGAGGCGTGATAGACGATGGAATGAATGGCATATAGATCATGATCAGAAGACCTCAAGTAAAACAGAGCCTTCTCAAAATCCAAATGCGACATCGCAGAAACAGCCTTGTTCAGCTTGTACTTGAAAAAGTTCCACCTCTGGACAAACTCCACATGCTGCTTCTGCTTCAGCAGATTCTTTGCCCCACCATGAGTCTCGACGCTCTGAAGAACATCAATCGCACTGGTTATGCTGTAATTCAGCGACGTCAACAGAACATTCCTCCTGGCAGCATCCTTCTGCACAAAGGACAAACTCAACATCTCAGAAAATGGTCCAAAAGGCGTCTGCCCCATACTCCATGTATAATCCACCAAAGTCTCATTATGCTGAGGGCTCCAATTCAAATGCGTCGGCGACACCCCCCACATGCTCTGCAGAATCGACCCAACAATCGGGCGCTCAAGCTCCCTGGTCTGCGTGAACACATGCCTTCCATTGCAACTATAATCACTCACAGTCTGCGTGTTCTTCGTCCTAACTGCAATCACCATGTCCTTAAACGCCACCGACTGATGATACCGGTCGAGCAGCAACAACGAAGTGTAATCCAAGTCAAAAACATACACAGGCACAACCCTACCAAAATCCTCCTCCGGCACGCCAGCCAGCTTCCTCAACTCATCACCAGAATCTAACAAAATCTGGTGCAACCGTTTCGAATCCAAATACTCACTCACAATCAAAGTATAATTATCAAACAAAAACCTAGAGGTATACGAATTAATCGACCTCGCTATAGCAAACGAGCAAATCGAACACTCTGAAAACCTAATTCCATAATTCTTAAAACTCAACCTCTGATCTCCTAACAGCAATCCATTATTGCTGTTATCAGTCTCAAACCTAAAGCTCTTCTCGATCAATTTCCAATCGAGGCCGGAGCTACCCGTGCTATCGAAATCGCTGTGGAAGTGGATGAACTGGACGGTGAGGGAATTCTCGAACGGAACAGGTATCCGGAGGGAGGGAGCGAGGAAGACATTGTAGGCGCTCCAGATAAGGGAGGCGAGGTCGGCGGCGAAGGCCTTGCTGGATTTGGGACGGCCGTGGACAGCGGCGAGGGGGTGGAACTCGCCGCGGGGGATGACGCCATCACCGGAGATTGCGGGGCCGTAGTCAACCGGACCGGCGCGGAGGTCGATCCAGAAGTAGCGATCTCCGGAGGTGAAGAAGGTGCCGGAGCATTTGGTGAAGGCGGGGGAGGATTCTCCGGGGGAGTAGGTGTAGGCGTAGGGTTTGGGATCGGATAGGGGAGGGAGATTGAGGAGGTAGAGGTGGACGTGGTTAGGGTTAGGGTTGGGGTTTTGTTTGCGGAAGTGATCTTGGATGATGTCGTCGACGGTGGAGTGGGGGATGGTGAGGAGAGGGGAACGGAGAGCGGAAGGGGTGGAGCGAATGCTTGAGGTTAGGGTTTGGGTGAGGAGAGAGGAAAGTGAGGAGAGGGATCGGGAGGGGGTTATGTCGAGGTGGAGGGTATGGGAGAGGAAGAGGGAGTGGGAGAGAGGGTGGGAGTCGAAGGGGGTGATGACTTGGAAGGCGGTGGGGGCGGCAGCGGAGAGGAAGTCGGAGAGGAGGGAGTGGGCGTCGGGGGGGAAGTCGCCGAGGAGGTGGAGGGTGAGGGAGATGGGGAGGGAGAGGGAGAGGAGGGAGGAGGGGGAGATGTCGGAGAGGAGGGATAGAGGGCTTTTTATGGAGGAAGGCAGGGAGAGGAAGGAGTCGTTCGAAGCATGAGGGTCGCTGCGGGATTGCTGGCTGAGGAAAGAGTCTAGGCCGATGATTGGTGCGGCGGAGGACGCAGTCGCCAGAACCACCACCACGCACAGCGCCCAGAGGCCGACGGCGGAGGAGGGCCACATGGTACCGTGGAGGACGGCAGAGTCAGAAGTGTGGACTTTCACTGCTCCATTTTGGGAGCGACTGGGAAGAATGACTGAAGGTAGTAGTCTGATGGAGAGACAGAATTTAGTATTAATTGAATTTCTTATTAGTTTTTTTCTGGTTTAGAAAATACATTTTTTTAAAATAATTGGACTGGTGTGTTTTTAATTCTCTAAAATATTTTAAAATTACTTTTTAACGTGATGGGAAAAAGAGATTCCATTTGATAAAGTGTTGCCATTTAATCACATTTTTTTTATTCGTACAATTTGAAGACTAAAGTTTATTTTTGGAGTATTAATGTTAGACTTTAAAACTAAGTAACCATTTTGTGTGAATTACTTCCGTTTTTTTCTCATGTTAATCTCGTTTGCGAATTTAATAATTCCTTGTGGAATAAAAAAAGTAATTCCCTGGTCGTAATTCAACAAACTACACTGAACATACATGGTGTAATTCACCGGTTTGGCCAAGTTGACTTTGCATCAAAAGGTCTTGAATTTCTATATTTCTCTTATCTTGAACCATCACCGAAGTCATGGAGTGTATTCTCAACTATAATCTAAAAATGAAAAACACAAATAATTCCAAATAATATTTATTTATGCTTAACTCATAATTTTATATTTTTAAAGAGGATTTGTTTGGCTTAAAAACGCATTTGTTTGGATTGTAAAAAAATAGTTACCATAAACAAAACTGGCATCCTTAGAAAATGTTCATGTCGAGTCTGATTGGAATTAGATATAGTCATATCCATATAAGAAGTTGGTCACATACCAAATAACCAAATGCGATGATACCATGCCGAGTTCAATCTGAATTCCTACTAAAGAAAGACATAACACTAAGATTCTGTGTAAAACTAACTTTCTAACCAAACTGAAAAAGAAAATTAAATTCATCTATATAATTTTGGGAGCCACCAAGATTCAGTCATCATCAGATATAGAGTCCCAAAATTTTGATGTCAGTTCGTTTTCTTGTTTTGCAACAGGATTGGTAGCATTGTTGAAGTCCCTGAAACACACAACAGAATAATCTTCAAAAGAGCTAGCGGTAGTAATTCTACACCCATCTACGGCCATGGCATCACAGCCAGATCCAGCACCATCAGTTGAAGAGCAAAGCAAGGAATTTGTTTGTACACCCGTGTCCACATCCCATACATTCACGTCAGCATTTTTAGGCCCCCCAGTAGCTATTTTGTATGAATCCATGTACAGTAAAGTTACTGGTCCACAATGTCCATCCAACTCAGCTATAGGCTCTGGCTTTAATGATTCTTGATTTCTCCTAATATCCCAGAGCATTGCCCTGCAGCATTAAAGTTGTGGTCAGTGTCATCCATCGGAAAATACTACCAACTAAAACATAACATGATGTTTCACCATGATCTTCACAGAGTACAAACAACTAAAGAGACAAGAGTGATTCACTAATTTTGATGAATTGCAACAACAGCAAAGTTTCTTCTCTCGAAACAGTAACTGATCATACCTGCCATCACCACCTGTGCATATTAAATATTTTGAAGGAACCGCATCAAATGAACACAACTTTGGTTGATGTATAGCTGCGGTGACAACTTTCTGCATTGTCCTTAAATCAACTGCAGTGACAGAGGAACCAGCCGCCACATATAATAGTGATTCATGGCTTTTCATGTTCACAGGCATACCAGGAACAGAAGTCATGCCCACACAACAGGAGGCACGAACAGCAGATGATGTAGCAGTAGCAGTATCCCATACCCTCACCTATTAAGATTTAAAAGCTCCAATATTGTAAAAGAATAGCCAAATTTCAAAAATATTATTAAGGTTTTATTTTGATTCACTAAACAATATTTACCACTGAACCATACGGTGTGATCTATTTTAAAAACTGTCAACTTCAAAAGAAATCTGAAAACATGGATTATAGGTTTAAAACCTAAGCTTAGTTACTATAACAATGCGCCACTTTTTCTCTAACTGCTACAGTAAACTAAACAATAAAATCATCGATTGCAAACCAGATCTAACCTCAATTGCCAACAGACATCATATTTTAGAAAATCCTGATCAACAACTTAAAAAAAGCATAAAGCAAGGTTGGATAAACATAGAGGTTTCTTCGCACTGTTTGAGCAGAAAGAAAAAAGGTTTAGAATATAAGGTTTAACTTTCCAAGGGAATGAATTTGATATACTAGCAATCAAATAGCATTTGAATAAAAAGTCTCCACTATTTTGTCTTTGCAGTTTTTTCCCTTTCATAAACCAGTATCTTACATACTAGACAGAGAAAATGTTCAACTAGTTCAAACAGGAGGTACTTATCACACCTTAGGAAGAAAACACACAAGATCTTGGTTAGCTCGATTACTTCTATATTAAAAAAACTATTTTAAGTTATGTATTTCAGGTAAGCTTTTTCCAATTAAGTTTTTAAAGCAGATACCATTGTATCCATACATGTTGACTGTTATCATATTCATTTTTGATAAATTTATGACACAATATGCATGCTATGTTTATCCTTTAGGAAACAAAGATAATTAACACACAAGTAAATTAACATGACAACGTAAAAGACAGGAATATAAGGATTACCTTAGAATCTCTTGAAATGGTCGCCAAAAGTGAAGTTTTGTGCCTGAAAAATGAGGGCATGAAGGATCTATCATTGTAGCTGATGACTAATATGAACACCTTTACACAGTTGAATTGCATCTCTACAAGTTAATCAGGCAGAACATACAGGTGAAAATTATAAGAATCCTCAGTATTCAACTTAAACCAACCATGCATCTCTAAATTAAAGTACATTTTACAGGGTGAGACATAAATAAACAAAATGTAAATCCAAATGAATCTCAGTACAATAACCCTCCCCTGGGTATAAGAACTACAATTCCTTGAACATGATACATATCAATTATATAAAAATTTAAGTTCTAAGCAAATAAAAATAAAATGCATAAAAACAGACATGACATGTTACTGGAATACTGTGATTAACTTACCAACATTGGACCCCCATAGTTCACTACCCTAACACAATCAAAGAAAGAAAAGCATAGTAACGGTGAAAACCAAAATATATCAACTCGTACCCAGCAATGGACATTATATTTACAGGTTTTTCGTGCCCATAAAGTGTAGCCTTCAAAGCACGTTGTCCTCGTCCACCACTCGAGCTAAGAGACCATAGTCGAACAGTACCATCTTCTCCTCCACTTGCTAAAACTTTGCTGCTATCCTCACCCAATAATTTATTTGACAGTGACAAAACAGGACCGTTGTGGCCTCTAAAGCACCTCAAGCTTGAACCCTACACAAAGGAAAAGATGAAAAACACTGTAAAAATAGACATGATAAAAAGAATAAGAATAACTTTCCTCGATAGTGTCAAGGTTCATCTTGCTAAAGTGAATCCAAGAAAAATTTGACAAAAAGAAAAGTGTTTCTTGGAGCAAGCATAAGTGATCAAATTGTGGTACTTTGTTCATTGGTAGAACACAGTACATACTAGAAATACAACACAAGGGACAGAAAATTGAATTGTAATCCAAAACAACTTCAAGTATTTGTTTATATATATTTTACTTTTGATCGCACAGATACAGATAAAGATGGATATACATACTTACCACGGATATCGTCATTCAACTTCTTTATCAAGTATTATAAGGGAAAATTGTTATATTTCCATCCTTTCATTTCTCACTCTCCATTCTCCTTTCCTAATGGGAACACCCAAAGCATATGGAATAATAGGAATAACAACGTTGACTTGACATACATTTGGGGGTCTCTAGAATGTCGTAAATTATGTGATACCTTCCACCACAGGCGAATGGAGTGATCGCAGCTGGAGGTAACTAAAACACTTTGCTCTTCCCCCAGTGTTTTGCCTCGAAATAATGAAGTCACTTCATTAAGGGGAAACAACCTGCAGTTTGATTATTTTAATTCAGCTTAAGCCAATTCACCCCAAATTCCAAAGAAATTTAGTTTCTAGAAGGGAAAAATATCTAACTTGGAAAATCAAAATAACATATAATAATTCTAGGAATATCGTTACTAACCAACAAACCATTCAAATTATTTTATGAAGCAAGTACAGCTAATTTACTAACAACTACAGTCATATCTCACTAGGTGAGATCAGCTAAATGAATAGTGAGTTCTGTAGAAGACCATAATCAAAGGGATACTATTCACAGTGAGATACCTCTTACCAATTTCCTCCAATGCCCAACCCACAATCTACTCTCTTCACAGGTGATTTCAGTTCCCTTATATGCACATGTCCAAATCACCTTTTCTGATTTTATCATGTTTTCCACAATCTCTGTCATCTTTTATAAGCTGAAGAGCATCAAGTGATTCATGCAGTCGACCTAACCTTGTGGGACTTTGTCCTCCCTTAAAACCCAACGCCCTATCAATTCTCGACAATATTTCCCTTCACACTTAATCATATATCTTTCCTAAAACTAAATATAAGTTTCTTTTTATGCTTCAGTAACTACCCATCACCTTCATTAGAAAATAAAAAACTTTTGTTGTAGACTTTCCAGGCATAAAACCAAATTGGTTCTTAAAAATCCTAGTCTATCTCTTATTCTAGGCTCAAAAAATAAGCTAATTCACCAAAAGTTATAAAGAAAAGGAAAAGAATTGAACCAACAGCATGTAAATGACAGTATGTATGGCATCGAACTAAAAAGAATGAAAGTGAGAACGTAATTTACAAGGAAATGGACATGCTGTCATGATAGAAATTAATTTAAACATGTAATGAGCCTAATATAAAAACTACAAAGGTAACAGCAACAAAGGTTACCTAATTTACCTCATACAGGTGATTCTTGCTTTATGATCACTTAAGGTGTGGAAAAAATCTGTTGTTCCTTTCAGATAGCCATCCAAATCCATCATTTTCACAAGTGAACCCTGCTCACCACACCACACCCGACAAATCAGCAGAGAGCAAAATTGTGAAGAAGCAAACTTCAGAAAATGCTAAATTCTTGAACTACTACTGCACATTCACTCAGAAATATCTAAGCATAATTTGAAGTAAGTTTTCACATGTATTCCACATTAAGGAATCAATTTGGTTCAAAGAAATTAATGGAGTACTCTATGTAGCTTGCGCTTTGGATAGACAAAACCAATAAACTTTATTTTACTAACTTACCTTTAGAATATAAAAAAAACCAAACATTAATCACTTTACTTCAAATTCAATTTAAAGCAAAATAAATCTCTTGACATCAAATTTAGTTACTCATTTGGTCATTATTATATACCTACACAATCTTTGTGTTTTAATCCTTAAACCTAGAAAATATTCATTTTAGTCTCTGCATGTACACAATTTTTGTTGGTGATCCATGAAATCTGAAGTTTTTCATGATGTGAAGTTTTTCATGATGTCCTCAACCCAAATATTCATAAGGGTTTCTACAAATAGTTATTACGGTAGTTTAATATTTGTAAAGTTTGAAATATCTCCCAAAATGTTTCCAAGAAGACAAAATATTTTCATAAACAAAATAATCGATTAGGTTTACTACATAATCAACTCAAATTGTGATAAGTCAAGACTTGCGTTTTTAATCTGATAATAAAATAATCGATTAGGATAAAATATAATTATATTTGAGCTAAGAAAATTTTCTTATATGTGCAAATAATTTATTAGGTTAAATTAGAGCTGTCATTTGAGCTCCTAGTCCATGTAGAATCAAGCCTTATTGCTGTCATTTTGAGCTCCTACCCCATGTAGAATCAAGCCTTATTTTTCTAGTCCACTTAATACAGAGCATTTTAAAAGCCCTAGTCTCCAATGCCACACATAAAATGGGTCGGGACAAGGTTAGGGTGGGCTAGCCCCCCAAAATTAAATTAGTTCATTTTTAATGTTTTTTCAATTATTTCCTTCAATTTGCTTTGCAATCTCTACCCAACAATTTTCACATGATATTTTAATGATATCTTTTTTTTCTTGTTCACTCCAAACATCTTTCTTTCTGCAAGGTTGAATACCCAAAAAGATTGCAGTTTAAGAATTTTATTGCACAATGGTAGTTTTTTATTATCTAATAAAAAAGAGGTAGTTTTGATAGAAATTAGTGTAATGATTATTTTGCAAAGATTTTGAAATATTAAAGTTAATTTATATTTGCTTCTAATCTATTATTCCAAAAGAATATATAAATATTAGTTTTATAAAAAGTTATTCAAAAAAACTTTAAAATTGTAATTATATTTTAGATACATAATTTCATTATTTTAAAAAGTTGAAAATATAATATATGTTGAGTTTTTTAAACTTAAAAATAAGGTAATTTTAAAAGAAAAAAATGTTCAAAATAAGTCATTTTTTATAAGTCCATGAAATTACTTATATTTGGAGCATATTTTCTTTTAATTCTTTCGTGTTTTAAAAGTTTTTATGAATTTATTTTGATAAACTATTTAAAAAAGATTATATATAAAATTAAGCTTTTAACTTATTTTTAGATTTTACATCTAAAATATAATAAGGACATTTCAGTTTAAAAAGAAATGGATTTTTCTTAAAAGAATCATCCATAAAAAAATCAAATAATTAATTGTTTCTATAAAATAGAGTTAATATAACATAAACATTTTCGTATATCAAAAATAAAAGAACACTCAATTTTATAAAATAAAAAAAAATAAAAAAAATAAAAAAAAAAAACTAGATGTTAATACAATGAAACGCGTGAATATTATTAAGTTACAACTTCAGATATACCAATATGTTAACTTAATCAGAAAACTTCTTAAGAATAAAATAGTTAATTTAAAAGAAGATCTATGGTTAGTCCTAACCTATAGGGCTTTATAGATATTTGGTCATGTGGGTTTTTTCAATAAAGGATTTGTTTGGTCCTGTGAGTTTTTTTTGCCCTAACCCATATGCGCTAGGGCCAAATGAGATTAGACAAATCTAGATTCAATATAATCAACTGAATCTAAATAAAACTGGAGATAATCTTTAAAAGAACTCCCTCTCTCAAATTCTCAAATTGAAGATACTATTTTTCTTTTCCAGAAATTAGAAAGTGCAAAAGTGAGATATCTAAGAATGTAGTGCAGTAAAAATCAATTTTTATTTTCTCAAGATTCATCAAGGGAGAATGTTCAATATTATAGATTTTTCATTGTAAATCAATGACAATACAGGTGATATTTCTCCTTTACTTTTCTTGCATTTTGAATTCTTGCTGTGATATTGTAGGTAATTCATTGTATCCATTATCTTGTAATTTTCTTTTCTCTCTTGAAGTATGTTCCAAGAGGAAGTTGTTTTGTTCTTGATCTAGTTGCACAAGAGAATCTTGTAATTAGATATTTATCAAGAATTTGTAAAAAGTCCAGCTAAAGTTGCTTGGATTAAATTGAATGTTAATTTGAGAATAATCGAACCTGTATAAAAAAATTGTGATTCTTTGATATTTTCTTCTGTTTAAATTTTGTTTGCACAGTTAAATTATGATTCTTTGATATCATCAACATATATTTGGACAAAAAGCATATCACTATCAGATTTATTAACAAATAGAATTGAGTCAACATTACCTCTGTTAAAATATTTTGAATAAGAAAGTGACTAAGTCTGTCTCTAGGTGCTTACTTCAATCCACATAGAACCTTTTTTTAGCTTGTAAATGTGATTTGGAGGATCAAAATCAATGAAATCAGGTGGCTATTCAACAAAGACTTCTTCCTTAATAAAACCATTTAAGAAAACACTCTTCACATCCATGAAAAAGCTTAAAATCTATTAAGATGCTATAGCTAGCAGTATCCTTATAGTTTTTTTCATGACAGTTCCAGTGTCATCCAATTTATTTCGAAACACCGATTTAGTTCCAATAAGTTATTGGTTTTTGGGGACTAATTGACAGATTTCATTCCTTTTAAATTGATTTAACTCTTCTTACGCCAAAAAATAATACTCGTCATTTAAATTAAAGATCTTCAACTGACATTTTGGTTGAGATATAAAAGCTAGACTCTTGCATAATTGTTCTAATTGTCTTATGTGGATACTCTTTTTGAAACATCTCCTAGGACATCGTCCAAAGACAAATCAATGGGAATTTTCCACTCTTTAGGAAGTCATTCTGCACTTTGTGAATTTGTATCAACATTCATCTTTGCCATTTGGACATGTTGAGGCTCCTTAGTCAAATCAGCACCTAAAGAATTACGTATTTGACCCACCCCTAGAATTTTACCTCTTTTTTGTCTCCATAGGTGAGATAGCCATTAACTTACCGAGAATTTTTACTAAATTTGGGATAAATTTAGGCTGTTATAATATATTTCATTGCATTAAAAAACTTGAATGTTTTTATTAGTCTCGATAATTTTGGACGACAAAGAACTAAAAGGAATGACAAAGTTGTGCAAAAACCAAACCAGTAATTAACTTAAGCCTTGAATCAATTGCGTTCAAAATCAATTTTGATACAAAAACCAACCTGCGAGAAGAAAAGACTATTTTCGCAGAGGAGCAAGTGGTTGCAAGGCTTAGCGTGCTCACTAAACTCCAGAAGGAAGGGATCGAGAAACTTGAATTGTCGCAACGCGGCGTATCTGGCCAGATAGACCTCCCTAGCTCCGTTTCCACTCCAATGCGAAGGAAACTGTTGATGCCACTGCTCGCTGCGACATTCGGTTTCAATTCAGTAATTCAATAACAGAAAGCGAATTGAAAGAATGAAATGTAAAAGAAGGCATTGTGACCTGAAGAAGCGTTGCCAGATGGAATCAGAATAGGCGAGGCGTTTGAGAGCAGGGGATGCCATCGCCAAATTGCAAACGTCTCGGAGGCTCAGGTAGGTGGCGCAGTTAACCATGGAGTCCTCGTCCAGATCGGTTATCGTCGTTGCCGGCGGCGTCACCGGCGACCGCGGTGGCTCCGCCATTAAACTCTAGAACCTGAAAGTTGGGATAGGCTAGGAGAAAGTGAAACCGAAACTGAAGTGGTAAATGTTCACACCAATGGCATTGGCATCACACCGTTACCATTTCAATTTGGTAGGATTCGACAAGAAAAAAAATTAAAAAAGATTAACTAAACTAATTAAGATGTAGGGTTTTATTTTTTTTATTATACGAGTTATTTGTGCTCTCAAGTTCTTAAGGATATTTTTCTTACATTTTTTTTAATTATTAGTGATTAATTTATCCCAATTTTTTCTTGAGAAAGAAATTTAAGAAAAGATAAACTATTCACATTTTTTTTATTTTTAATTTAAGTTTAATAAAAGATTTTGATAGAATATTTTATTTTCTTTTTAAAATCAGTTGCTTAAAAAAATAAATTAAAAAAAGTTTAAACAACTCTAAGTCAAAAGCCCATCTAGTTGTTTCTTTTTAAAAGATAGTTGGTAGTTTATGATTTAGTTGGAAACTAGCTTATAAGTTCTGAACTCATAAATTAGATTATTGGACTTAGTAATTTAGATAATAAATGTAAATTGATAAAAAAAATAATTATATAAATTTTATTATACATATAATTAAGATTTGTGTTGTTAGATAAAAATATATTATGTAATTATAATTTTCATTTTAAAATAATTACATTTTTTATTACTTTTATTTGTTTTTTAAAAGTAATATATATACTTTTTTATTGGATTTGATGATTAATATTATTTATTTATTTATTTTAATTTCTTAATTTAAACTATTGTTTCATTGAATTTGTTTTCTACAATTTTCAATCTGTGAATGTAATGAAAGAGTAGTTGCTTCAATTTACAATATTAAATTTGTTTTAATTAAATTACATACAAAATGGAAAAGTAATTTGAAAAATACTTAAAATAGTACAATGGTTAGTTATTTCTCAAAATTGGATTAAGAAATACGTAAAGGGAAATTAAAGATAATAAAAAAATTATTAAAATAGAAAGGTGTTAATTGAAAGAAATTAAAAAAGCTAAAGATTATTGAACTATTTTGATATATGTATCAAATATTTTTATATAAATCAAACTAATTGTTAGTAAATAATTTATTCATTGTAACAAACACACTCTTTATAATAAAACATATTTGTTATTGAAATTTTAATCATAAAAAAAATATTTGTACTCTTGAATTACATAATCAATTTGTTTTATTTTATTTTTGAAAATAGAAATGATACTTCACCACACCTTTTCACCAAAGGAGTACCAAGTAGGACTCAGAAAAAAAAAACATCAGCCGTATAAAAGTGTTGTATTCTATTAGAAAAAGGGAGTGTATTTTGAATTACAAGTGTATAATTATATCTTCATTAATCTTTAATTTTAGATTTTTAATTGGTTTTTTATTTTAAAAAAAATAATTATAATTTATTATAATTAGATTTATACTCAAATATGTCACTTAGGTGACATGTTGATCTACATTGACATTTATTATATTTTAGAAATTCTTAGGTCAAATAATGATATTTGAATGAGGAAGTGAGATTGTCTATCTTATAAAAGTAAAGGTTTAGACTAATATTCAAGTTATAAATTTTAGTACTCAAGTCTTAATTTACATTTTGAGTAGATGACAAAAAAGGTTGGGTTTGACAGATCAACTTATTAGTCCGTGGAAGAAAAATTGGATTGGGTCAGGATTTGTAGTCTGTTAGCCTATATTAACCCAACCCATTTAGTCAATCAACCTATTGAGTTGTAGAACACATTGCTCGTCTCTTGATTTAGTGTATAAAATTTAGCTAGCTCATCATGGTTTGTATCATTAAATTATTTGTGTTATGTGCTTAGGTTAATACACTCACTCAATTACACAAAGTAGCAAAAACACATTCACTCAAGAAGGAGAAAACAAGAGGCACACTAAGAATCCAAGAAGAATGTAAATGGGGACGAGCGAGTTGACGACGATGATGGTCACCCACAATGACTTATGACCCAAGTGTGTTCACGGAGTACAATTTTTTTTTCTTCTTGTTGGGGATGATCGTTGCCTTAATCTTTCATGCTCTATGACCTCCTAGTGAGACGGGAAGAAGAACGTGAGGAGAATCGACGCACAACACAAGCGACAAGCTCACTAATGAGGATGATGATCACGTAGGCGAGGGCCCCACATCCGAAGATGTTATTAGCGTCGTGCCGCCTTCATGATCAAACCTTACTACAACCACTTCTGCTATTGGCCTGACTAAGGGTGGAAGCTACAATCGCCGTTCCTCCATTTCCATGATCATTCAACCTTATTTCTTTACGTTGCCCATTTTATTTGATTCTTAGTGTTGTGAATTTCTGTTCTTCCCTTTTTCTTATTTGAGATTTTGATTATAGTGCTCTCCATTAGGATTTCTTAGTGTAATTTGTGTTTGAGAGAAGAGATTAGGTTTGGAATTTAGAAATGGTTGAATGGAGAGAACTATGAGTTGGAAGTGTTGGAAAAGGAGAAGTTAGACGGTCTGACCCATTAGTCTATAATAAGATGGGATGGGTTGTATTCTCTTTCTATGTTGTATAAACATGCCAAACCAAAATGGATGGAATCAATCAGTTTTGTCACTCCTAACCTTGAACGATGAGACTTTTAAAATAACAAGTGGAACAATAGTTATAGTAAACTTGACTAGGATAAACTATTTAATATGACTTTGATATCATTTTAACAAATGAGTTTATGTCTAACTCAATATTTCAAAATCAATTTATAAGATGAAATTTTACATCTTACTTATATATTATGTTTTGATCATATATATATATATATATATATATATATATATATATATATATATATATATATATATATATATATATATATATATATATATATTAAAGTGAAATCTTTAACATCTTAAAAGAATATCGCTTACTCCTGTGTATATTGTATTTTATAAAATCATTTAAAATGGCCATTTAATATGGTATTTAGACTATATACCAACCATAACTCAAGTCATGTGAGTCAAACTCATAGATGGTAGAAATAGATAATTTTTTTCTATACTATAGTTGGAGATAAAGTTTCTAATACTAAATCAGATTTATAAGAAATTATCTTATGAGATTGATACATGTAATCTAATAAGGTGGATATATGATTTCTGACACATACAAGAGATATATGATAAATGTTGATCTCTTAGTTTGAACTCAATCTGATTTTCTAAAAGTCATATTATAATATTTATATTTTAGTGATGTTTGTGATGACTTTGTGGTAGACAATGAATGCCATTGATTATAATTGTTAACTAAATAAATTAGAAATGTTTTAAAGAGAATAACTTAACCCTTTTGTTGTTGTTCTATAATTGTAATGACTGTATTTCCATAACAGCATGCAGGTATGTGTGAGTACAAGAAAAAAAAAAAACATAGGAACAAACATTAGATTTTACTCTAATAAAACAGTAATATTGCTATGTACACTACCTACGAATGTTATGGGCTTGTATTAAATGTGTTGCTCAATACTAATGAAAGCCCATAGAATCTGAATATTCTTACGGGCCGAAGTCTTGTGATTTTTCTCTTTCTCTAGTCTTATGTATATAGCATTCAACGTGTATTATTGTAATATCCAATAGAAGATTAATGTTGTAAGATTTTACTCTCTTAAACAAAAAGAATATCAACATAATCAACGATGAAGTAAGACTATAATTTAATAACAGATGAGATCCATATAATATGAAGTAGAGAGGAACAAAAATGGATTAGGAGTGAAGAAGAACGAGAGAGCTATGGATTTAGATGTAAAGTTTGTGTTGTTTCTTTTAAGTGAAAATGAGTAGATTCAGACGTAATGAATATTTGTGATTTAATTTATATTATAGATAAAAAAGTTTTAATAGATTAAAATATAAGATTATTGTTTTGTCCTTATAGTAAAAGTTAATATCTTCTTATTACTATTATTATTATTATTATTATTATTATTATTAAATATACATACATACATATATATATAATTAGGTTTTATGAAAAATGATAAAAGATGTAATTGAAAAGGTTATTGTTCGAATTTTAGTATAACACCTTAGTTATCTTAATATCTAGTGGAGATCTTTTTTGAGCTTACTTAATCACCATAACATCGCATACGCTTGAAATGAAGATGGATCTTCATCATGATACAAGTTACATTTTTAAATATGCAATGGAATGTTGATGCTTAAAACAATACTATGACTTTTTAGGAGACAAGGATAAATACTCGTGACACTCTCTAATGGTTCGTCCATAATATACTTAATTGACCGCCACATTCAATCGTATAAACTCGTATATTATGTCTTTGAATTAGTCTATTTTAAAAAGATGAAATAAAGTTAAAACCCTACTATTGAAATATGTTGGTACTTGTATAGCTCAAAATAGGTAAGTATTAGGAATCATGTGAAATACTTATATATAGAAATGAAAATGTGTAAAATATTTAATAAATAATTAAAAGTGTTATATTTTATTTTAGAAATACATAACTTATAAGTTGAGTCATTTGATTAGTAGAAATAAAAAGAGAATTTTATTTGTAATTAAAAATATTCTTTAATATAATTCATTAACTACAAAACAATGAGGTGAATAAAGGTCACATTAAATGATATCAAAGTAATGTTTCATGTGAGACCTGTGAAATTTTTTCATTATAAGATTTGTATACTAACTTATGCAATTTCATATTAAATAAGAGGAAGAATGAATTGACTCAACTCAACCAATACTTTTTAGAAAATTCTAATATGTTTGTGAATAATCAAATTAAGTGTGCACAAGGTCACTACAGTAATGATTGTCATCTTAAAGGACCTATGTGTTTCAAGTGTGAAAAACTTGGTCATGTGTTTTTTTGAATGTGAACAACAAAAATCGCATTTCAATCCTTTTTCACCCAAGACAATATTTACCACAAGAGGAACAATCTCATTCAAGGTATGCATTTTATTAAAGGTAAAACTTAAATGTACTGTATGACTCAAGCACAACTAATGATTGTGTTCAACATCTTGATTTATCAATATCTTTCCTAGACACTAGTTTAATTGTTATGACTCCCACAAGTAAATTTGTAATTTTCCAATAAAGTTTGTCTAGATTGTTCTATGTTCCTTGAAAATAGAAAATTATTTGTAAATATAATTTGTCTACCTTTGTTTTAATTAGATGTTATCTTAGATATAGGTTGGTTATTTTTTCATGAAGTCCTTTAGAATTGTGCTTGATAAAATTTTCAAATTATAAGGATTTCTTAAATTTATATACTAACTGAGTCTTTAAAGAATGAAATTTAAAAATATTTGTTAATATCCTTTGTGAAAACAAAAGAGGACAATTGAAAAATATAGTAGTTGTTCAATATTTTCCTAAAGACTTCTCGATGATATTCCTGGTTTGTCACCAATAAAGATTGAATTCTCAATAAATGTTATGCTTCGAACAAGACCAATTTATATAACATTATATAGTATGTCATCTTTTAAGCTAATAAAACTAAAGAAACAATTAGAAGAGTTACTTGAAAGATAATTCATTCGTCATAATATATTCACCATATAAAAGATTAATTGGAAAACTTATGTATTTAACCATTTTTTTCAAGTTAAGGTCTCTTTTCTTAACCAACAACAGTTTTATCTTTCAGCATATGCTATGCAAACTAGGGCAAATATTCATATATAAGGAAATCAATCACTAGTTTTTGTGTTTTTCTTAGTGATTCTCTAATATCGTGAAAGTTTGTCAACAAGGTACCATATTCAAGTCTTCATCAAAATCATAATATTGTGTTTATCTTTAGTAGCCAATGACATAGTCGGCTAGAGTGATTACTAAAAATTTTTAAAGTTTCAAATTGACACAATTATATTCTTTTTGTGACGATCAATTTGTCACGCACCTTGCTCCTAATATATGAGAAATCCAAAAATATAGACTTTAACTATCATTTTATTTGGTAAACTTGTTCAAAAACAACTTGACTCATTCATATTCATAATTGAGCATATCAAATAGTTTATAAATTCACAAATACTCTTCTTATGTCTTTCATAATTTATTGACAAGTTAAATCATCAACATTTATTCTCCAACTTGAATGAGAATATTAAAATAAAATATAATTACATATTATAACTTTTATGTAAAAGATAAATATTTGATCTAAGAAGTTTTTTTTCTCTTGATAAAATCAACAATGTAGAGAGATGAAAAATTGTGTTTGGTAATAATAGTCCAGATTTCGGAGTTTTATTTTTCTAATAGTTCAAATTTGTGGTGTAGTGTTTCAAATTACGAAATCACACATTCATGTTATCCTAGTTGATGGTAGGGACAATTAAAAAATAAAATAATTTTTTACACTGAACAAAGAATATTTTTAACATATACTGAATTAAAATTATTTAAATTTAAGATGGACTTAAAACTTAATTATGTCATTTTTCTGTTTAATGTGCAAACAAGTAAACAATGACGATTCAAAGTAACAATCACACAAACCTAGTTGATGATAAACCAAATAATATATATTCAATTTAAAAATATAAAAATTTTAGATACCCAATGAAATAATATTTTTTGAGAGAAATTGAATTAAAAAATATCTAAATTTATGAAGGATTTTAAGAGAAAAATTTGAAGGAATAATGGTTTGTTTGATATTATGGTTGCTATCATAATAATAATAATCAGTATCACTAAGCATGAACTATGGTTAAATATTCGATTTGAATATTTTATAAAAATAATTAGAGGTTTTTTTTCGTTAAATATAATTAAAATTAACTTAGGGGTAAGTTAAAAAATAAATAAAAGTTATAGATAGGTTTTACCAATGAACTTATTCCTAAATGACGAGAAAAAGAAAAATAATTTTAAATTTAAATTCATAGTTTATGGCAAGAAGTGGCTCCTACTCATCAAGTAAATCCCATTATTAAATCCATTCTACAGCTGTATGTCACACTGCAGTGAGCTCTTTTTTGAAAATCTTTAAGAAACATATTATTCATAAAAAAAATATTTTGAGGATATGCAAATCTATACTGTAAATAATATAATTAATCCTTTTATGAACAACTTTTATACGTAATCTCCTTATACACATTTACTATTGGAAACAAAACAAACTTTAAAAAAATTTAATATTTAACCTACATAATTATCCTTATTTACTTTAGGAATTGCACCTTCTTAGGTCAAGTTTACCAAATCTTAAATCTTGGCTGTTATAATATTATTATTTAAAGTAAATTTTACATCAATTTATGTTTGTATGACATAGATGTACTATTTTTTTTTCATATTGGGTGACTTATAATTTGATAAAATAATTTAAATAAAAGATATCTTTTACTCTAGTGAAATAAAATATGAATTTTGATTAATTAAATTTTTTATAGATTAAAATTATGAGAAAAAATCATATTTATGTTTTAAATGCTAAAAAAATGGAGGTATGTGTTAATTAAAGTATATATAAGATAGAAACTAATATCAATTTTAGTGACAAAAAAACAAATTCATAATTAGAGACTAATTTAAAGACTATTTTTTTAATAATAATTTTTTTGATAATAAATGTGAATACCCAATTTAGAAACTAATTTATCACAAAACTATTTTAATTATCACTTAGAAATCAATTATAATTTTTTATTTATAGAAAAATAATTTTAATTATTAATAATTTGTAATTTATAAATTAATATTAAAATTGATCACTACAATTATTAATTACTTTTAGTCACATGTGTTAATTATAATTTGAAAAAGGTTAGAGAACTAAACATGTAAATAGTCTAATAACCTGATCATGAACAGCATCGAATCTTTGAAATATAATAGTAAACATTAGTAGGAAACATGGTGGAGGTCTCCTTAAAACAGGCAAAAACATTTATCCAAGAGCTTAGGGATATCATATATTAATACAAGCCAACCAGTTTCATCCACATGTTAGGGCTACAAAACCTAGGTTTACTTTTCTCTTTGCTACAAAGGCTTCAATATCTCTCTGTGTTAGGGTTTGGTTGGAGTTGAAACCAACAAGACAATAATAATATCAGCATGCATGATTCACGACCATTCAAAGTGCTTTGAAACAATAGTTTTCGTGTTTTTTAAGTGCTTAAACAAAGCATCTTCGTACCTTGCTGTCAAAGGGACCATGTATACACGTTGTCTGAATAAGAAATTTTTCATAGTCATATATGGATCTTCATTTTCCATGTCTCTTTTAATTAAGAAAAAATTACCTGTATGTCAATATGCACCACTCAAGCATATATGTATATATATATACATATATGTATATACATATACATATATGTATATACATATACATATATGTATATACATATACATATATGTATATACATATACATATATGTATATACATATACATATATGTATATACATATATACACTTTTCAACTGAAAACTAAAGATTAATTCTTGAAAATATTAATGAAATATGTTTAACTTAATGTTTGGTTTTGAAGAAACTTTTTCTCCATAATTACATAAACTTATGTGCATTTTTTTTTGTTTTTAATTCCTCAATTAAAAATCATTGTTTTTTCTATCCTAATATATCATGTGATATTTGGTGTCACTAGTAAAAAAAGCAGATTTAAACTCGGCCATTACACTTTGGTTTTGTCATAACCGAAGCGTATCAAAAGGCGGTGGCATTTCTGTAATTCAGAACATATTATATGCCTCGGTTCTAAATCACCCGAAGCCTAATACCTATACTGCCTCGGTTCGTAGATGCAACCAAAGCATATACGTTTAAAAATATTACAAAATCTGACGCTTCAGTTGGAAACTGTTTAAAGACGAAGATACTGCCTCGGTTAACACTCAAAACCGAGGCAGTATATCCTGCTCTGCCTGCCACGTTGGCCTGCTGCCACTGACAACTTTTACGAAACAGCGTTATGGCCTCGGTTGGTACTCAGAACCGAGGCAGTATAGCCTGCGCCTCTGCACATTCTGAACTGCTCCTTCTGAACGTTCTGATCTGTCCCCTGGGATACTACCTCGGGTGCTTTTAACCGAAGCTGTAGAGGCTTTTCCGCTTCGGGTTGGCGGAAAACCGAGGCATATAGCCAAATTTAATTTGAAAAATTAGATTTACTGAAATGTTTATGCCTCGGTCTGGAAGATAACCGAGGTAGTATCCGGTTTCTGACTCGGTTATTTGATTAACCGAGGTAAAAGGCTGTTTATATTTCCAGAACTGCAACGCTTCTTCTCCCTCACGCGACATTTCTCTTCTCCACTGTTTCTCCACCAGTTTGCTTTTCCTCACCGCCACTCCCCCTCCGCGCTCGTGCTGCCATCGCCGGTGTTGAAAAAAGTGAAGTAATTATTTAAAATGGTGTTTACTAGAGTTATAATACATTTTCAATTAGGGATTTTAAATTTTAGAAAATAAATAAAAATATTTTGCAAAGATTACGATTCATACATTTTGTAAGGATTGGAACTAATAATTTAAAAAAAAAATAGAAAAAATATAAAGAACAAAATCAGAATTCAAGAATAAAATATATTTAAGTGTCAAAACTTAATAATCATTGTGTTGAAAAATAAGATTACATGTGTAACATGTTCATGGGTGTGTGGTGGCAGTGTGTGAAAGTTCTATTTTCAATTCAGCGCTTTGTTTTCAACCTTTTCTGCCCATTTCTCACCAAACGGATAGAAACAACTTCATAATAATTTATCATTGTTATTCTTTCCAAAACAAAAGACTTTCTTTGTGTAATGAAGAAAATACGTTAGTTTGTGTTCATTTGTTAATTATACATTATGTTTATAATTTTGTTTTAATTAGAATGGCCTATTATTTTAATTTGAATGATTATTATAATTTTTTAAGAGGTCTTTTAAAACAGTCTCTCAACACAAAGATTATATCATATTATATATATATATATATAAAATTAATTAATTAATTAAAATTATTTATAGTTTAAATAAAATTTTCTTCATCTTGAAATAATTTTTTTTATCTTTTCTTCTTTTTCTTCTTTATATTCTTCATCTATTATTTTCCCCTTTTTGTTCTTTTCTTCATTTTCATTGATTTTTCTTCTTGATTTTCCAGTATCTTCTTTCATGTCCTTCTTTTTCTTCTCTAACTTTTTTTAGGTAGTTTACGATAGTTTCTCGTTTTCTTTCTCTTCTCTAACTTTTTTTAGGGAGATATAATAGTTAGTGATATCATTTTTTAGGGACATATTTTTTAACCTCATTCTTTCTTATTCTTTAGGAGGTTATTAAAGTTTATTTTTCTGAGATTTGAAAAGTAAAAAATATATTAAGAAGATGAAAAAAAAAGAAAAAAGGATGGAAAATGGAAGAAAAAGAAGAAATGAATAAGGACAAACAAACGCATATGAAGAAGAATACCAAAAATATCTTATTTGAATAAAAGGAAAAAAAAGAAAAATTGTTTAAAAATTAAATATTAACATCAAGCATTATTTAAAATTGGTTCCTATATAAGTTACAAACATGTAAAAGATATTCATGTCACATTATTTGCCATGTGTCATCAAAACTATCATTTTAGTTATGTTCATCTATTTGAACGACCACCATGAATAACAACACAACTTATTTTAAAGGATTGCTTGATTCTAATGCATTTAAATATTAAAGAAAATGTAATATACACTTTGAAGGACTTAGAATGAAAACAAATACTAAATAAAAATTTGAAAGAAAATATATTATGCTTTTAAGTTTGAAACATAATTGATAGTATAATTTCATTTAAACTCTATTTTTGAAAATAAATGTAATTTGTAAGGATCTATAAGATAGTATTTTAGAATTGATATTGTCTTTTTTGAGAGGCAATTATTTTAATATTAAAATATTTAAGTATAAATAAAAATTTCATAAATGAGTTTCATTATTTTAAAAGACATTATCTCTTTAGAAACAATTTTTTTAGAGTTCTCTGACTTATATTTTAGTATTTTTATCCTCTACTAATATGTTCAAATATTCAAGACCACTAAAGTGATCCTTGTGTCGAGATTTTCCTAACCATCCAATTAGTTTCTCCATCTAAATAAGTTGTTTTTTCATTTTTTTCTCAATCCAAACTTGTTTCCTTTGTTTGTGACTTCTAATTCTTTTGTATGATTCTCTATGATGTTTCTACATATAAATAGAGCATGTTGTGAGTTTGGAGGTATACGTGTGTCATTTTGGAGCTATCTTGAGCAATTTTGTCATGTAAGGAAAGTTAGTCTATGTCTTTAATTTTCTAGTTTTTGCTTGGCTTGAATTGAACAATACATGTTGATCGCTTGACACTTTGGTGTCGTTATATGCTACTGGATCATTGTTAATGTAGTGTAGAAATTATGCTTTATGTGATATAATTGTATTGTCATATGTTGTTTGGTTTGTTGGATTGTGGTTTGATGATGAAATTGAATGAGAGGATTCTAAAAAAATTGGTCTAATTGATACTAGTTAGAAACTATTTTCCATCTCTATGAACTAAAGAAGAAGTGAAAAATACCAATTAGATTCAATAAATCAAGAAAAATTTTCCTAATGAAATTCTGGTTTATGCGATGGCGCTGAGTGCTAATTCATTTTTTTCAAAGTCTGGGAGCATTTTCGCTCCAGAGCGTTGGGTGCAGGATAATGGCATTAGGCGCTACTTTGACATTGGTCTCTGACTTGGTTCTCGTTAGGTGAGCCTGTACTTGCATAATGAAACCAAAGTCAATAAGATCATTGATTTTGTGTCGTTGGGCAACCAGTTTCTAAAAATTGATCCAGAGGTGTTCCAAGGGTCCTAACATTGGGTGTCAATTTTGCTTGTTCGGTGTCAAGCCCGTGGAAGGCCAATGTTGGGTGCACCTCTAATATCGTCATACACCTTCTGTTTTTCATCTTTTATTACGTATTTTCTCTGATTTTATTATATCAATTGTGATATTTATGTTGTATTTGTTTTATAAAATGAAACAAAGGTATGAATGGAGGAATTGTAAGGCATTTCCAGGGAGGAAATCCCATTTAATGCGTGCTTCACTATGTTGTGTTTTAAGATGAGGATTGCCACATTTTGTGAAGTTATCTTGAACTTTACTAATCATTCATACTCATTTAGAGAAGAATGGTTAGGTAGTGAGAATGACAAGAGATCATGTCATAAGGATATTTCTAGGATCCTTATGATTTTGACATGGATTAACCTTATATTTGATAACTTTATAGAGCAACTTGGTAGAGCAGTATATACCATCACAAGTGCATGGTTTCATAAGTCTAACTCAAGTGCACTTATCTAGATAATTTGAGTCTAAAAGTTTTAATTGTATGTGCGAACTGTTTGATGGTAGCAATTATATCCAATGTGAAAATTAAATGAATTTTAGCATGATGTGTTATCTATAACTCTTTTTTAACTATCTTACCTTGTTATGTGTTTTTATTGGTTGCTATGTTTATTTTCTTCTTCTTGCAATGATCACCTTGTGATTCGAGCAGAAGATGATACAGGTGTTGATGCATCTCAGAACGTTTAAAGAGCTTTCAGTTTAATCTTTAGAATAATAGTTCATAACTGTCATATTAGTATGATATTATTCCTTATGATATTTTATGTTTCGTGAATTATATGATAATGTTTTAATTATGAAATGTATTTATTTAGTAGTTTTCACTATTAAATGAGATGTTACATATTTTAATTTTTATCAAATGATTTTTGTTTTATTTTTAATTAGTTTTTTGAAATTAAATTAATCAAAATTTTAAAAAATACAATTTAGTTAGTAGCTATGAATCTATTCTAATTTTTATTTCTTATATGGTATGTTTGCTTGAATTGAAAGGTTGTTTTAAATAGAAAATAGACTGAAAAGAAATTGATTTAAGAAAATGCTTAAAAGGATAGTGTTTTCTTTGATAGTAAAAAAAGTCGCAAGGGTTACTCATGTTTTATATTTCACTAAAACATAAAACATATAAGAACAAAAAGAATAAATATGTTATTTTCTAAAATTGTCCTTCTCTTATATCTCTCCAATATACGCTTAGATAATTTTGATTTCAAAAGTGATATTATTGTATCAATTTCAGTAACTTTTAGAAAAAACCAATTGTAATTTTATAATAAAAAGAATTTGGTTCATAAAAGATAATTAATGAATGTATGGATAAGTGATATTATTAGACAAAGATAAAATCTTAATTTAAAACTGAATTTGGTTCATAAAAAATAATTAATGAATGTAAGGATAAGTTTTTAATTGTATGATTTCTTAATTTTAATTTATTTATTTACTTATTGTGTTTGAAACTAACAAATTTTATTCATTTCGAATCAACTTTCTACTTAAATAAACAAATGCGATTTTCTTTTTATTTTATCATTCTTTCATCTTTTTTCTTTTCTTTTTCACACTATTTCATTTTCCTACCTTCTAACCGAACATACCATAAAAATCTCTTGTCATTAATATGTTTTTATCTTTTCTAAATATTTTTCAATAAACCTCTTATCAATATTAACTAAAGCATTTTAGTGTAAAAATAATTAATAAAAGAATCATTATAAATTGAATGCAACAAAAAAGAGTCACATCTACTTTCAATTTTATAAATAATAACATAAGAATGTAAATTTTAAATAATGATAATAAAATATGTATGTTTTAAGTTGTAAAATAAATTCTTTTTTGGACTTGTAAATATAATAATACAACATCTTTATTTCATTTACTCTTTTGAAAGTTTCACATTAACTAAAGATAAAATCAATTTATAGCAGGTTTAAAGTTTACTTCTTAGGGCTCTCTATCATGAGTTAGAGTTTATACAAACAAAATATATTATTTACTGAGTATATTGTTTTACCCACTATCGGACCCAAATGTTTAGTCTCACACTAGACATGTATATACCTTAACGTAACAAAACATGTTAAAAGTTTTATATCGACTAGAGATAAAGTAAATTTACAATATGTATTGCAAATTTCATCTTACAACTCGATTTTTGAGAGATGAGTTAGGCTTAAAATTTACTTCTTATATACTTTCACAAAAAATATGAAGAGTTTCTTACCATTATTCTAATAGAGTTTTGTTAGTTTGTATATATACATTTATAAAATAAAAACACCTCTTCTTCTTTTGAAAAGGAAACAAAAAAAAAATCACAGTCACTTTTTATCGTTATTTAAGGTGGAGTTAGAATGGATAAGCATAGAAAAAATCTTCAAAGTTTTCCAAGTCTATTCACATTATTGATCAATTCAAAAGGTGGTGGTGAATGAGAACAATAAGAAAATAGGTTTATATCCTTTCGTTTAGGTCAAGCATACCACAACGCAAAAGGTGGATTAGAACACGATAGTGTCCTTTTCTATGCACAATATGAAATGGAATTTTTAAAATAACCCATTTATCACTGATTCATCAAACAAACGTTGAATTGTTAGTAAAAGGTTAATTATTTTAAATCAGTATAACTAATCTTAGCATATGGATTACACGTGAAAACTATTTATTTATTGCATAGTTTGTTACGTAGGACACCAATTTAAGTGTCTTGTAGAATACCAGCTACCAATAATTAAAAAATCATTTAGATTTCAATTTTTTAATAAAAAATTAAAACATTAAAAAAAATATTGCAAGAGTCTATTTTCTAGTTTGTTGTTTAAATTAATTCTACGAAAAATTGTTGTAATTATTGAAATCTTACAATTCGATTACTACATAAGAAAAAAAAATAGACAATAAAAAGAACTACAACCCACGATAAAAAAAATATTTTCACAACCATGAACATTATATTTTTCTATACATTCTTTTTTAAGAGCTTTCGCTCTTCTTTTTAAGTAATACGAAAAACATGAACATTTTTTAACTTTTCAAACAATTACTTTATGTATAATATAAAGCTATTAGGACGAATATTTTATATCCATCGAATAAAGTATTATTTTTCATTTTATAATTATGATTGATTAGTGTTTTTTTTCTTTTTTTGGAAACATATTAACGAGAATCAAATCTTAAGCACTAATGGTTTAATAAAACTCTTTGCTTTATGCTTTAGTCTAGATTGTAGGAAGCTTCTTTTGTTGGTTATTATTTGAATGTTTGAAGGTTTCTTGGACGACTTTTGGTTAAACTCTACACATTTATAACAAAACAAATGTAATTACTTAAAATTAAGATAGTTTATGTAACATCCCAAAATACAGTAATCACCATAAATCAGAATTAATTACAATTAACAGCAATCATAAACAGTCTTTGTATTAAAATCAGATTCACAAAAGCCCAAACGGCATCAGTACAGGAAACGCTTATAAACGCATACCGAGGAAACTTAAACACTGGCGTTCATAGATCTATAAACAACGTACGCAAAAATAAGGGGATACAAGATCAAGACGAACGGCCTTACAAAATACTTGGCCGAACGTTCTTTAAGCACTAACATATACAATTCCTATTCTAATGAGCGCCTCTAAGGCTCGGCCTTCACTTCAACTTCTACCAGATTGGCTTCATCCAAATTTTCTTCTTCCAGCATTTGCTCAAGAGATGCACCACCATCTGCTCACATCCACAACGGATGATCATTGCATTTGGACAAGACGGATATACATGGACAGTAACAACACAATGGAAATGCAAGGGTAAGCTTATAATATTTAATTTATACAATTAACACATACAGTCACACTTCAATTCAAGCATACAACATGTAAATTATCATAAAATTTAACATATAAACATGCATATAAGACAGACCGTCCGGACCGTATGAACCATGTAGTTACAAGCGTCCTTGCACCCGAGTGGTGTAGTAACTGATTAACTCTCCCAGCTGCCACTCGAGGTTAACCCTATCTGTCCGAAGTACTCAATGGACTAGGGCCTCCTGCCATTCCCACGCATGAATACCCCCTTCTACTTGAAGAGGCGTATCACGGAATATCAGGATGGACCGCGAGGCTTAACTTATCCAGGTTCATACTTTACCATTCAATATTTCACATTCAGCACATCTGAGACGTTCCTCCTTGGAACGCTCGTTAAAATCCACTTCCAATTATTCATTCAAAATATCATTCGCCAAAAATGACCAGTTCTCTTTATTCACATTTTCATTCTGTGTTCCACTCTCTTAACATTAACAACATGTATCCTTTAATCAAATAAAACGAAAGTATTCCAGTTCGTTTGACCACACGTTTCTGAACAAAAGAAACAACTCTTTCCATTCACGGACGTTGAGAAAACTTCACTTATTTACATGAGATTGGATTTAGAAGATCAGAATAATACTTATAAGATTTGGAGTACAAGAACTTTAGGTTGAATCAAGAGGAATAATATCTTACAAAATGACTTGGATAAATGATCAGAGTAATTGTAAATCAGAAAACAACACTTACTGTCAATGACCGAACGTTCCATAAATAACAGTGGACGAACGCCAGATACGTTCGCTCAGAATTCAATAATAAGGACGAGCGTTCAGTCATAAAACCGAACCCTGCTTGGACGAACGCTGGGTCAATGACCGAGCACGAATCAGGACGAACGCTTAGTATAAACCGAGCGCTATTTAGGACGAACGCTTCGGTATAAGACCGAGCGCCAATTGGGACGAACGTTCAACATGAGGTCGAACGCTCTGTAGAACGAACGTTCGACATAAGGCCGAACGACATTAATGACGAACGCTCGACATGAGGCCGAACGTCATTGAGGACGAACGTTCGACTTAAGGCCGAACGTCACTTATTTATAAAGTTTCAAATACTTATCTAACTGAGCTGAACCGAACGCTCATTCACAAAATGGGGACGCTCGTTCTCGAGCAGAATTCCTTCCAAGTGAAGGAATTCCAATCTAAGTTATTCTACTGAAACCCGAACGGTCTATGACCGTACAGGGACGAGCGTCACTTATCAGAGGGGATGATTCATATTTCAGATTTTTCAAACTTAACAGAATTTTCCAGATTTCAAATTTATAAACTTTATAACTTTCCTTCCAGATTTAATTCACCTTAAACATCATCATCATACAGATTTCGACATTTTTAATCATTCCAACTTTACAACAACCATGCTCCATTCATACAAAATCAAATCAACATGCATTTAAATCACAATCAACAACATATATAATACATATGACAGTGTTCGTTCATAGCAGATAAATCAAACCAGGAATCATATCAGTAAAATTTCCATAGCAGCTCAAACTTCAGAGTTATCATACATGCAAATTAGCTCATAGAACATACAGTATAAATTAAACATATAAGCTTCCCTTACCCGGATTGGAATTCAAGCTTGTTCTAGATGTAAAATGGCTTCGTCCAACTACTCTTTGCTTAGGTTCTTGACTCTTCCAGAACAAGATCTAACCAAGTATTACAGAACACTCAGAATACAAGTTTGCATGCAACTAAAATCCTATTTTTTCCAGAAACCTAAGGATGAACTACAGCAAGGAGACTTACCAGGTTGGATTCAAATTCTATTCGGTCCAAAATGAAGATCACTGCAGTACGAATACTCCTACGGTGCTGCAAACGTGATTGGAGAAAAATCGTAAGGATTACAGTAGAGAAAAGTTTAGGTTTCTTAGAGAGAAGTTGGAGAAAATGAAAGGTTTGGTTTCTGAGGAAGAAGATGAATGGTGCAGGTGAGAGGAAAATTGTTCGAAAATTACTTTTGTTCCTTCCAATTCCAAACGAGTGAGCTTCTCATTTTCGGACACCTGCACCCCCATTCTGATTTCAGAAACTTCCAACGTGACAAGTGGCATGCTTGCATGCAGATTTTAGTGCGTTTTAATGTTTCAGAGAATGATGAGCGTGGTGCTTCGTGCATGTCAGTCAGGAATGATATCAGGTTAGGAAGTGGGTTTTAAATGGCTGGGAATGAGGTGGCAAGCAAAAATGGTGAGGTGTCAGGATTACTTTAGGCTAATTATTAAGGGTTTCACATTCTCCCTAACTACAAAAATTTTCGTCCTCGAAAATTTAGAACTTACCCGTGAACAAGTGCGGATACAAGTCCCTCATTGCACTCTCCACTTCCCACGTTGAATCTCCAGTCTTAGCATCCCACACTATCTTCACCAAACGAATGTCTTTTCCTTTATGCAGCTTGGTGCGTTCATCTTCAATGCGGACTGGTTGTAGCTCCAACGTTCTGTCTTGGCGCAGTTGGATGTTTTCCAGCTCCAAGACATGAGAAGGATTAGATATGTATCTCCTAAGCTGAGACACGTGAAAGACTGGATGTAGATTTGATAGCTGAGGAGGCAACGCGAGTTCATAGGCTACTGGTCCAATCTTCTTTAAAATCTGATACGGCCCTATGAACTTGGGAGACAGCTTCTTTGGACGCATAACTCTTCCCACTCCAGTGATTGGATTCAGTCTCAGAAGTACATGATCACCTGCAGCGAATTCCAATGGTCTTCTCCTCCTATCCGCATAGGATTTCTGCCTGCTCAAAGACGTCTTCAATCTGTCTTGGATCAATTTGACTTTCTCGGTTGTCTGCTGGATGAGTTCAGGTCCAGTTAGCACGTTCTCTCCCTCTTGAAACCAGCAAAGTGGCGTTCTGCACTTCCTACCATAGAGAGCTTCAAACGGCGCCATCCCAATGCTAGCTTGAAAGCTGTTGTTGTACGTGAATTCCACAAGAGGCAGTACCTCATCCCATGCGCCTAAGTGATCTAGAACGCACGTCCTCAGTAGGTCTTCTAGCGTCTGTATAGTACGTTCGGATTGGCCGTCCGTTTGTGGATGGTATGCTGAACTCATCTGCAGCTTGCTCCCCAACTCACCTTGTAAAGATTGCCAAAACCGAGAGGTGAATCTCGTGTCTCGGTCAGAAATGATGCTTGAAGGCACTCCATGAAGACGCACTATCTCCTTGATGTACAGCTTGGCCAAATTTGTCATTGACATCTTCAAATTCACGGCCAAGAAGTGGGCACTCTTAGTCAATCTATCCACGATCACCCAAATCGAATCATGGTTCCTAACTGTTCGTGGTAGATGAGTCACAAAATCCATGGAGATGCTGTCCCACTTCCATTCAGGAATTTCCAGTGGTTGAAGCAAACCACCTGGTCGTTGGTGTTCGGCCTTAGCACGCTGACAAGCCAAGCAAGATGCCACAAAGCGTGCGACATCACTCTTCATTCCAGGCCACCAGAACGACTGCCTAAGATCCTTATACATCTTAGTCATACCGGGATGTATGCTAAGACGACTATGGTGTGCTTCCTCTAGTATAATTCGTTTCAGCTCTCCATCATTGGGAATGCACGTTCTACCCATGTAATGTAACATACCATCCGTTCCAGCATTAAACTCCTTAGCTTTGTCTGAGCCGAGTGCACCAAAGATCTTCACCAGTTCTTCATCCTCACGTTGCTTCATCCGGATACGATCGAATACATTGCTTGATATTCTAAGGTTACAGCACTTGATGCTGTTCGGTTCTAACTCATACTGCAACCTTAGATCTCTGAAACTCTCCACTAAGTGCAGCTCCTTCACCATCATTAACGAGACATGCACTGCTTTCCTGCTTAGAGCATCCGCCACCACATTGGCCTTCCCAGGATGATACAACAGCTCAAACTCATAGTCTTTCAGAAATTCTAACCAACGCCTCTGCCTCATGTTCAGCTCCTTTTGATCAAATAAATACTTGAGGCTCTTGTGATCACTGAATACTTGAAATGTTGATCCGTAGAGATAATGCCTCCAAATCTTCAATGCGAATACAACAGCTGCCAATTCCAGGTCGTGTGTGGGGTAGTTCCTTTCATGAATTTTCAATTGGCGTGATGCGTAAGCTACTGCTCGTTTCTCCTGCATAAGCACACAGCCCAACCCTTGATGAAATGCATCACAGTAAACTTCAAAGGGCTTGGACGTGTCTGGAATAATCAGCACTGGAGCGCTTGTCAATTTATTCTTCAACTCTTGGAAACGCTCTTCACACCAGTCAGTCCAAGCAAACGGCTGGTCTTTCCTTGTAAGCTGCGTCAAGGGTGCTACTATCTTAGAAAATCCTTCAATAAAACGCCTATAGTAGCCCGCAAGACCAACGAAGCTTCTTACTTCCATGACCGAACGCGGACTCTTCCATTCCAACACTGCTTGCACCTTAGCTGGATCCACTGAAATACCTCCAGCCGAGACCACATGTCCCAAAAACTGCACCTCCTTCATCCAGAATTCACACTTGGACATTTTGGCATACAACTCCTTCTCCCTCAACACGCTCAGCACTGCCCTCAAGTGTTCTTCATGTTCGTCATTGGTCTTGGAGTAGATGAGAATATCATCAATAAAAACAACCACGAATTTGTCCAGATATGGCCTGAAAATGCGGTTCATATAATCCATGAACACTGCAGGAGCGTTCGTTACTCCAAATGGCATCACTACGTACTCGTAGTGTCCATAACGAGACCTGAATGCTGTTTTCTGGATGTCATCCTCCTTCACCCTGATTTGGTGATATCCTGAACGCAAATCAATCTTAGAGAACACCGTTGCCCCATGCAGTTGATCCAACAAGTCATCAATCCTTGGCAACGGGTATTTGTTCTTGATGGTCAGCTTGTTCAATTGTCTGTAGTCTATACATAACCGAGAGCTGCCATCCTTTTTCTTCACTAAGAGCACAGGCGCTCCCCAAGGTGATACGCTTGGCCTTATGAATTGCTTCTCCATCAACTCTTCAATCTGCTTTTTGAGTTCAACCAACTCTGCAGGTGCCATCCGATATGGTTGAACTGAGATAGGTGCGGCTGTTGTCACCAAATCAATGGTGAATTCCACTTCCCTAGCAGGAGGTAACCCAGGTATTTCTTCTGGAAAAACGTCCAGAAACTCCTCCACAATGGACGTTCGTTCCTTACTGCCCATAACGGACGTTCGCTCTCGCTTCAATTCTCCCTGCTCTTGGTCTTCATGCGTCATGATGAGGAAACAAGCCGCGCCCTCCATAATGTCCTCTTTCAATTGGCCGAGCGTCACACCTACGCATTCCTCTTCTTCGTCAGGAAACACTAACTCCTTATTGCCACAATCTATGAGAATGTGGTTGGCAGCCAACCAATCCATCCCTAGAATGATTTCCAAGTCCTTCAAAGGTAAACAGATTAAGTTCACCTTATAGCTATGCCCCTCAACCACAATAGGACATCTAATGCACACGGTAGATGTCCTAAGCTCTCCAGCCGCTGGTGTTGATACCACCAAGTCGAACTGCATATCTCTCTCCACTAATCCCAGTCTTTCAACACACGCCTTCGAGATGAAGGAGTGCGTCGCCCCAGAGTCAAACAACACACAACAGGGTATTCCATGAACTAAGCAGGTACCAGTGACGAGCGTACCTGAGCTCGCTGCCTCCGCTCCAGTGATTGCGTATACACGCCCAGTAGCTTGGGCTCGTCCACCTCTACCTTGCTGGTTGTTCCTTCCAGCGTTCGGCGGCCTCATCACAGCACGTCCGCCCATGTTACACTCGTTCTCTAGATGGCCATTTCGCCTACACCGAGTGCAATATTTCACTCCCACCAGTTGAGGGCATGACGAACGATAATGGGGTCCGCCACACTTGTAACACACAACACTACCTTGCTGTCCAGACTGTCCGGCAGGAACTAAAGCTTGAGATCCACTCGCGTTGGCTGCTGGACGAGCGTAAGGGGATCCTCTCTGATTTACATTCCCCCTTGAGACAATTGGTCCCCTCACTGTTTGCTGTTTCTTATACCGTTCCGCCTCTGCCAAATTCTTTTCCAGTACCTTAGCCCTCTCCACCATGGCAGGGAACGTTCGGATGCATAAACTGGAAATCACAACCTTCAGATCACTGCGTAGACCATTCTCAAATTTTCTGCACTGCCACTCCTCACTAGTGGCCATTGTATTGAATCGGACAAGGTGTTTAAACTTGTTGGTGTATTCTGATACAGACATTCCACCTTGAACCAGTTGCAAAAACTCCACCTCCTTTGCAAACTTTACGCTGTCAGGGAAATATTCCTCATAAAACTTATTACGGAATACTTCCCAAGTAATAGGGCGTTGAGCGTCTACCAGTATGGCCCTTGTGCTCGCCCACCAATGGCTTGCTTCTCCAGTTAACAAGTATTCTGTATACGCCAACCTGTTCTCATCCGGACACCTTTTGGCGTTAAAAATCCTCTCCATGTCCCTCAACCACTGGTCCGCCTCATCAGGAAGGCACTTGCCACTGAATTTGGACGGATGGTGTTGGAGAAAACTCTCCAAACTCCATTCGGCATTAGGTTGGGCAGCTGATTGAGTGGCGTCTGAAGAAGAGGCTCCAGGAGCACCTCTGGTAATAGCAAGGATATTCATCAGTTGCCTTTGCGTGTTCTCAGCAGTAACACGAGAGGCTTCCAAGCCCTGCATGGCTTCTTGGTTTTGACGCATTAAAGTAGTGTTCTGCTCCATTAACGTTGTATTTTGTTGCTGTAATCTTTCAATTACAGTCTCCAACAGCCTAGTGTTGTTGGACGTGTCAGGCTCATTCGGTTGTGGAGGAGGAGGCAATCTAGGTGCCATTTGTCCTCTGGATACAGAGAAAACAAACGAACGTTAGTTATGTTCAAGAGTTAAAATAAAGTAACTCATTAAACATACAATAAGCACACAGCAAAACACAGTGCACTCATAACCCTACAGTGTCCTTTAATTAGAACAAAACTGCTCTGATACCACTAAATGTAACATCCCAAAATACAGTAATCACCATAAATCAGAATTAATTACAATTAACAGCAATCATAAACAGTCTTTGTATTAAAATCAGATTCACAAAAGCCCAAACGGCATCAGTACAGGAAACGCTTATAAACGCATACCGAGGAAACTTAAACACTGGCGTTCATAGATCTATAAACAACGTACGCAAAAATAAGGGGATACAAGATCAAGACGAACGGCCTTACAAAATACTTGGCCGAACGTTCTTTAAGCACTAACATATACAATTCCTATTCTAATGAGCGCCTCTAAGGCTCGGCCTTCACTTCAACTTCTACCAGATTGGCTTCATCCAAATTTTCTTCTTCCAGCATTTGCTCAAGAGATGCACCACCATCTGCTCACATCCACAACGGATGATCATTGCATTTGGACAAGACGGATATACATGGACAGTAACAACACAATGGAAATGCAAGGGTAAGCTTATAATATTTAATTTATACAATTAACACATACAGTCACACTTCAATTCAAGCATACAACATGTAAATTATCATAAAATTTAACATATAAACATGCATATAAGACAGACCGTCCGGACCGTATGAACCATGTAGTTACAAGCGTCCTTGCACCCGAGTGGTGTAGTAACTGATTAACTCTCCCAGCTGCCACTCGAGGTTAACCCTATCTGTCCGAAGTACTCAATGGACTAGGGCCTCCTGCCATTCCCACGCATGAATACCCCCTTCTACTTGAAGAGGCGTATCACGGAATATCAGGATGGACCGCGAGGCTTAACTTATCCAGGTTCATACTTTACCATTCAATATTTCACATTCAGCACATCTGAGACGTTCCTCCTTGGAACGCTCGTTAAAATCCACTTCCAATTATTCATTCAAAATATCATTCGCCAAAAATGACCAGTTCTCTTTATTCACATTTTCATTCTGTGTTCCACTCTCTTAACATTAACAACATGTATCCTTTAATCAAATAAAACGAAAGTATTCCAGTTCGTTTGACCACACGTTTCTGAACAAAAGAAACAACTCTTTCCATTCACGGACGTTGAGAAAACTTCACTTATTTACATGAGATTGGATTTAGAAGATCAGAATAATACTTATAAGATTTGGAGTACAAGAACTTTAGGTTGAATCAAGAGGAATAATATCTTACAAAATGACTTGGATAAATGATCAGAGTAATTGTAAATCAGAAAACAACACTTACTGTCAATGACCGAACGTTCCATAAATAACAGTGGACGAACGCCAGATACGTTCGCTCAGAATTCAATAATAAGGACGAGCGTTCAGTCATAAAACCGAACCCTGCTTGGACGAACGCTGGGTCAATGACCGAGCACGAATCAGGACGAACGCTTAGTATAAACCGAGCGCTATTTAGGACGAACGCTTCGGTATAAGACCGAGCGCCAATTGGGACGAACGTTCAACATGAGGTCGAACGCTCTGTAGAACGAACGTTCGACATAAGGCCGAACGACATTAATGACGAACGCTCGACATGAGGCCGAACGTCATTGAGGACGAACGTTCGACTTAAGGCCGAACGTCACTTATTTATAAAGTTTCAAATACTTATCTAACTGAGCTGAACCGAACGCTCATTCACAAAATGGGGACGCTCGTTCTCGAGCAGAATTCCTTCCAAGTGAAGGAATTCCAATCTAAGTTATTCTACTGAAACCCGAACGGTCTATGACCGTACAGGGACGAGCGTCACTTATCAGAGGGGATGATTCATATTTCAGATTTTTCAAACTTAACAGAATTTTCCAGATTTCAAATTTATAAACTTTATAACTTTCCTTCCAGATTTAATTCACCTTAAACATCATCATCATACAGATTTCGACATTTTTAATCATTCCAACTTTACAACAACCATGCTCCATTCATACAAAATCAAATCAACATGCATTTAAATCACAATCAACAACATATATAATACATATGACAGTGTTCGTTCATAGCAGATAAATCAAACCAGGAATCATATCAGTAAAATTTCCATAGCAGCTCAAACTTCAGAGTTATCATACATGCAAATCAGCTCATAGAACATACAGTATAAATTAAACATATAAGCTTCCCTTACCCGGATTGGAATTCAAGCTTGTTCTAGATGTAAAATGGCTTCGTCCAACTACTCTTTGCTTAGGTTCTTGACTCTTCCAGAACAAGATCTAACCAAGTATTACAGAACACTCAGAATACAAGTTTGCATGCAACTAAAATCCTATTTTTTCCAGAAACCTAAGGATGAACTACAGCAAGGAGACTTACCAGGTTGGATTCAAATTCTATTCGGTCCAAAATGAAGATCACTGCAGTACGAATACTCCTACGGTGCTGCAAACGTGATTGGAGAAAAATCGTAAGGATTACAGTAGAGAGAAGTTTAGGTTTCTTAGAGAGAAGTTGGAGAAAATGAAAGGTTTGGTTTCTGAGGAAGAAGATGAATGGTGCAGGTGAGAGGAAAATTGTTCGAAAATTACTTTTGTTCCTTCCAATTCCAAACGAGTGAGCTTCTCATTTTCGGACACCTGCACCCCCATTCTGATTTCAGAAACTTCCAACGTGACAAGTGGCATGCTTGCATGCAGATTTTAGTGCGTTTTAATGTTTCAGAGAATGATGAGCGTGGTGCTTCGTGCATGTCAGTCAGGAATGATATCAGGTTAGGAAGTGGGTTTTAAATGGCTGGGAATGAGGTGGCAAGCAAAAATGGTGAGGTGTCAGGATTACTTTAGGCTAATTATTAAGGGTTTCACAGTTTAATATTATACACGGTTACATGCAAAACCTTATCACATTTAAGATAATTTATATTAACAATTTTTTGTTATTTTTTTTCTATAAAATGTGTTATCTCATATTATGAACTACAAAAATATCTACGTTACAAATTCAATTTATTTGAAATATCATTCTCCCTTAGAAAGTCACTTTTCTCACTTGAACAAAAGAGTATCTTTGTTGTATATTCTTATTTCTCTCATAAGAATTTTCATCGATACCGAATCATGGTGAAATGATATATATTTTTTTATAAGTATTTTTAACCATTTCTCTTCAAAATATAAAACAAACAAATGGTTAGATTTATAGAAGAAAAGATTCACTAGAATGATACATACTAATAAGATTTAAGTTAAGTTTAATTATATAAGGAATTAATCTCTTTCTGTCTAAAACATTAAAACAATAAGTTAATAAGTTTTCATCATATGTTTAACTTTTTTATTTTTAATCAATGTGAGATTTACCCTAAGAGTTGTATTCTCAACATTATATAAAAAGATAAAAAAACATATTTTATATTTACCGCACAAAGTATAAAATAAATTGAAAGAAATTATAGAAAAATTAAGCTACACGAAACAATGAGAAATTGAGGCAAGTGGTATCTCTGAGTTAATTACACTGATATATATTGTGATATAACACATGGAAACATGATTAAGTCCATAGATTTCAAGCAAAACCGTGTTCTTCAAAGAATGTTTACAGTTTTTTTGTAATATTTGTCTCCATTAGTGGTTGTACAAATTGAGGAATCTGTAATTAAATAAGGGTGACAGTTAGATTGATTTCTAATTAAAGAATATTTTCATTTTAAAAAGTTGACATCATGTATACATAAATGTTTGCATATGAAAGTGAACATATATTTTGAGATATTCTTATTATAATAAAATTAATTCAATTGTTTTTGCTTAAGTGGATACAAATAAAATTATATTTGTGTTTTTTTTAACCTATTCTAAGGATGATGAAAAATATTCAAATTAACAATATATAAATATAAATATGGTTGATTTTTAAGTTTTTAATTTAAGTATGTTGATGGAAATTGTAACGTCCCAAAAATATACATCATGCATATATAATAAAGACGTCATCATACATAATATGAGAAAGCAGTCAAGAGTAATTTTAAGGATTACAGCCATCCTTATAATAGTGCGGAAATTACAACAAGGGTAAATAGAATTTCTCCATGAAAAACAGAGAGAATTTAAACTTAGAATACACACGAGTTTATTCCAAACATTAGGAATCACGAAGAGAAACTAGCTAAACTAAGATGCAGCACTGCTGTCCCCATCAAGAGCTGCCTCCAAAGTATCCTCCTCGCCATCTGCTCCCATCCAAGTGGATGATCATCGCCAGAGAAACATACCCAAACAGCACACAACACAAACAATGCAAGGGTGAGCTAGATATAAAAAGCATGTTATCTCCTAGCACAATTAATTCATGCAATCATTCATAGGTTCATATAAATAACAATTAAAGCATACTCATTGATCCATATTTCACATACTTCCATTACATGTAAACATTCATCCAAACATGGTAAACTGACATCACAAGACTTGTTACTTTATACCCCGACTTGTTACTTTATATCCCGACTCGTCCGGACCAGAATGATTACCGAGCTATGGCGGGTTATGCACTCGTGGTGGCTTCTACTGCTTTGCAAAGCCATTGCCAATGGGTTCCACCCTACCACACTCACGAGGTTAGTCCGTTCCGCGCCTTGGAGCATACTGGAAGCCTCCGAGACTAGGACCTCCTGCTACTCCTCACCACATGGATCAATCCTCTCTACTTGAGAATGAAAGACCATTGGAGCGTCAGGAAAACCCCCAAGACTGAGCTACCATGCAATCATTCTGTACAACCCAAATCACCACCATGTCTCCTTTTCCTAAGGATCATGGAATTACGTCCACCACCATGTATCCCCTCCTTGAGGACCATGGAATTACGTCCACCACCATGTATCCCCGCCTTGAGGACCATGAAATTACGTCCACCACCATGTATCCCCGTCTTGAGGACCATGAAATTACGTCTGTGAATTATATTGTTACCTTGAACCTTAACCCAAGCCATGAATAACCAGATATCACTATATTATCACAACCAATCCAGCATACCTCATACATTTACATACTTCCCACATAAATCACATCATACTATGCATTCCAACATCCCACATACGTAAAAATCTGTTAAGCAAAGAACATTAATCAATCCAATACACATTACTAAACAATAACAGTCTCAAGAGAAACACTAAACAATACAAATCCCCGTAACTCATACTTAGACAAAGAAAATGGCTTTGAAACCATCACCAACAGTTCCGGAAGGGTCCAAAACCTCCAAAACGACTTAAGAAACGTCCAAAACGGACACCCGGAACCCCAAAAACTATCAAAAACAAAGACAAAGTTACTTTTTCCGAACACCTCGCGCCCGGGCGCCAAAAAGGGGCGCTTGGGCGCGACTTTCTGCGAACATCTCGCGCCTGGGCGCGACAGTGGGGGCGCTCGGGCGCGACCTGATGCAGAATTCTGCAGAATGCAGAATTCTGTAAAACCAGAATCTCTCCTACCATTTTCAACCATTTTTCCTTAACTTCTAACACCCTTAATTCATGTTTTATGCTAGATTGGACTTATCTAAATGATTATAAACGTTCCTTATTCAATTCTTAAGGGATTCATATTCAAATTCAACCACAAAACACCAATTTTCACAACTTAGATACTCAAAATCCAATTCTACCACTTTACACCTATTTTGATCCATTTGATGGTTCTAACAAGTCATAATACAGTGGGTGAAACTGTTCCAAAGGCTCAATAACACTCTAGACCCCAAATGCTCAAAATCACTACCTCACTTCCTCTCCAAATGACTAAAAAGCTATGAAATTCCAATTTCCTTCAATTCCAAAACATACAAGATTACATACATGAATCAACACATCAATTTCAGTCTAACCATACACACAACCACAATTTTCCAGCATCCTATTCATGCAACCACTATCAACATCCAGAAAAATCCAACTCCCCTTACCTCTTGAAGACCTCCTAGCAAATCTTGAATGCAGTGTGAATCTCCTTCTAACTCCAAAGCTCTAAACTTCACCTCTGGATGCAGCAAGCTTCCTCTTCTTCTTCTCCAGTACGTGCAGCAAGTATTCTCTGCAGAATCTCCAAGTGCCGAATCCAACCCCTTCAATCCCACGGCTCTCCCCTTTTAATGGAAAACCCTGCACTCTCAACCACTCCCCTGTATTCCTAGTGCCAAATCCCACTAATTGATGGAGATGATGGTGTTTTGGTGGCTGGAGCACTTTCAAAGTGGGAAGACCCACCACCATGTCTGCTACCTACTCCACCCAGCCGTCCCTCTCCACTTCTAACGTGCAGCCACCCCTCCCCACTTTGCACGGTCCTTACATTCTCCCCAACAACAAAAATTTTCGTCCTCGAAAATTAAGTTTAACAAAATAAGTGGGGGTAAGCTTCTCTCATCTCGTCCTCTAACTCCCAGGTAGAGTCGCCTGTTCCACTGTTCCAGATCACTTTGACAAGTCTGACATCTCTTCCTCTAAGTTGTTTGTTTTGACTCTCCTCTGGGGGTAAGCTTCTCTCATCTCGTCCTCTAACTCCCAGGTAGAGTCGCCTGTTCCACTGTTCCAGATCACTTTGACAAGTCTGACATCTCTTCCTCTAAGTTGTTTGTTTTGACTCTCCTCAATCCTTATTGGTTGCACTTCAATAGACAAATCTTCTCTGACTTGCACATCGTCAACTTCAAGCACATGAGAAGGATCAGACATGTATTTTCTCAATTGAGATACATGGAACACTGGATGCAAGTTAGCTAACCGAGGTGGCATAGCTATCTCATAAGCTACGGGTCCTACTCGTCGAAGAATCTAGTAAGGACCAAGATATCTAGGAGAAAGTTTCCTAGCACGAATGGCCCTTCCTACACCTGTAGTAGGAGTCACTCGGAGGAACACATGATCCCCAACTGCAAATTCTAACGGTTTGCGTCTCCGATCAGCATAGGACTTCTGCCGATTCTGAGATGCTCGCATCCTCTCTTGTATCAGCTTCACCTTCTCTGTAGTCTGCTGAACTATCTCTGGTCCCGTCAAAACTGCTTCTCCATCCTGAAACCAACAAAGAGGTGTTCTACAGCGCCTCCCATACAACGCTTCAAACGGTGCCATGCCGATACTAGCCTGGTAGCTGTTGTTGTAAGTGAACTCAACCAGTGGCAATATCTCATCCCATACCCCTAAGTGATCCAAAATACAAGTCCTCAACAAATCTTCAAGCGATTGGATCGTCCGCTCAGACTGTCCATCTGTTTGGGGATGATACGCCGAGCTCATCTGAAGTCTGCTTCCCATCTCACTCTGAAGAGTTTGCCAAAATCTGGACGTGAACCTCGGGTCTCTATCCGATACAATACTCGAAGGCACTCCATGCAACCTTACTATCTCCTTAACATACAGCTCCGCCAACTTCGCCATAGACATTCTCAAATCGATCGCCAAGAAGTGAGCACTCTTGGTTAATCGGTCCACTATTACCCATATTGCATCATGCCTTCGGATAGTGCGTGGCAAATGGGTAACAAAGTCCATAGCAATGCTATCCCATTTCCACTCTGGAATTTGTAATGGCTGCAATAAACCTCCCGGTCTCTGATGCTCTACCTTCGCTTTCTGACAAGTTAAACAAGAAGCGACGAACTGAGCTACATCTCTCTTCATACCGGACCACCAAAAAGACTCCTTGAGGTCCTGATACATTTTAGTCATGCCAGGATGCATGCTAAAACGGCTTTTATGACCTTCCTCAAGGATTAACCTCTTCATTTCTGAATTGCTAGGGATACAGACCCTACCTTTGAACCTTAAAATACCATCAACCCCCAAAGCAAAATCTTTTCCTTGCTCAATCCCAATCAAACTGGATGACGTTTGGAGCTCAACATCCTTCGACTGCTCTTCTTTAACACGCTTCAACAAGTCATTGGACACCACCAAATTACTGCATCTGATGCTGTCAGCTCCAAATTCTACCTGCAACCTCAAATTTCTGAAGCTTTCCATCAACTCTAACTCTCTGACCATTAAGGCTGAAATATGCACTGACTTCCTGCTCAATGCATCTGCCACCACATTAGCCTTCCCAGGGTGATAAAGGAGATCGAAATCAAAATCTTTAAGAAACTTCATCCATCTCCTTTGCCTCATATTAAGCTCCTTCTGATCAAAGAGGTATTTCAAACTCTTATGATCACTGAACACCTGAAATTGCGCGCCATACAGATAGTGTCTCCAAATCTTCAAAGCAAAGACCACAGCTGCCAACTCCAAGTCATGAGTGGGGTAATTCTTCTCATGAACCTTGAGTTGCCTTGATGCATATGTCACTACCTTCTTCTCCTGCATCAGTACACACCCCAATCCTTGATGAGAGGCATCACAAAAAACCTCAAAAGGTTTACCTGTGTCAGGGATAACCAAAACTGGTGCACTGGTCAATTTGCTCTTTAGCTCTTGGAAACTAGTCTCACAACGGTCGGTCCAAACAAAAGGTTGATCCTTCCTAGTCAGTTTTGTTAACGGTGCCACAATCCGGGAAAAGCTCTCAATAAAACGACGATAGTAGCCCGCTAGACCCACAAAGCTCCTGATTTCTGTAACAGTCTTAGGTCTCTCCCACTGAAGTACTGCTTGCACCTTAGTGGGATCAACAGCAATTCCTCCAGCTGAAATCACATGCCCAAGAAAAGGAACTTCTTCCATCCAAAACTCACACTTGGACAGCTTGGCATACAATCTTCTTTCTCTCAGCACTTCAAGTACTGCCCTAAGGTGATCTTCATGTTCTTCCCGAGTTTTGGAATAGACAAATATGTCATCAATAAACACCACCACAAACTTGTCCAAGAAGGGTCTGAAAATTCGATTCATATAGTCCATGAATATGGCTGGAGCATTAGTCACACCAAAAGGCATAACCACATACTCATAGTGACCATATCTAGACCTGAACGCCGTCTTCTGCACATCATCTTCTTTCACCAAAATCTGATGGTAACCCGACCTCAGATCAATCTTAGAGAATACCGTGGCTCCGTGTAGTTGATCCATCAGATCATCAATCCTTGGCAACGGATACTTGTTCTTGATCGTCAACTTATTCAGCTGTCGATAGTCAACACACAACCTCGAACTACCATCCTTCTTCTTTACTAGCAACACTGGCGCACCCCATGGCGAAGCACTTGGTCGGATAAACTGTTTCTCTAACAACTCTTCAATCTGCTTCTTCAACTCAGCCAGCTCAGCTGGAGCCATCCGATAAGGGGCTATGGATACTGGTCCTGCTCCTGAGACCAGATCAATAGAGAACTCAACTTCTCGCGGAGGAGGTAAACCAGGAACTTCTTCAGGGAAAACATCCATGAAGTCATTCACAACCAGAAGGTCTACACTCTGGTTCACAAGCGCTGAAGAATTCAAACCAGAAGTCCCGTCTTCATGGAACATGATTAAGAAACAACTGGCTCCCTCGAAGATATCTTGTCTCAAAACACCGAGTGACAATGACATGTCTTCATCTTCTTCGGGAAATATTAGCTTCTTGCCGCCACAATCTAAAAGAATACGATTGGCTGCCAACCAATCCATTCTCAAAATTACCTCTAGCTCCTGCAGAGGTAAGCAAATAAGGTTCACTCTGAACCTGCGGCCCTCTACCTCAATAGGACACCTGGAGCATACATTAGATGTCCTGACTAACCCAGATGCTGGTGTAGACACCACCAGATCACACGGAAGCTCTCTGACAACTAAACCAAGCCTCTCCACACAAGCCTTAGACACAAAAGAATGTGTCGCCCCCGAATCAAACAAAGTCACACACGATGCTCCAAATAACAAACAACTGCTGACAATTAAATTACCTGCACTGGCTGCCTCAGTCCCGGTCAATGCATAGACTCTCCCGGTTGCCTGAGGTCTGTGCCCACCCCTCTGAATAGATCTGCCAGCCTGGCCTGGCTGTGGTCCTACCCTCCTAGTAGTAGGACAGTCTCTGGCATAATGTCCCTCTTGCCGGCAGATATTACACCTCTTATACCCTTCTAACTGAGGGCAGGAATTCTGGAAGTGCGGTCCACCACACTTGAAGCATCTAACGGAACTGGCAAAACTGGATCGTCCCGATGACTGAGAGGAGGAACCCCTGAATCCGGATGAAGAAGGTCTAGAAAAAGGAGTCCTTCTGGAAATGGATCCTCCCCGGGACATCACAGGTCCACCAACCCTAAGAGGTTGGCTCTGTTGTTTCTGAGGCCCCTCCGGTTCTCCCTTAGTCTTTTCCATATCACGGGCCATCTCTACCAAAGCAGAGAATTCTCTAATGCGCAATCCCTTCACCAGAAGCTTTATATCTTTCCTCAAGCCATTCTCAAACTTGCGACACTGCCATTCCTCATTAATCTTCATGGTGTAGAAGCGAAGCAGGTGCTTAAAACTGTTTGCATACTCTGATACTGATCTGCTGCCCTGAGTCAACTCAAGAAACTCTATCTCCTTAGCAAACCTGACACTGTCTGGGAAGTATTCAATGTAGAATTTAGTCCTGAACATCTCCCAAGTGATAGCAGTCCCGTTACTCTCCAAGATCGTCTTCACACTGTTCCACCAATGTCCCGCTTCACCTGTCAGCAAGTACTGGGTGTAGGCCAGCTTCTTCTCATCAGGACATCCCTTGGCTTCGAATATCCTCTCCATGTCCCCAAACCAGTGATCGGCTTCATCAGGGCTACACTTACCAGTGAATCTTGCTGGGCGATGTTGCAAAAAGTTCTCTAAGCTCCACTCTTGTGCAGGAATCACAACTGAAGAAACACTCGGAGGAGTCCTAGCATTAGTCATAAATTCCATGAACTCCCTCTGAGTGTTCTCGGAAGACACTCTTGCATTCTCTGCCGATACCCTTGCGGCTTCAAGATTTTGCAAAGCAAAGGTATTCTGCTGAATCAACGTAGCATTCTGCTGTTGCAACGTCTGAAGCACCGCATTCAGCATCTGATTAGAGTCAAGTTGATCGACTCGCGGAGGAGAACGATGAGGAGACGTGGGTGCCATCTTCTGCCCACACAGAGAGAAAAACCATTAGATTGATTCAAGCTAACACAACTTCCTATACGAGACTAGAGTGCGCAATCACAAACGAAGCACACTCATAACCTACAGGTTTCTAAGGAAGAAACTGCTCTGATACCACTAATGTAACGTCCCAAAAATATACATCATGCATATATAATAAAGACGTCATCATACATAATATGAGAAAGCAGTCAAGAGTAATTTTAAGGATTACAGCCATCCTTATAATAGTGCGGAAATTACAACAAGGGTAAATAGAATTTCTCCATGAAAAACAGAGAGAATTTAAACTTAGAATACACACGAGTTTATTCCAAACATTAGGAATCACGAAGAGAAACTAGCTAAACTAAGATGCAGCACTGCTGTCCCCATCAAGAGCTGCCTCCAAAGTATCCTCCTCGCCATCTGCTCCCATCCAAGTGGATGATCATCGCCAGAGAAACATACCCAAACAGCACACAACACAAACAATGCAAGGGTGAGCTAGATATAAAAAGCATGTTATCTCCTAGCACAATTAATTCATGCAATCATTCATAGGTTCATATAAATAACAATTAAAGCATACTCATTGATCCATATTTCACATACTTCCATTACATGTAAACATTCATCCAAACATGGTAAACTGACATCACAAGACTTGTTACTTTATACCCCGACTTGTTACTTTATATCCCGACTCGTCCGGACCAGAATGATTACCGAGCTATGGCGGGTTATGCACTCGTGGTGGCTTCTACTGCTTTGCAAAGCCATTGCCAATGGGTTCCACCCTACCACACTCACGAGGTTAGTCCGTTCCGCGCCTTGGAGCATACTGGAAGCCTCCGAGACTAGGACCTCCTGCTACTCCTCACCACATGGATCAATCCTCTCTACTTGAGAATGAAAGACCATTGGAGCGTCAGGAAAACCCCCAAGACTGAGCTACCATGCAATCATTCTGTACAACCCAAATCACCACCATGTCTCCTTTTCCTAAGGATCATGGAATTACGTCCACCACCATGTATCCCCTCCTTGAGGACCATGGAATTACGTCCACCACCATGTATCCCCGCCTTGAGGACCATGAAATTACGTCCACCACCATGTATCCCCGTCTTGAGGACCATGGAATTACGTCTGTGAATTATACTGTTACCTTGAACCTTAACCCAAGCCATGAATAACCAGATATCACTATATTATCACAACCAATCCAGCATACCTCATACATTTACATACTTCCCACATAAATCACATCATACTATGCATTCCAACATCCCACATACGTAAAAATCTGTTAAGCAAAGAACATTAATCAATCCAATACACATTACTAAACAATAACAGTCTCAAGAGAAACACTAAACAATACAAATCCTCGTAACTCATACTTAGACAAAGAAAATGGCTTTGAAACCATCACCAACAGTTCCGGAAGGGTCCAAAACCTCCAAAACGACTTAAGAAACGTCCAAAACGGACACCCGGAACCCCAAAAACTATCAAAAACAAAGACAAAGTCACTTTTTCCGAACACCTCGCGCCCGGGCGCCAAAAAGGGGCGCTTGGGCGCGACTTTCTGCGAACATCTCGCGCCTGGGCGCGACAGTGGGGGCGCTCGGGCGCGACCTGATGCAGAATTCTGCAGAATGCAGAATTCTGTAAAACCAGAATCTCTCCTACCATTTTCAACCATTTTTCCTTAACTTCTAACACCCTTAATTCATGTTTTATGCTAGATTGGACTTATCTAAATGATTATAAACGTTCCTTATTCAATTCTTAAGGGATTCATATTCAAATTCAACCACAAAACACCAATTTTCACAACTTAGATACTCAAAATCCAATTCTACCACTTTACACCTATTTTGATCCATTTGATGGTTCTAACAAGTCATAATACAGTGGGTGAAACTGTTCCAAAGGCTCAATAACACTCTAGACCCCAAATGCTCAAAATCACTACCTCACTTCCTCTCCAAATGACTAAAAAGCTATGAAATTCCAATTTCCTTCAATTCCAAAACATACAAGATTACATACATGAATCAACACATCAATTTCAGTCTAACCATACACACAACCACAATTTTCCAGCATCCTATTCATGCAACCACTATCAACATCCAGAAAAATCCAACTCCCCTTACCTCTTGAAGACCTCCTAGCAAATCTTGAATGCAGTGTGAATCTCCTTCTAACTCCAAAGCTCTAAACTTCACCTCTGGATGCAGCAAGCTTCCTCTTCTTCTTCTCCAGTACGTGCAGCAAGTATTCTCTGCAGAATCTCCAAGTGCCGAATCCAACCCCTTCAATCCCACGGCTCTCCCCTTTTAATGGAAAACCCTGCACTCTCAACCACTCCCCTGCATTCCTAGTGCCAAATCCCACTAATTGATGGAGATGATGGTGTTTTGGTGGCTGGAGCACTTTCAAAGTGGGAAGACCCACCACCATGTCTGCTACCTACTCCACCCAGCCGTCCCTCTCCACTTCTAACGTGCAGCCACCCCTCCCCACTTTGCACGGTCCTTACAGAAATAGTATGCACGTATTTATCTTCATAAATGTATATGTATTTGATTTTTAAAAACATTTTTAGTTTATTTGATATTATAATTTAAAATTACGGAATTATTGTTTTTTCATTATGATTTGGTACTGAATTCCTTAATATCATTTTTACTTTTGATTGATTTTTGTTTCTTGTAAAAAAAACTATTTAATAAATATTTGAATGGATACGAACACAAATATATCTATTATTTCACAATAAACAAGGATGAAACACAAAAATTTATACGTATTTCGTATGGAAAATGAAAATAACACTAATACAAAATAAGTTCCAACAATTATACAAATACTATCACATTTGTTTCTTTAGATCCATCATAAACTATGTGACATGAAAAAAAAACTAATTTTGTATTAGTGTTATTTTCATTTTCGATACGAAATACGTATAAAATTTTGTTTCATCCTTGTTTATTGTGAAATAATAAATAATAAAGATATCTGGTTATACCTACTGTATCATTGAAATTGATCTTTGATTGGTTTTTTTAAATTTTAAATGCATGAATATATGGTTATTAAATTTTATCTGAGAGTATTAGAAAATGTTAAATATTTTTTTATCAAGATTTATCAATTCTGTCTAATATTTTAAAAGATTTTACTTTAATTAGTTTCATCTTTTTTTTAAAAACATGCGCAGAAAAAGATTTTGGGGTTGCTGTGCCAGATCGTGTTTATTTCTTTACTAACTTCGTACATTAGAAAATATGAAAAAAGAAAAAGATGTTTTTATTTCATTTTAAGTAAATCAAAGTTAAAAAAAAATCCTCACATTTTTCTTTCTTTCTCCAGCACTAAATAATTACCATCTGATAGAAAAAGACTAAATAATTATGATAATATGATTTACATTTCAAATATTTATTTGGTTGGTGTATAATTTATCTTTGTCATCTCGTCACCAAAAGCTGGTGAAAAGAAGCAAAAGTAGCGTGATCAACTCAGGAAACTATAGAATTTATTTATACGAATTTTGCAAAAATATATAAAATATTGAAATTACTTTTTGCATAAATTTAAATTAACTATATATATATATATATATATATATATATATATATAATTAACTTGTAAAATCTGATTATAACACTGATGAGAAGTCTAAACTTAAGGAATGAAAATGATATAATAAATTGAGATTTATATTTGTGTAAACAACTATTACAAACATTAAAACTATAATTTGGCAAATCCTAATAGCAAATACATATTTAATGTTTCAAAGAACATTTTCACTTTACTATACCAAGATACTGAGTGATAGACACGAAGTTTGATGGATAGTAAGACACAATAACAGTCATTGACATGACTAATATTGCAGCAAGAAAAAAATGTTATAGAGTATAATTAATTAAAGAATTTATGGTTAAATTTATTGTAAACTCATTACCTTTTGAGTATATATGGAGGTTTTCAAATTAACTATATAACATGTGAAAGACAAGTGGATGTTAAAGAATAATTGGAACACTTATTCAGAAGACATGTTAAAAAATTTTAAAGGTAATTCTATTAACCTAGTTTATGTAGGTGACAAAATGGTAAAGCTATAGGCCAAGAACTTTAAAGAAAAAAGGGACATGTTAAGAAATAAATTAAATGTAATTTTATTTTATTTTTTTATGAAGAGGACACTTTCAGAAAGATTTTCTCAAATGTATACAATTTTGAATCAAATTTAACTTAGTTTCTTCATCTTTCTTGGTGGTATGATTTTGTACTACTATACTTGTTTGTCTAAAGATGCAAAGATTTCTTATGATCTAAAACATAAGTAAAACTAAAATATTCTATGTCAAATCAAGACAAAAACACTTATTATATTTGATCGTTTATATTGGTTATTATTTTAATCTACTTAAGAATCTTTGATGTTTTTGCTCTAAAAATAGGTAAATGTGATTTTGAGTTTAGTGATGAACATGGCTGTTTCAATTTATGTAGTACAAATAAACTTAATGGCTTTGGTTTTATTATTGACGGTTTTTTATAGATTGAAACCACATTATTTTGAGTTTTTATTTATTGAGCATAAAGGTATTGAAATTAATTATGAATGGATTTGTTATGGTATTATTTATGAGTGTAGTATGTTGCCATGACGGTTTGTGTTTCATGTTGTTTTACTATATGTTATGTTGTTATTTTTTATTGTTCACCATTTATGTTTGTCATTGTGGTTTTCACCTATAATGATTGTGGGAGTAGATGGTGTTGCAAATGATGCTAGAGTGCAGTAGTTTGATGAGAGATGAAATTTAGTTCTTTTGGGATTTTATTGATTTTGATATTTATATTTTTTATATGCTTTGGTAAAAGTTATGTTTTTGAGTTATTTCGAGTTTGGTAAGAACAACGTTTATGTTCTGTGATTTTGCTTTCGTGATACTTTTAAAATAAATTTTACTTTATCTAAAGAGAACGATTTTATATTAAATTATATAAGAAAAATGTTATTTTATTTCACACATGACATCCAGTTAAAGGTGTTTCAAATCACATAAAAGTATTGAAATTAATCACAACATGTTATAAAGAGAGAGATTTTACACCATTTAAATTTTATTAATAATGAATTGAGTTTTAATTTGTATTAAAGAAAAACAAACCAAATATAAGAAGAAATGTCTCAAAAAATACGTTGTTATGTATGTGAACCTTTAACATTCCATCACTTGCTGGAGAAAAATATGACATCATCCTTATTGATTAAATTTCCATGTTATAGATGTGTTTACTTAAAAAAAAAAAGCTCTAGTCGATGGTTTTAGACTTATATTAATGAATTTCAAAGACTAATAGACAATAATTAAAGTCATAATATTTTAATAGATGTAGTAGACAATAAAATTAAGGTCATAATATTTAATAGTGAGTATTATAAAAAATATGGTAAAATGGAACGGTGTCTAAGTTCATTTATAAAACTTCTTTAGATTCATTTTAAATAAAGAGTTTATTATCGACGGAATAAATAGAATAAAAGTGTAGAATCCATTGATAATATGGATTATTTTATATAATTTTTATTTGTAGAATTCGAGTTCACGTAGTTGTATACATATTTCACAACATTGATGATTTAAATAAAATTTTATTTTGAAATAAATATTACTTGATCTTTACGAAAAAAAGGAGAACGTATTTCGTTCTTGTGTTCACTTTTTCCTTTAATCAAATAATAAAATACCATCGTGCGAGCTTTTGGTTTCTACCAAAGTTTATATTATATTGTCACCAATTAAATTTCGATACGTAGTTGGGGCAAATATTTTATATTATCAATTGATAATATTATAAGTATGTCTTTTTCAATAAATATATATTTGTTTCATAAAGTATTGGTCAGTGTAACTCTTTGTATAAACAACCTATATAATAGACGCATGTTACCCTTTTCATTAATATAATGATACGAAGATAAATTCAAATTTCAAATATACGTATCTGTGTACAAATGTTATAAATTAATAATATGTACACATAGATTAAACTCAAATAAACCCCATTTTATCCAAGTCACATACACTATGTATATGTATATATTATCTAATTATATAATTTGGATTATAAAATATGATAATACTAATATATAACCCTTTAACAAAAAAGGAAAATACAAAAGGATCATAGGAATTTACAACTTATCTACTTTTGTTTATATATCATCTTAAAGTATGGTTATTCTCGTAATTATGATTCAAAACATAAAAAGATAAAGTTAAGTTAAAATAATTAATAAAGTTAAGCATTGAATACTATATATATATAATATATATATATATATATATATATATATATATATTATTTAATCTCAAAATTACATCATATTACATATTTTTTATCTTTAATTAATATTTTTTTAATATTTGTATTAACCCATGAAAAATATTTATAATTTTATTACTAGTAGAAATAAATTTCTTTGTGAATGGAAAATATAATAAGTTTACGTAAAAAAATTAAATGTGAAAAGTTAAATAAGAAATTTTGGTAGCTTAATTGGTAGAAAATTGTGCTGATGGATTCAAATTCTTTTCTACCCTTTTGTGTAAAAAACCGAAAAAAAAAATTTAAAATATTGATAGTGGATAAAACACTTAGATTTTAAGGCATTATTGAGGGATCATGTAACATCCATAATCTCACACGGTAACATCTCGTAATCTCATACTTAAAAATTTATAGTTGATATATATTTATACATATGTTTTAAACTAAGATTTCAACTACAAAGTCATAAATATAACTTGAATTCTTCTAATTTATTCTTCTATCTCTTTCTTCATTGACATTGGATCAGACGACATTTCTCCATTTGCTCTCGTATAACGAACTATACGATCATCGCACATACACAAACACAAACAAGTAGGGTGAGCTAACATGCAATAAATCATTTATAAAATATGCATAATTACTTTGATATAAACATCATATAATAATTATGTCTGACACCCTCATACCATCATACTACTATTCCTATTAGACACTTGTCCCACAATACCCAATAAACACCACAATACCCAATAGACACTCATCCGGATGATACGTTGATGAGCGATCAACAAGAGGTTCCGCACTTGTGATGCCTTCTTAGTCCTCAACACTATGTCCAAAACCGCACATAGACCAGGACCTCCTGCCCTCCATACCATTCACAAGCTTAGTCCTCAATACTATGTCCAAAACCGGTACATAGACCAGGATCTCCTGCCCCTCTCACCACATAATTCATCCTTCTCTACATGAGACTAGATGATTATTGGAGTATCAGGATAACCCCCAACAACAGGACCCTCAACATCAACATATACAGAAATACCATATCATTACATAATCTCTCCACGAGACTCATACCATGCTCATATTCCTCGACTCACATTATACCATAACAAAATCTCCCCATAATACTCATATCATGTTCAGATACATAAATTCAAATAAAATGTAATCCTCACAGAAATTATACAAAATGAATGTATAAATAAATTAACAATACTAAAATATTACTATAAATAGTCACTAGAGAAGAATCAAATGTTTGACGAATCAAACTCACCATAAACACCAGTACATATGACTAGTCACAACTTACTAGATTTGACCAGGGTTACTCTATGATCAGGATGTACCAACTCCGGTTTTTAAGATTCCTCTATTCTACCATCAAAATTATAATTCATAAATTCGTATCTACCACAATAACATGAATTCATTCCAACGAGATATATTGCACAATAGTTTAACATTACATAATCTGTTCAACAAGATTTAAGTTAAAAACTTGTCGAGTAGACTTCCAGGAAAGAGAGGTGCGTCACAATGGGCAACTTAAGTACCAAGTCTTTCCTTAGCCAAAGTGTTCCTCAACTAGTTTTAACAAATTTCTTATTTACAGATTCAAAACAACAACATATAATATTAACACAGAAATTCAATATAGATAGATATACAGTAAGCATTAACAGTATTTACACAGAATTTCAAGACATGAATAGTAATAAAACAGTACTAAATCAAAATATAAAAGCTTAGAAGGTTTAGCTCCCGACTTCTCTTTCTCCGAATTTGTTTTCCCGAAAACCCTTCATAACCTCTACTCTTCTTGCAACTAAAAATTTCTCCCTAACTCTTTCTTCTCTATTTCTCAAGCTCTCACTTGATTCTTCTTCTCTTTGTGCAGAATACCCTTCCCTCCCATGACTATTTATAGGTAAAAAATTTTACTATTTAACAATTTTTTAATATTATTTATTATTTTAATATTTTAAAATAATATTTTAATCATCCACTTGATTAAATCTGATCCTAATTCCTTCCATGCTACGTAGGAATTCTTATCCTTTCAATTTTTTTTTACTATTCACTTTTTACTATTCGATTTTCTTAAAAAACATCCTAAATAAGTTATCAAAAATTTGAACTTCTCCTTCTAGAATTACTATAATTTTATATCAAAAATTTAAATTTTTCTACCATAATTTTCTATTTTCTATTCATTAAAATCATTATTACTAATAAAATGCTAAAATTTACTATTATAAATATTTTTCATGAGTCTTACCGATCAAATAGGCCAAGTGAGTGATTAAAATATTAAAAAATTGTTAAATAGTAAAATTTTTGGACTATAAATAGCCATAAGAGGGGAGGTTATTCTGCACAAAGAGAGGAAGAATCAAGTGAGAGCTTGAGAAATAGAGAAGAAAGAGTTAGGAAGAAATGTTTAGTTGCAAAAAGAGTAGAGGTTCTGAAGGGTTTTCGGGGAAACAAATTCAGAGCAAGAGAAGTCTGGAATAGAGGTAGGGGAGCTAAACCTTCTAAGCTTTTATATTATGATTTAGTGTTGTTTTATTACTATTCATGTCTTGAAATTCTGTGTGAATACTGTCAATGCTTACTATATATCTATCTATATTGAATTTCTGTGTTAATATTATATGTTGTTGTTTTGAATCTGTAAATAAGAAATTTGTTAAAACTAGTTGAGGAACACTTTGGCTAAGGAAATACTTGATACTTAAGTTGTCCATTGTGACGTACCTCTCTTTCATAGAAGTCTACTCGACAAGTTTTTAACTTAAATCTTGTTGAACAGATTATGTATTGTTAAACTATTATGCAATATATCTCGTTGGAATGAAAATGTCTGATGAATTCATGTTATTGTGGTAGATATGGAATTATGAATTATAATTGTGATGGTAGGATAGAAGAATCTTAAAAACTGAAGTTGGTACATCCCTGATCATAGAGCAGTCCTGGTTAAATTCAGTAAGTTGTGACTAGTCATATGTACTGGTGTTTATGGTGAGTTTGATTCGTCAAACATTTGATTCTTCTCCGGTGACTATTTATAGTGATATTTTAGTATTATTAATTTATTTATATATTCATTTTGTGTGATTTTTGTGATGATTGTATTTTATTATATTGAATTTGAATTTATGCATCCGAACATAATATGAGTATTATGGGGAGATTTTGTAATGGTATAATGTGAGTTGAGGAATATGAGCATGGTATGAGTCTCATTGAGAGATTCAATAATGATATGATATTTGTGTATATGTTGATGTTGAGGGTCCTGTAGTTGGAGGTTATCCTGATACTCTAATAATCATCCAGTCTCAAGTAGGGAAGGATGAATTATGTGGTGAGAGGAGCAGGAGGTCCTGGTCTATGTGCCAGTTTTGGACATAGTGTTGAGGACTAACCTTATGGATGATATGTAGTATTTTGGAAGTGTATTTGTAAGAAGAAGTAAAAATAATCACAAGTGCATAACTTTCCGTGACCACTCATCAACGTATCATCGGGATGAGTGTCTACTATGGTATTGTGGGATGAGTATCTATGATGCGATAGTTGTATGATGGTATGAGGGTGTCTGACATAATTACGTGAGGTTTGTTGAGTGTATCAATGTAATTATGCATGTTTTATAAATGATTGGTTGCATGTTAGCTCACCCTACTTGTTTGTGTTTGTGTATGTGCGATGATCGTATAATTCGTTATACGGGAGCAAATGAAGGAATGTCGTATGCTTTAGTGCCAATGAAGAGAGATAGAAGAATAAAGTAGAAGAATTCAAGTTAATGAAGAGATATAGAAGAATAAAGTAGAAGAATTCAAGTTATATTTATGATTTTATAGTTGAAATCTGAGTTTAAAACCTGTATAAATATATATCAACTATAAATTGTCAAATATGAGATTACATGTATTATGAATTATCAATATATGATAAATATGTTACAATATATAAATTATGAATTATCAAGTGTGAGATTATGAGATGTTGCAAGACTATTTACTAACCTTTTTTGAAAATTATAAAAAAAATATCAAACAATACCTAAATGGAGTTAGAGTATTTTATTGCATTTATTTACCAAAGCCTCACACAATATTTTCTAATGAAATTATGATATTTTTCTTCCATAATCCGTTTGATTATTCAATATTATAATCTAAAAATTAGATGAAATTATTATATAATTATCTTATTTTTTTCTCCATCAATTCATTTAATATGCATCTTAAATTAAGTTAAACCATATTATTTATATTAATTACTTCAATCATTAATGATTTATAATATTTATAATATATATATATATATATATATATTATACAAAATTTAAATATAGAGGAGAACTTATTTACACACAAATTATGAGTTTGGGAATAAAGAATTATAGCTTGAATTAGTTATTTTTTTTAGTGAGTGACATTAATTAACATTGATTTGTTGTCATTAAAGTATTTTGATTCTTTATTTGAACAATATCTAACTGTTTGAGAAATTTTGTAAGGACCTAGTATAATTTTTTATTTTTATATTATTTTAGAAGGGGAGGGGGGCCTTCCATGTCTTGTCCATGAACCTTGTTTCTTCCTCTTTCACGGAAATTCTTTGCAACGTGGCTCCTACTCCAAAATGAGGTAGCTTCCTCTGTGCATGCTGGACCATTCCACACCTCCTTCTCCCTTCACGGTGGCTGAACAATGAGTCTGTTCCATGCTTCCAGCCGTACCTCCAGCTCAATTCCCGTGCACCTCTCTTCTCTTTGGTCTCTCCACTTACTTGAAAGGTGATGATGATTGTTGTCCTCTTGGTGGTTCAAGCCCTGAAGAAGTTGTTGCTGGATGAAGCTTCCTTGCTGGACCGTGTGTGTGAAGAGTAGTGCAGTTTTTGGAATGTATGAATCTTCTACTGCTGAACTTGATTTTGGAAGCAGCCGTGAAGATTCTTGTTTTGGCCTTTTCATGACTCCACCACTTTGTTTTCTACCTAAACTTGCTGACTTGTTGCAGCTACATCTTCCAGCTCCTTCTCCACGATCACTTCCCGTGCACACACACTGCTCCAAACACACATCACCGTGCCAGCACCTCTCTTCCAACTCTGGACCGTGAAGGTGGCTTCAAGATGGACCAGGGTATTCTTCTTCCAACTGATGGACTTCTTCTTCAACTCATGGTAGCACCTTGATCCAGCAGCTTCACGTCCAGTCTCCATGCATCTAGATCTTCACCCAGCACACGCACTTGAAGAAGAAGGCGCCCAACAAGTGAAGAAGGAGGCCACGTTGAATGCTCACGGTCTGGTCCAAGCAAAGACTTCATGCAGCAAGGTTTGGAGTGGAAACGGATGAATGTAGATAAAGCACATAGAGAAAGGGCCACTGCCACGTTGATAAAGCACACGTTCACATGCAAAATGATAAGCTCACGTAAAGAAGGAGGAGAGGTGCACACGGTCATGGACTCATCCAGCACAGTAGCGGTTTGGTTCAGAAGCGCTGGAACGCTGCACGTTTGGAAAGAATGAAGCTCACGGGCAACCTTTACGGTGGGCCTCATGTGGGTAGCTGAGCATGTGAAGTGGTGGGGCGTCTTTTGATGATTGAATGGTAGAGAAGGACTTTACGGGGCAGCTGTTGAAGAGGTGGAAAGGAGAGGTTGGAAGCTGCTCAAAAGGAGAAAAGGAGAGACCGAGAGAGAATGGAGGGAATGGAGGCACAATAAAATAACTAGAGGGAGTATTGGATGGTTACGGGCAAGCCACTGCAAAGAAAGGAGATTCACTTCTTCATTTTAGAGATTCTGGAAGTAGAAGAAGGGAGGAAGAGCTTGACACTGTGGCAGGGAGTTGAAACGGCAGAGGAGGAACACAGTGAAGAGATTTATTCAAGGTTTGCAAGGAAGTCTTCAAGAGGTAAGGGGAGTTAGATATATCATTTGATTGTTGAGTTTTACTGTTTTTGAAATAAATCTGGAAATTTTGAGGATGAAAAATGAAGTTTCTGAAGTATTTTGGCCAATGGTGACCTGTGTTCACCTGACTGAGTACCTACGTTGGACTTTTTGTACAAATTGGCCATTTCTCTCGGGTAATCGTTTACAGGGGTCCTGTAAACGATTACCAGCCCGAACGTTCGTCCCAAATTTCGAGCGTTCGTCCAATTTGAAATTTCAAATTGGACGTTCGTCCAAAATATGTAGCGTTCGTAACCAGTATGGGCGTTCGTCCTTAATTAATGGCCGAGCGTTCGTCCAATTTTGACTCCGTTCGTCCCAAATTTCGAGCGTTCGTCCAATTTGAAATTTCAAATTGGACGTTCGTGCAAAACTTCTGAACGTTCGTCCTAACAGTGTATGTCCAAATAGGTGGGTTTCTGAACGTTCGTTCAGATATCGGATTAACGAGCGTTGGTGATAAGGATTTGAGTAGAGAGCGTCTGTGTGCGCCCGTGAACGTTCGTCCATTTCCAGGTAAGGGAAGCTTACTTAATTTAACTGTTTTTGATGTATGCTGTAGGAACGTTCGTTATTTATATGAATATGAGGCATGATGTTACTGTGATTAAGTTGCATGAACGTTCGTTGTTGAATGAATGAAAATGAAATATGATTGAATTTATGTATGATGTATGATATATATATATGAGATTTGATGATCTGGACCGTATGAAATGTGGAAGTTGATTTTGATATGAACGAATGAAGCTATGAAAAGTTTATGCTGAGAAATATACTTGAATGTAACTGAAAATGAATTCTCCATGAAATTGTACCTTAGTACCGAATGGACGGTCATTGACCGTTCGGTTTTTCTTAGTAACTTGGTTGAAATCTCAATTCTTCCATTTGAATGAAATACTGACTGAGGACGAGCGTCCTCGTGTCAAAACGCTTTGCTTGAGAGTTCGTACTGAATGGTCTTAGACCGTTCGGTCTCCCTATTGAATAATCAAGAATGGGATTCGTTTATTTGGAACGATTCTTGGTCGAGGACGAGCGTCCTCATGTTACATTGCCTTGTTGAACGTTCGTTCAAACCGAAGTTCGGTCTCATACCGAACGTTCGTCCGAAATTGGTGTTCGATCTCCTACCGAACGTTCGCTCAAATTGATGCTCGGTCTTACACTGAGCGTTCGTCCAACTAGTTCGCTCGCTTTTGAGATTGAGCGTTCGTCCAGAATACTGCTCGGTTTTGAACTGAGCGTTCGTCCTAGTGTACTTGTTTTGAACTGAACGTTCGTCCTAATTTACTCATTTCTGAGATGAGCGTTCGTTCTTTTGGGTGTTCAGTTTTATACTAAGTGTTCGTTCATAATTGTGGTTCGGTCATATACCGAACGTTCGTCTAAATTGGGGTTCGGCCTTACACCGAACGTTCGTTCTAAATAGGAGCTCTGTCATAGATTGAGCGCTCGCTCAACATGGTGCTCGGTCAGATACTGAGCGTTCGTACTCTGATTTTAACGGGCGTCTTTTGGTCCAGTCAACATGGTTCGTCCTCGTTCTATCTGAAATTCTGCCGTTCGTCTTGTGATTTGAACGAGCGTCTTTTAGTGTTGCTCACAGCGTTCGTCCTCGGACTTATTGGGGACAGAACATTCGTTTTTGATGGTTTTCCTAAGAATGATGAAAATGATGAATAGTTTATGAGATGAGATGAAAATATGAATACATGATGAATAATGAATGATGAACAATATGTGAGATGAAACAAAAGTATGAATACATGATGAAAAGTGAATGATTAAGAGTATATGAGATGAATGAAAAGTTATGATTTATGAAAGAGCGTTCCAAGGAGGAACGACTCAGAATTTGATTATTGAGATTTGTAAAGTATGAATGTGGGAAGCTTAGCCGGTTGTTCATCCTGATATTCCGTGAGTACTCATCCTCACGTAGAGGCAGTACGTCATGTGTGGGAATGGCAGGAGGTCCTAGTCCTGATGATTATTTGGACAGATAGGATTAACCTCGGGTGGCAGCTGATGAGAGTTCCAGTTACTACATCACCCGGGTGCACGAACACCGAAGCTACACAGATTTCATACAGTCCGGACAGTCAGTCGTGTTGAGTTTTATTTAGTGAGTAAGTTAAAGTGGGTTGTTATGTAATGAATGTGTATGTTGAAATATGCATGTATGATGAATTGTTTACTTGAAATTCTATGTTGATGCATGAGTTAAATTACGTAAGCTTACCCTTTCGTTTCCTTGTGTTGTCTATTGTCCTTGTACGTCCGTCTTGTCATTGCAATGATCATCCGTGTGGATGTGAGCAGATGAAGACGAGCGTTTGGAAGAGATGCTGAACGAAGTAATCTTGGTTGAAGTCGAAGTGAAGATTGAGCAATGAGACGCTCGGCTATTTCAGTTGTTGGCGTGAGTGGTCGTTCGACCTACCCACTCGTTTCCTTTTAAGTTCGACCGTTCGGTAATTATACTGTGTAAACCGTTCAGTCAGGTTTTTATTTATACGTTCGACTTCTGATTGTGTTTCGTGTTGTAAGGCATACGGCTTGGCTTTTGTTTTTAGTGAAAAACTGTACTGAATTATTATTAAATGTGATTTTCTGAATTTATAGTGCTGACTGTATTTTTGGGATGTCACAAATTTGCATATTGTTTGAGCCATATATATATAAAAAAGGACATAATTGATTTAATCTCTTCTTTGTTCAAAAGAATATTTGAAACTGCTTAGCTTTCATAAAAGATAGAATTGTTTCTAATTTTTCTTGATTTAATTCACTAACTCCTTGAAGAACTAAAGATTATCACGTTTTAAAAGTATTTAATTCAATTACTTACTGATAGAAAAACTTAAAGAAAGTTGATTAAGTCAAAATAGTTTGTGTATTAATTAATGTATTATTTGTGAATTCTATTTATTTTGTTACAAATATTTTTCAATTTATTAAGATAAATAGTACTAATTTTTTTTATTGCATATAATAAATATTGCTGACTTCAAAAGCTTATTATATATATATATATATATATATATATATATATATATATATATATATATATATATAAAGGATAAACATGAAAATAATTTTATAAATAAATAATTTTTACAAACGTAATTTTTTTAATCATTACATTATCATCAAATTTGTATTGAGAGTTATTTCCATTATTAATATTTTATGATATAAATTTTTATATATTTTCTGAAAGTTCCTAAAACGTCTCTTCCAACTAATTAAACAATATATACTTACTCCTTCCTTGATGAACAAAATCCTATTAAACATTTGATATGCATGATTTGATAATTTCAAAGAAAATATGCTCGAAAGAGACTTTTTTTTTTCGTAAATATTATATTACCCTAACCGGTCACCAATAGACTAAATTTAAAATAATGTAATATGTCTGTAAAATTGAAGAACTTCTTTCTTTCCTTAATTTTAATTAATTTAACAACATATTAATTTTTAGTGCTATTTTTAGTATCAACCAAATGAGAAAACAGTTAACAAAAACTTTTATTAAATTGTAAACCAGCTTTATTAACAGGAGTTTCTCAACATAGTACTATAAGAGGAACTTTCCGCTGTATGAATTGTGTCCCAATATCCGAATTGAATACATTTGATTCTTGACTTTAGAAAAACTTTATTTATATTTTTTTTCTGAAATAATTTTTAAATATATTTTATTTATTTATTTAAAATATTTAGGCTCAAATTCTCCTTTATAATAAATTTAGCACGAGTAACTTGTCTGTCAGTAAAATATAATATAAGAGCATTCACATATTTGTTTATTCATTGGCTTTTGAATTAAATTATTACTGCTATAAATTATGTAAACTCCCCTGTGAAAATATCTGAACTCATGGAACTCATAGTATGATCAATGGAGTCTCAGATGTGGGTAGATTAATTAATATAACAAAAACAAAAATGCAGAACTAGGTATCCAACATTAATTAAACACAACCAATCTATGAGGTTTCCCACTTGTGTTGAACAGAACATTTCAAAATCAATATATACATTATATATATTATTGGCTTCATAATTTTTCATTAACAAGAGATAATGAGGAATTAAAATAGTAGTGTAGAGTTTGAGTTTCTTTTTTATATGAAATTGTGTTAAATATTATCAAATAGTTATTAAATAATTAAAATATTATCCTAATCCTTGTTTTATGCAACGGATTCTTCTATCTAAAATAACAGTAACTTTAGGGTTTTATAAAATTTTAAGTCAATTGATGTTTTTAGTTTTGGTTGAAACATTACCTTTTTATTTTAAAATATCTATATATTAATTAATTTTCTGTCAGGGTAAAGGTAAGGCATTATTAAAAGTAATATATTGGTTATTTTTAATCTATAGAAAACCTAAAATTACAGTTACTGAAACCAATAAAAAAAATAATAATGAAAGCATACGTGGAGAAGGTTCCTGAAACATTAAATAATTTGTAGGGTTCATTGAGTGTGCGATAAAGGAAAAAGAAGATGAAAGAGAATAGATTAAAGCAGAAAATGAAAGAGGAGTATATACTATAGACTATGCAGATATTGAGATGATACTAGCAACATTAATATAAGATATTAAATGATGGTATATAATAAATTATATATATAAAAAAACCCGCTGTTGAAACAGCCCACTGGAATGGCAAGCATGGCCCCTGGTTTTCTGATTTGGCTTCCAAAAACCAACTGTTTTTCTCTCTCAACTAACCCTGCCACCACTTCTTCTACCTCTTTTATATCAATATCAATCCACATTCCTTACCCACCACTGCTTCACCCACACAATTTTCCAAGCCAATTTGTAAAATTTTCACATCAATTATTGTTATTATGGTTAGTACAAGCATCATCTAAACCTTTTACCCCCCCTTACACCAACACCACCAACAACATCAAACTGTGTAAAAAAACAGAAGAAAAAAGTACAAAGAGAAACCAATACATATATACACAGTTACACAAACTCTACCCTTTAGTTCATATTATTAAATTTTTTTAACTTGTCATATTATACCCTTTTCCTCTGTTTTTGCTCTGTTTCTTCTTCTGGGGTCTTTGTTTTGCATTTTGGAGAGGCTTTTGGGGTGCCCATTTTGTGAATTTGAGGCTTTGGAGGTCTTTTGACGTTGCATTATTGAGTTGGTGTGGAAAGTTGAGGCCTTTTTTGGTGGGGGTGGTTTTGGATGGGGATTGAGAAGGCCTTGGCTGAGAGAAAAGGAAGAGAATTTTGTGGAATTTCAAGGGAAACCATTGCCAGCAGCAACTCACGGCGGAACCGGCGGCGGCAGAGGAAGAAGCCGCCGGTTCAGATGCTCTTCGAAACTTGTAAGGTTGTCTTTGCCTCTGCGGGTACAGGCTTTGTCCCTCCCCCTCAGGACATTGACAAGTTGCGGTCTGTTTTAGGTACTATACCATGTTGCTGTTTTTCCCTTCTTCTTTCTTCTTTTTAGTTTATGATTGTGCCATGTGTTGTTGCTTGTTATTGGTTGCTTTCCCCCCATCTGGGGTATCAAAATTTTGATCTGGAATGAAAATGTTTAAATTTGTGAGGTTTTTATCTTCATGTAAAATGTAATCTCAATTCCAATGTGGCACGGTGAAATGGGTTGAATTTTTCTCTAATTATTGGAATTATAATAATTTAGTTTGGTCATGGAGTTTGTATTGTTGGAGGGATCAATAAAAGGGTGGGTGTATTTTATTTATTTAGTTGTCTATTTTATGCTCCCAATTCAATAAAATAATGTGAATAATCAGTGTATGCTTTTGGCAATTGCTTCAATATCACAAATTGCACCAGACTTGTGTGGGGTTTATGCTTCTTTTATATTCTGATTTTGTGTCTTAACGTGCATGCATGTGTCTTGCAAATATGCACAGAGGTTTCTGCATTGGCTATCAAATAAAAAAAATGCTTGTTATCATGTGCTTGTTGTGTCCCCGGGCTAGATATATGTTGACATTGAACTAATTTCAGTGTCATGTGAACTACGTGTTTGATTCTAATATGAATGACATCAAGCATAGTGAAACTCTTTGCTTCTCTCTCCTCCTTCTTTTTCTCATGTGTCCATTTGGATAATTTTGATTTTCTATATCATAATTTTGGGCTATTTAGGTGATAAAATTAGCTAGATTAATGGTTAATGAATGTTTGCAATCCTATTATTAGGTGGGAGACAAATTAACCAATCATTGGATTTGATAACTAGTTGAATGCTTGTAGCAAGTTTTTTGTATGATGATGATTGCCAAAGAGGGAAAATAAAAATTATTCTGTTTTGGAGGCCTAGCACAAAACTCTCATTGTTCAGTGGGAGTTGTTAAACATAGGAATGTTACTCTTAGTTGGTTTTATATGTCTGAACCATAATTAATGCATATAGTGAACTTTTGTTGTATATATGTTCCTTTAACTTGCTTAATCAGTTGCCTGGACCACACGTAGCTCTACAGTGTTGCCAAGAATTATGAACCAATTGTTGTAAACTGTTCTTGTTTTTTTTTCGTGAGTTTTATTATATGTGTGCCATGCAAAGCATGCAATGCAACTCTTGTGGTCTCTCTTTGTGCAGATGGAATAAGGCCAGAAGACGTTGGTTTGAGACCTGATATGCTGTATTTCAGGACTAGTGCCGCTCAGAGAGTGCCAAGAATCCAGTACCTGCACATTTATGAGTGTGAAAAGTTCTCGGTATTTGCACATGCTAAACCTGAAACTGATTTCATGGTATGAGAGTGAGTGTTGTTTTTGTGTAGATGATGACTTTGTTTTGTTGTGTGGTTTTTTCAGATGGGAATATTTTGTTTACCACCTTCCGGTGTTATCCCTCTTCACAATCATCCTGGGATGACGGTTTTCAGTAAACTACTTTTTGGCACTATGCACATCAAGTCATATGATTGGGTCGTTGACATGCCTCCTGAATCTCCTAACATCATTAATCCTTCAGAAAGTGAGCATCTTTTTCTATTGTCAAGTGTACTTTTAAGACATGTTTCGATAACTGTTACATGTCTCTCAAAAAATGCTTTTAGAACAAAAGATGCAAAGCTTTCAGTATCTAACTGCACATCCAAGCCCCATGAATAGTGACAAATATATAGAAGGTGGTGTTTAACTTTCTATACATGCCCTTCTGTGTTAAAGGTGCTGTTTGGTTTAAGAATTTGATTTCGTAATGGAAAAATGTACCTAGAAGGAGTTTTGTTGCCAACTAGAGTTATCTCTAGACAAACCTATGGTGTGTGTGCATTAGGAGCTTCCTATAGTAACCCCAACAGAACTCTCAAATACTACACAAACTTCTCCAAACGTCAAAACCCTCTTATACTTCTTTTCATCTCAGAATGATGTAAATAATTTCCTGATCAAAGATTGATTGCTGTGGTTTATGGATATGATTGATGGTCATATCTTTGTCGACTTTTATTATTGTGTCTGAGTTCAAGATGCTTGGTGAAACATCTTCTCAGATGATTGTTGTATTTAGTCAATATATCTCCCAAGTTTCTTTCCTTTCATGCTGAAAGAGAAATGGCAATGACATGCTTTTTGACCTGCCTTTTTCAACACACCTTTATTATTGTTGAATTTCATGTGTCTCACTGAAAATAGAGTGGGATCCACATGAGTCACAGGGCCCCACATAAAAGGGGAATTGGTGAATCAGAACCAGTTGCTCCTTCATAGTATTTCGTTTTTTAAAATTGTTCTTGTAAAGCACACCATCTCTAAGAGAAAACAACTAATCTTTATACTCTAATTGTGCAGGCCAAACTCGTGAGATGAGGCTAGCCAAAGTTAAGGTTGATGCTGATTTCACTGCTCCTTGCAACCCCTCCATCCTTTATCCAGAAGATGGTGGCAACATGCACTGTTTCACAGCAGTGACAGCATGTGCAGTTCTAGATGTGCTTGGTCCTCCATATTCTGATACTGAAGGCAGACACTGCACATACTACCACAATTTTCCTTTTTCCAACTTTTCAGGTATCTTGCCACTAATGCATGAATGCATGCACTATTACAAAATATCATGAGATTAGTGACTTTTATTGTAGTTTAGTGATTGATAGATTCACATTTTTTTTTTAAAATTTTCAGTGGATGGATTATCCATACCAGAAGAAGAAAAGAGTGCTTATGAATGGCTACAAGAGAGGGAGGAACTTGAAGACTTGGAAGTAAATGGAAAAATGTACAATGGTCCAAAGATTGTGGAGAGCTAAATTGCTGATAATCATATCTTCTCACATCACATACACTTTCTTTCAGTTCCTGTGTTTACAGATATTTTTTTCTGTCAATTTCTTTCTTTTTCAAGTAGAGAAACAACTCCTGTGTTCTTCTTGTACCTTTTTTGTTGTTGTTTCTGTAGTGTTTTTGTTTTCTTTTATGCAACATGAAGCACTTGCCATGCACTTGGTGCTGTTTTCAGTCTACAGTTCTTTTGTGTACATACCAAGAAACAGAAAAGGACAAAACTCACTGAAAATTAAACTTCAATGATGGTGCAATGCAATTAGCTGATCGAGCCTCGTTTTGTAGGCTAGTTGGTTATTTCATTCAACTCAATTTTTCTTATGATTTAAATTAGCTACGGTGTACACAATTCATGTATTAATAACTTGGTATGCAATGTTTCAATAAAGCTTCGTTTTTTAATGATCATCTACACATTTTTCTGATGAGAATACTAAGCTTTGAGCTGTTATTTATGTGGTACTATCACAATGGATCATGTTCAAAATAAAGAGGGGAAAATGGATAGCTTTATACTTGATTTACCCATCCTTTTTTTGCTAATCTAGGTTTCAATTGTGGAAACATTTTTTATGCAGCAATTAAGAATATAATTATGTAATAATATAGTATAGACCTTTTCTTTATCATACATATATATGTACATATCATATTAATAATACATAGTTTAAATCATTTTAATGTATAATATATATTTGTTTCCTTTAGACCGAACCATCAATCATAATAACTTTTACTTTAAATTATATTGTTATTATTATTATTATTAATTTTGATATCTTAGTCATATTGATATTTTAAAATCTATTAATTATTCATCATCATATAAAAATATATTAAAAAAATAAATATAAAGTATGAGAGGATTATACCTAATTCATGATGAATAATAATTTTAGTATATGCATGTATATAACTTTATCATTTACGTATCATTTAAATTTCATTACTAATAAAGATAAAAAAAATGACAAACTATTGTAAAATACAAGAAATACGCCATAATATAACTTAACAAAGTATAAGTAATGTTTATATGGATACTGTCGATCCACAGAAGTACAAAGAGTTCGTTTAGAATGGGTAACCTTAGATTAATCCTTGGCCTTTAATCGTTGTGAAGATTATAGGTTAATTGGTTGTGAGGTGAATGAATTAAATAAAGAATAATTAAGCTAGGTTATTGATAGTTCAAATGATTTTCTTTAATGTTATATGTGTTATCTGTGAGAATAGTTTCATGCATGCATGCATGATGGTGACATCATATATATATAGACATATATATGTGTGTATATATAGCTATCAAACTAGCCACGTAGCTCCCATGGTATATGCATCATAGGGTATAGCTGTTGGAAAATGTTGGATGATAGAATATTGGTTATATATGTTTTTGGTTATATAGTTTATTAGGTTTTTGACCTTTAATGGACAGGGAAAGGTGAGAGAGAAGATTGAAGCATGTGAAAGATTTCATGCACGTGATAGAGACATGAAACATTGGATGCAATTTGAAGCTAGCTAGAATGTTTGAACGTAAAAAGGTGGCTCTTGGAGCAACAAGAGGGTCAGAAAAAGAAAACATTAGCGGAGAAAATAGAAATCGTTTTCCATTTTTAAGATTCGTTCGTACGAGTTGATGTAGATAACTTAATTTTCGTACTTATCATTTTAAACAAATAATTTAATTACTCATAAGATGTTTAAACTATGAACCAAATAAATTATTATATTAATTAAATAAGTATTTTTGGTTTCTTGATCTCATCAAGTTTGTAGCCTGGATTCATAACAAAACTGCGGGGTTTTGGCCCAACTCAGTCTTTGCTATGAACAACGAATTATTTAATGTTTTTTGTGCATATCAAGATATCATGTACCTTTCTTTTGGATACATACATACATACATATATATATATATATATATATATATATATATATATATATATATATATATATATATATATATATTACCATTCAGATTTTAAAATCTTACACATTTTATTGTAGTTTAGATTTTTGCTTTAAAATCAGAATAATGAAAACCAAAATATAAAATGATGGACTAAAAATATTTAAAAAAATTAACTACTTTCACTCTGATTAATTATACCAGCCCAAAAATATCTTTCTATTTTTAATGACTTTCTTAAATCTTGCTATGAAGTTTCATTTCAATGAAGAAAAAATTATGAATAAAACTGTAAGAATATGGAAAATATAGTGTTTTTAGAGTAGATAAATGTATTAAAATAATGAGACGGATTATTTTACTTTAAAGTAATATTATAATATAAATAGAATTTTATAAACACTTCTCATTATTTTAAGAACACTTCATCTCTATAACTCTATTTCTCAAAGTTCTCTGATTTCTCTCTACAATCTTTCTCTACTGAGTTATCTGTTTGACAATCAGGAGGTGCCTAGGCGATCCTGGCGTTGAGGGCTTCGTTTTGGACCGATCAATTTCGTGTTCTTAACCTGGTAAGTGGTTTCCACTATTATTCGTTCTTCTCTGGACTGTGAGCATGCAACGTTTCTGTCTTGCATGTGGTTAGCAGTTCTTCCTTCATTTTTCTAGCTCAATTTAGGTTCTAAGTGTTGTTCTCTATCACTAATTTGTGAGTTATAGGTTTCTGTTGAGTTTCCTTGCAGTGCAAGGTACGGTTGGTGTATATCTGTGAGCTTAATTGTCTGTCTCTTAGGTAAGGGGAGCTAGAAACTTTATCTCAATTGGTTGTATGATATGTGTGTATGATAAATTCTGAATTAGTATGTTGTTTTAGGACACTGTTTGTATGCTGAGTAGATTGAATAATATGTACTGGAATGTGTAATGTATGAAACTGTATTGTGATGTTTATGAATTGGTTTGGATGATTTTATCATTGGTGATTTAACTGGTTGGAGGTATTTTTATGTGAGAAATCTGTTATGGTAGAGTTTAGATAGAAAGTGGAGTGAATTGAGCTTGTTTAAGTCAATTTAGAGGAAGTGAGGTAGTGAATTTGAGTATTAGAGGTCAAGTGCTGTTAGAGTCTGCTAGGGTAGTTTAGATAGGTTATATGTGACTTGTTTGAGTCATCAAATTGGTTAAAATCAGGTTCAAAGTGGTAAATTAGGATTTGGGTCTTTAAGTTGATGAAATTGAGGTTTTAGAGTAGGATTTGATGCATAAAAACTTTAGATTGATGTTAGGAAGGTCTAGAATCACTTAGTCAAGTCTAATTAAGCATATACAATGATCTAAGAGTGTTAGAAGTTGGGAAAATTCAGTAGAATTGGTAAGGAGTGGTTGAGTTGCATAATTCTGCAGAATTTTGTTTTGCAGATTATGCAGACTCGCTGTGCGAATGGATTCGCATAGCGAGTCGCCTTGGCGAAATGCTCTCTGCCAAGGCATTCGCATAGCGATGGGTGAGTTGTGCGAGTGGATTGATAGGGTTGCTCTCTGTTTGTTAATCCGCATAGCGAATCAAATCATTATGCGACTGGTTGGGGTCTGGAACTATTATTCTTTTTATTTGAACAACAAGTGGGTCTCGCTATGCGAGTGTTTAGGAAGTCTGAGTCTCTGTCTGAGGTTCTCGCATAGCGAATTGGGATGCTATGTGAGGGGTTTGGGGTCTGATACATTTCACAGTTTATTCACATATTGAGTTTAACCACTATGCGAGTGGTTATGAGGAGTTGGTCTCTGTCTAAGGATTTCGCATGGTGAGTTGGGTCACTGTGCGAGAAACTTTTGGTTTCGTTATGCGAAGGTGTGCGTTGTGCGAGGGGTTCAACTCTACTTCAATTCTCTTTTGATCTTAAGTTGTTTAAAATGAAACATTAAGTGTTGTATGAAGTAAGTTGAAGTTGTATCATGTAATATCAGTGTTTATTGATGTATGTTGTATTTCAAAGTGTAAAGTTCCAAGTATGGTTAATGAACGTAATTCCATGATCCTCAAGGAGAGGAGACATGGTGGTGTCCTATGTTGTGATTCAAAGTGAAATCTCTAGTTGAGATTCAAGTAAGTTTAGAGTGGATGTAGGAGCTTAGTCTTGGGGGTTATCCTGAAACTCCAATGGTCTTTCATTCTCAAGTAGAGAGGATTGATCCATGTCGTGAGGAGTAGCAAGAGGTTCTAGTCTTGGGTGCTTCCAGTATGGCCCAAGGTGAGTGATAACGAACTAACCTTGTGAGTGTGGCAGAGTGAAACCCATTGACAATGACTTTACAAAGCAGTAGAAGCCACCACGAGTGCACGACCCGTTATAGCTCGATAATCATTCTAAGTTCGGACAGTCAAAGTCAGTGTGGTGTTATGTGTGAAGAGTTTAAGTAATGTGAATGAATAGTATGTTTGTATGAAGTTAAATAAATTGATGTATGATTAATCTTTGTTTAAACTAGCTTACCCTGTTGTATGTTTCGATGTTCTTCTATTGCAATGATCATCCTTTGGATGTGAGCAGCGGAAGAAGAGGTTTCTTTGGAGCAAACATTGGATGGAGGTGATGTTGCCGAGTAGTTTACTGAGTTCAGTAGGACCTTGTGTATAGTTTTAAGTCTCCTATAGTATGTTTATAAAGTTTTAAATTTATAGTTGTTTTTGGATGACTGTAAAGGTAACACTTTATACTTTAGATGGATAACTGTATTACTTTATCATGCATGTGACTTCTCTTGAATATAATTTATACTATATATTTTGGGATGTTACAAATTTTATTTTTAAATGATATTAATTAAAAATATATTCATTAATACCAAAAATTAACTAATTTTTATTTATATTTGAGTCCAGAGGGATTAATTGATAATGTTACGGTTTTCGTTTCCCATTTTTCTTTCTTCATATGGATATAGACAAATGAAGTGAGCTTGTTTAGGTAAATTGGTTTGAAAATGGTTTTTGGGAAGAGGATTTCTTTTTTTGTTCATTTCTATGGTTTTATTCTATATATTCATGGGGTGTGTGTAAAATACAAAATTAAACTTAGACTTTTACTTTCTTGGTCTTAGTTGTTCTCTATTTTGGACATGGTCCAGGAATTTTTCAAATTGTAAAATTAAGTTTTTTTATAAAAAGAAAAGAAAAGAGAGTAGTTGTTAAATTGTGAAATTTGACAATCTATTTTAATTTGACGTTAAGAAAGTCAATTATATTTTAAAAAGGTACTTTTTGTAATTTAGAATAAGCTTTTAATTTTTTTTATGTTTGTTTCTACATATTTACATTTTAAGTTGATGGATTTATAGGTGATGATCGTGTTTGTTTTAATGAATTTGAAGGTAATTAAAGACAAAAATTTGCGGGAGATATCCTTATTTCTGTGTATGGTGAACATAAATATGATAGTTTATTATTGTTTGAATACAAATTGGTAAAATGGCCTTTCATTTTTTTTTTCAAATTAATGTTGCACGCACATGCATGCAGATAATCTTGCTCCAAATAGTTGGATTGAGTTAGTTCTTGCCTCAAAGGAAATACGTGATTTTTTGATAGATATTCTTTTGAAAGTTAAATATGTGTTCATAAATAATAATTACCGATGGTTAGCTGATTTACATTTACTAATGAATGTATTCGTCGATTATTTATCAACTAATGTATCCGTCGATATGTTGTTCGTTGAAATAAGTTTAAAATTTGGAGTTCCTCCCTCAAATCAGTTTTGAGAAATTCTTTCTCTTTCACTCCCACTCGCACTCTGTTATTGTTTTCCCTACCTTTATTGGTTCGTTTTTCCCTACCCTTTCTTAGTGTGCTCTTCCCAGACTTCGGTTGCCCTTCACTTAACTTTCACTATTTCTTGAACTCCTTTGTCGTTGACACTGTCATGGTGTTGAGGGATTGTCATCAAGGGTTGGCATTGCAGTTCTCTTTGTTGACAAAGTTTGGTTGAGGTTTCTTGGTGAGCTTTTTGACTTTGTCGTTGTTTAGGGTTGGGGTGATTTGTTGTTGTTAGGGTTTAGTAATGTAATCTGTCAATTATTTTACAAGGTTTTGGGGTTTTGATCAGGGACTGAGGCACAAAACATGTAGAAGGTTCCAACATAGTAGGTTAAATCTTGTAAATGGTTACAAAAGTTCCATTGTTGAAGGCTGTAGTTGAAGTCAAGTGTCCAAGATTTTATCATTTGCATTGAGGTAGAGTTCATCCTCTTGTTTTTGCCTTATTTCATTTTGTTTGGTAATTACGTTATGAACTGGGAAAAAATTATATTTGAATTTCTTTCGTAAATTGTGAAATTTAAGTAATTTGAGCATGGTCTGGGACGTATGAATTCTCTGTTTTGATCATAGCCTTGGTGGGAAGTAAATTGTTCAATTTGAGCATTAAAACTTATATCATCCATTAATGTGTCTTATGGTGTTTATAATTGGATATAACTTTGCCTCATAAGTTTTGGCAATGGGTAAGGGATCCTTGGGTTCCTCTATTCATTTTACTTGAACGGTGTTAATAATTGTGGTGCACATTATCTCATTGTTGAAGCTGGCCTAGTATGGGTATTGAATGTTCAAACAAAGAAGCTGCACGAAAATGAGATTCGCACGGTGAAAGTGCTTTGAAACGAGGATACCTAAGGTGTGACTTGGAAGCTAGATAATAATATGAAAAAAGAATACCCTATTTGTTTGAGTAGTAATTTAATTTTTGAAGACACATTTTTGGAATTGAAGAAAATGTAAAACCCATATAAAATAAAAATATTTTTTTTATTTTTTTATTATATTTTGTGGGAATAAATAATTAATTATGATGTGTATGTGTGTAGTGGATAAAAATGAATTAATATTAATTTTTATTTAAAATTTTTAAAATGCATAAAATAAGACTTAATACTGCTATTTGCATCATATTACCAATGAATGGAATGTTGGCCTAGTGGTTAATGTGTGTGGCTGCCGTGTCTCATCTTCAAATTCCCCACGGCCAAAAATTGCAAGGGATGACATTGTGTTGATTTTGTTTCATCAAGTTGAATCTATTTTCAATTTTCAAGGGAATTATTGATACTAAGTGAAGATCAAAAGAGCTATGAGGAGATGAAAAAATGTTGATGAATATTTTTAAATAAATCAAGATGTGCATTATTTGATCCAATGTGAATGATTAAAGGAGAATTACTACAATTTATTTAACTATTGTCAGACCCATTAAAAACGCACCCAAAACCCTAAGTAGTGGGATCCATGTGCCAAGGAGTGAGTGAGTGTTTTAGTTAGTGGAAAACAGGTGACTGCAAGAGAATGGTCGTTTGGTTTTGGGTGACGATAATACTTAATGCGAAATTTCAAATGTCGTGCCATTCTCTGCATGCTCTCCTTCTTCTCCAAATTTCTGCAAAAACGTTTTCTCCTTCTTCTCTCTAAAATCTCCATATTCTCTCTAAGAAAACCTCACCATTTCTTCTTCCGATCACCTCTCAGGCACCGCTGGAACACTCCCGGCATCAAGAGCTTCCATTTAAATCGATCGGTTTATGATTCTGAGTCGGTGAGTCTCTTTCTCTCTAGTACGTTCGTTTAAGTCTTGCATGCAACCCTCTATTTCTGGTCGCCTGAGTAGATAGTATAATTCTAAACATTTTTGGTTTTTCTGTTTGGTCTAGTGCTCCTAAAATGGGAGTGTCAAACGTTAGTTCTTTGGTAGAAAGGAGCTCTATTCTGTTTCATTGAACGTTCGGTTACGTATAAAGGTAAGGGAAGCTTATATAATTTGATTAAATTCTTGTTTGAACGTTGGCATGTTTGCATGATACATTGTTTGATTATTTGATGAATATGAGATATGTGTGTACTGCTTGTTTGGATGTGTGGATGGATGAATGATGCATGTTGTGAATTGAGTTGAGATAAGACTTGATATTCAAATTGTGGTAGTCTGAGTAAAGGTGGTAGTATGGTCGAGAGTTGTTAACGAGCGTTCGGTTCTTCTTGAGAGTACATGGTCTTACCGAATTCCTCATGCTTTGGGGATAATATCTAAGAGTCTTTCTGTAATGCTATATAGGATTAGGTAAACTGTGACGAGAGTTCGTATTCAGTGTTCAGTTTTCCTTTGAGCGTCCGTTTATATTAGGTTCTCTTATACAAGGAATTTTGTTAATACTGATCGTGATAGAATAATAGATATGTATGAGTGAGTGTTCAGCTTAAGTGTAGTTCTTCTTTAGACTTCCTAAACAGTTTAGTAAATATGTTATATATATTATTTACAGTCGTAGACGTTATCGTTCTTTTTCATTCAGAATAAGTGGTGGCTCAATTATATATATATATTCGTTTTATGTAAGTTTATTAGTGATCGATCTTGGACCAAACGTTTAGTCTTAGTAGCACTCGTTCCTGATAATCACTTGGTCTTGGACAAGCGCTCGTCCAATAGTGTTCAGTTTCTACAGGGCTCGGTCTTAAACCAAGCGTTAGGTCTTGTTTTCTGTAATATATTATTACTGTGTTTAGAATCAGAGTCTTCATTCAAACTAGATAGCGTTTGTTACTCCATAGTTTCTCATCAATATTAGTATTTAGTGTAAATCAGTGTTGGTCTTTAAAAGGTGTTCGGCCTAGAGTCTTAGTATTCGGCATAGGCTTCGTGACATCCGATTTGAACTCTTAGGAGTCTGTTTATTGAAGTAGATGAGTAGCGCTTAGTCTTGTTAGTTTCTAAAAAGCGTTATACTAGTCGTACTTGAGTTATGATAAGAACATATGATCTTATTTCATTTGAATATGTGGATGATAAAGTATGAGAGAATTTGAAATGTGATGTGTATGAAATAGTTTGATAATGAACGAGTATTCCAAGGAGGAATATCTCAGAAAGTGGTTGTTGATTGGTAAAATGTGAATGTGGGCAAAGCTTAGCGGGCGTTCATCATGATATTCCATGATTACTCGTTCTCATGTAGAGAGGAGTAAGTCACGTGTAGGAATGGCAGGAGATCCTAGTCCATAAGGTTAACTTGGACGGAACGAATCAACCTCGGGTAACAACTGTTGAGGATATCCTAGTTACTACATCACCCGGGTGCATGAACGTCGTAGCTACACAGGATTCATACAGTCCGGACAGTCAGAGTCATGTGGTCATTATTTGCATGCATGGATGTATGAATTATGATATAATCGTTGTTGGTTTTGTTATGAATGTTGTATGTTTTGATTGAATAAATTAAATTACATAAGCTTACCCTGTTTATCATTTTTGTCTGTGTTGTCCATGTGGATGTGAGCAGAAGGAGAAGAGTTGCTGGAAGAAGTATTGGAAGACGTAACAAAAGTGAAGGCCGAACCTTGATAGCGTTCAGTCTGGTGTTAGCTTTCTCTTTTGTAAATATCGTGCGGTATTAGTGTATTTTGTAAAAAACGTTCGGTTAGTGGTAACTAGCATTAGTTTTTAATTCCCTGATATTATGTAAGGCCATTCGACCGTAATTGTATATAGCTGAGTGTTGAACTGATTTGTAGTATCGTAACACGTGATTATTCTCTATATGATTTTACACTGTATTTTTGGGATGTTACAACTGTTAACGTAAACTATTAAAAAAAAGAGTTTGAAGAAGAGTTATTATAATTTTAATCCTATAAACAAAAATTTGAAATTTAAAATTAGAAAATAAGAAATAGAAATTAAAAAATTAAACAAATAGAAAAAATAAAAAAAGAAAAAAAATTAAAATTCAAAATTAAAAAAAATGAAAATATAAATTTAAAATAAATAAATAAATGGAAAGGAAAATTCAAAATTCAAAATTAAATAAAATGGAAAACAGGAAAACAAGTGGAAAACCGAAAAGATCCAAAACTAAGAAACATAAATTTGAAATTAAAAAAAATAGAAATAAAACTTCGAAATTTAAAATTAAAAAAACAAGAAAAATATTCTGATTAACACATTAGTAAAACATAAAATGAAAAAAAATAAAATACAATAAGATAAGCTAAAATAAAATAAAAAGTTAACATATTTTTCTTGATAATGGTAAGTAAGTTTGAATTGAAATTACTTGCCAATAGCTTCAAATTTGATGGAGAATGTACTCAATTAAATAGTACACACTCCAAGATGTGGTAAATGTTGTATTAATTCAAAGTCGTTTATTAAATAATTTAATTGCAAATTATGAATTTAAAGATCAATAAGAGAGAATATATTTTTTTCAGAATTAAACACAGGAGTTTGAAAAACAAATAATTTCAGAAAAATAATTGGATCTCCAACTCTTTCTAAATTGATTCATTAGTTAAGAAAATAACAAAATCTATTTAACAAATTAAATATGAATTAATTCTTAAAAATCACATACAAAAGGTTAAGGAGTAACTTATATGGATTCCATACCAATTTTACATATAGTTTTTTAAATATAAAAAATTTTACATACACATTTTTAAATAAATGAATTATTAGAAAATTAAATATTTTAAACTATATTTCCGTCGTACTCCAACATCCCTCTTCTCATAACTCACTCATTCACCTCTGCAACATCCTCACTCTTCAGCGTTCGTCTCTTTTCCTGTTTGTTCTTTCTCATCGTCACTGCACACGGTTGTCTCACTGACCTTCCTGCCCTAGCTTGCGATCGGTGTTGAATTGGATCTCCATTGACATTGGGGAGTGAATCCCGGTGAGAAATTTTTGGCTTTTGTTTTGAACTCAGAGTTTGGATTGATGTTCATGTTGTTTTTTTTTTTTTTTGTTTTCTGTTGAGCTTGTTATTCTCTCGCGACCCACCTTTGTTGCTCCTGGACCACTCGTCCCTGTAACTCCCCTCCCCCAATGTCGCTTTTCTAACAAATCCATGGTTAGTTAATCCCTTTTCCTTCAGATGATGCAAGCATTATACTGAAAAATACCCGCCAAGTGTTTGTTGATTTGTTCATACCAGTTTGTACATAATATTATAATTTAGAGATTCAGTCTAATATTTTGAATGAAATTGTGACTTTGTTTCTAGTGCTATTTCTAAATTTTTCTTTCAATTTCACATGGTATTAAACGTTTAAATAGGAGCATTTAAGAAATTTTTAGAGAAACTAGCAGGCGATGGTTATAACTTTCATTTATTTATTTATGTTTTTCCTTTCTTTGCATTTTGTTCTCTTTATGCGTTGGGTCACGAAGTCCATTTGTCTTACCACGAGAGCATGAGAGGAGGCGAGGGTGAGAGTCTTTGAGAGGGGAACATTGGAACAAACCCTAATCCTCTTCTTCAATTTTCGTCTGCTCTTCAAACTAGAATGAAAACCACCGCTGTTCGTCCCATTTTCTTTTCTCTTTTGCTTCAAAACCCTTAAACCCTAGGATATTGGGGGATTGTGTGACGTGAGTAAAGAGCCTTCAATTCTCTCATTGATTGCATCTGTTCCAAATTTTGATGGTTAGTTTCTCCCACATGAGGCTTAGGCAAATGGCCATCAATGAGTTTTTCTGTTTTTTTAACTTAAAGTCACCCTCATGTCTTTTGACTGCTGGTGATAATTTTCACCATTCATTTTGTTAGTTCTCCTGCCTCAGTTATATTCCATTTGATTATTTACTTGTTAATTATTCATTAAAATTATTTTCCCGTTACTTGAATGTGTAGTTGCAAATTATTTATCTTGTATCCTGTTAGGCCGTTATTAGTGTATGAGAGAAGGAAGAGATATTAGTTAGCCTAACTGCCTAGGCAGTTAGGGAGAGCGGGAAGAAACTTGTATAAATAGTTTTAGGTCTAATTGTAGAGGGACTTTTGGAGAATAAGAGTTTTGTCAGGAACTTGTTGTCTTGAGAGGGGGCGGTTAAGCTCTCTGTATTCGTTTCTTTGATTGAAAGTCAATACCAAGAGGTTATACAACATTTTGTGTTGTGTGATTTGGGTGTATAGAGCGTGTTTTCCATAGGTTCTTGATTAAAGAACCTATCATTTGGTCCGACTTGCCGGATCAGAAAAGGGCGGGAATCAGCAATGGGGAGTGAAACGGAGCGGAGACTAGATACTCTTGAGATCACCGTGGAGGGAATAAAAGAGGAGACGACGGCTATACGACGCAACTTACAACAAATGATGAGATTGATGAGCGGAGGGCAGAATAATCAGGACGGAGGTTCTGAAAGGAGTAGTAGCTCGGTGAATGATAACCACGAGAGATGCGATAATGGGGGGATACAACATAATTGGCGGAAGAGAATAGACTTACCGGGGTTTGAGGGACAAGAACTACACAGCTGGATGAACAGGGCAGAGCGCTTCTTTGACATACAGAAGGTGTCAGAGGAGGATAAGGTGGAGCTTGCTTATATTAGTATGGAGGGCAGTGCAACTTATTGGTTCAAAATCTGGAAAGATAAAACCAAGAACTGTTCTTGGCGGGGTTTGAAGGCAGCATTGATAAATCGTTTCGGAGGGGGATGTCGTGGGACTGTGTATGAACAATTAGCGACTCTGCATCAAGAAGGATCGGTGGAGGAATTTACCAGAAGCTACGAGATGTTATTGGGACAGACGCAAGGCTTGTCGGAGGAACTTTCATTAGGTTTTTTCTTGGCAAGATTACGGGGTGACATTAAGGGCCAAGTATTCAAGATCCCAAAGAATTAGAGGGTGCGATAAGGATCGCACGTGATGTGGAGGACGCGATATCTAGAGAAAGAGGAGGAGGTTGAAACGACGTAAAGCTAAACACTGTGGGTCCGCGAACTTCGACCACTGTTGTTCGAGGGGAGGTTGACCGACAGCCGTTGAACTGTTATGGAGGAATGGAGGGAAGTGGGTTGAACCGAAGGGAGGTCCCATTGACGGAGAATAACAACAGAGGGGGAACAACCGGAGGGGGCGATAATCGCGAAAGACGGTGAGGAATTTGCCTTATCCCGAATTCCTTAAAAGACGAGAGGAGGGACGTTGTTTGCGTTGCGGGGAGCCTTTCGCCCCAGGTCACCGTTGTTCGGAGAAGAGCTTGCGAGTACTGATCTTGGCGGAAGACGAGGAGGACGAAGTGATCGAAGGAGGGAATCCAGAGGAAAAGCCTCTTGAACTATCAGCGTGTTCAGCGGAGGGGCTGACACCACCCAAGACCATGAAACTGACGAGGATGATCGGCAATATGTAGATACAATGCCTCTGCTTTGTTTTGGTGGAGATACAGTTCCAATTAGAACAATTGCTTGGGCTCCTTTTGATTGGTTAGTAGCACTCAACCTTCTTTATGCATTCTTTTCTAAGAACGTACACACCTCCTAAATGGTGTGTCCCTATGTATCAGAGACCGACAAATGTATGACACTCGTAGGACATGTATTAGTGAAGTGTCCAATTTAAAAGACATTTTTTTCTCTCTAACATAATTTTATACACAGCTCCAACATAATGTTAATGAGGACGAACACAATGATTTTCTAAAATCTCATAAATTTATTGAATGATTTTCAATTATGGTTATAGAAACAAGAAATAAATCATATATGATCACAAATATTTAAATTATGTATTATTTTAAATACATAAATCTTGATTTCCAATTTAAATAATTCATATATAGATCTGTCCCCCAATCCTATATTTTTGAGATTACACATGTTGAAGTGTCTGCATCCGTGTTGTGTCCAGTACCCGTGTTTGTATCTGTGCTACATACCTCTTTCTTGACTAGGTCCACCTTCATGATTGGTGCATACCCATTACTGATTTATTTCCGTTTTCTTATTTAATTTTTCCCAGAGGATACTAATTCTGATTTTAGCTGGTTTCTTTCCTTAATCAAACTCTTCCCTATTGAAAAGTAAAATGATACCACCAATTTTGTCTGGATATGGTTTGTAAGTCAATTGTTTTTTGTTTGAGGAGTACACATGCACCATTGTTTTCTGATGAAGATTGCGTCAACAAAAAAACATTAGTTTATTAAACATGCAAACATCATATACTTGAATTAATCTATGTATAAATCAGTTGCACATCTTTTTACCCTCATGTTGAATGCAATGTGAGATTTTGTTATAATATTCCAGGGATCCAGAGATTTCTAATATTAGAGTAACTGTTGGACACGGCCTTGTTCACTTGAATGAATTTGGGAGAGAGTGATTGAGGGGATTTGAAAGTAAATTTTTTTGTTGTTTATTTGAGTGGATTTGGAGGTAAGTGAGAGTGAATTTGGAAGTAAAGTTTGCGAGAATTAGTGTAGGATTTGATTGACGTGACAGATTAAAAAAATTTACTTCCAAATTTACTCTCATTTACCTCCAAATTCACTCAAATAAACAACAAAAAAATTTACTTTCAAATCTTCTCAAATCCCCACAATCACTCTCCTCCAAATCCATTCAAGTGAACAAGGCCGAAGGTCTGAAGTTTTGGGACCTGCGGTGAGTCTGTTATTTCACCCTTTTTTTTTGTTTACTTTGTGATCTTATTTCTTTCTTTTTTTAAGTTAATTTTAAACGTCAATATGTTATAGTTATGTTTCATTCTCCCTTAAACTAAAATGCTAGTTTCTATCTTCTTAATTACAATAAAGTTTTGTTAGCACTTAATTTCAAGAGGAGAGTCCAACGTAAAAGCCTAAACCATTAGCTAAGAGAGCCTCTTGACTTAAGTACCACATAAAGTAACTTATTCTATTCATTGTGAGACTCTTAACATTGTCATTCCCTTTAAGCGCTTACATCCATTACAGCAGCTTCACTCTCTCGATACTGACTTTATCCCATTTCTCCTCAACATGACTTCACTCATCTGTAAGTTCTTGGTTTGCACCTTAATCCAGCCTATAGGTAAGACCTTTGGTAGCCCAACTCTCAATGAACACACCAATTGTTAGAACTTGAGTAAAAGAGGAGAGCCTAACCCAAAAGACTAGTCCATTAGGCAGTAGAACTTCTAGGTTTAAGTGCCACATCAAATAGCTTATCCTACGTAATGTGGGACTCCTAGTACATTTTTATGATAGAACTTACGAATTTTGTTTTGGATGATGCAATTTTTTTTTGCAAATAAAACTTGGCTCAGACCTGCAAAATGGTGAACTGATCTCTTGATTGATTTTAGTAGCATATTGATTGTTTCTGTTACCAAACCAGCATGAATTGTAAGTTGGCTAGTTTTGAGTTAACTTATGTTGGTTTATCAGAACTAGGCCAATTACTGGAATCTAATAGTGTCTCAATCTGAACTAAATATTCCTGATCGATACATCCATGCTTTTACTTAGTTTATTCATAATAGGTATTTTTTGCCATGTGTGTGATGTAATTTTATCATGGATTTGGTGTGATCCCCCATGTTTTTATTTTTTTCTTTCTTTTATTTTTTATTTTTAATAAAATCTTCATGTCATGGTAGTGATACCTAGCATGAGCCTATTCAGAGAGATTATGAGTACAACACATACATTTCTTTAGAATAGTAGGCCAATCTAAAGTACAGCTATGTAAAAGAGTTGACGGAAAAGGATCCATGGCATAGAAAGTTGTTGGAGGAGTATTTGAACCATGAGAGACTTTAGCAAGAGTGGAGGAGCTCTTTGTGTCTTGCGTTGATATGAAAGGAGAGGTGGTGGAATATTGTTAGTTTAGTTTTCATTTGAGTTGGAGTTAGAAGAAGTTGAAATCATCGTACGAGCAAAGGATTTTACAAGGAGAACCTGCTGATTGAAACAAAAGTTTCCATGAAGGACAATGTTAGGAATAAAAGAGGTAAGTAACCTAATACCGAACGGTAAGGAAGAGTGAAGTGAAGCCGAACGGTTCATGAGAGGAGAAGTGAGGCCGAACAGTGCCAAACGGTAGTGGCTGACTATTTTACCGCTTAGGATGAGGCGCGAGAATGAGATACTATAAATAGTTTTCCTGTAACTCTATTCAGGAGGTTATTATCTTTTGGGTATAGACTGGGCATATTTGCCAGTGGAGGAAGATAGGCTTCCTTGGGGGAGATTACACTTGTAATTTTCTTTACTTTACAGAATCAATAATACATACTTACATACTTTCATTTGTATTGTTCTAGTGTTTGAGTGAGAAGAGAGCATAGATTTAGGTTACTCGTATAAAGTAACCTAACAGACAAGAATAAAGGTGTCCTTAAAAATGTGACATCTATTGACATGTATCTTTTGTAGTCGGAGAATAACCTCTATATCCTCTTTTGAGATGAGAATATCCTAGAAAAACACATTTAATAGCTTTTTCCAAGAGTTTGTCTAAACCTTTAGAGACATTATCAACAAAACAAGTACAATTAAACATCCTAGTGAGACATGAAATAAAGGATCATTTGGAAAAATAATGGAGTGACACATTTCATTTTCAGGAGAGGAAGAAGACATTATATTTATTGAAAGAACAATTAATGATAATTACATCTCCCTAATGATGTACATGAACATTTGTATTCAACAATAGAGTTTCACTTTCAATGATGTGCCTATTCTCTACAATGCCATGTTGTTGTAATGTGTGAGGATAAGTGGACTAATGTAAAATACCCTATAAAGGTAAGAAGGTAGAAGTCGAATGTAAAATATTCTATTCTTTATTGTTGTCAGTTCTAAAGACTTCGTTCTTTTTTTCCAAATTGGTTATTAATAATATTAAAGAAGGACATGAGTATGGGCAAAAGTTCATATATGTTTTTCATTAAATAAATCCAAGTACAATGAGAGAATTCATCAATAAAGGTTACAAATTATCTAAAGGCAAAAGATGTGGCATGGCTTGGTCCTGAAATATGAAATATGTGAATGAATGGTAGAGAAAGTTGTGCTATAACTTTTTTTCAGTTAATTTTGGAAATGGTGACTTAACATTCTCAACATTAAGCTATTATCTTCAACTTGACCCAAACAACCATGCAAAAGTTTTAGAGTCAAGCTAGCAAAGCAGGACATAGGTGGGATTGTTTTCAGATAATGATGTATCATGATTCGTGCTTCCCAGCAATTAGACAACTTAAATCATGTTCCTGTGTCTCAAAGGGATCAACATCAAAGGTTTCAAAACAATTTAAAGAACGAGTTAACTAGCTTAGAGAAACTAAGTTATAAGTACAGTGTGGAATATACAAGGCATAATTGAGCTTTAAAAAAGGATAAAGGACTTGACCAATTCTTTCATATGTAACTTTGGATCCATTGGTTAACAAGGTGGAGAATTTTTGGGAAGAGATAAATGAGGATGAAGAATGATTACCTGAAATATGATTAGAGGTACTTGAGTCAAGTATCCATAGACCTTTACCTTCTATAAATTGAGAAATACAAGCTATAATGATGCACTTTTTATACATATGACAAAAAAAAGGAAAGAGTAGATTCCAGGGAAAAGTTATACCCTATAACTCTCAACCCTTAGATTAGGTAAATACACCCAAAAGAAATATAATAACAATCATAATTTTAACAATTAGCTTTGCTTTTTTCAACACTATAAAGGTTATATTTTTGTATCTTTCCAAGTCAAAGTGTATGATTTCTTGTTTACAGAGGAACTGCATTTAGCCTGTGTCTGGTAAACTTGTTTACAATGGTTTGCTTTATGATGGAAATTTGTTTGTAGTAATCAATTTCGTCCTTTGAGGAGCCTCCATCCTGCACCGAGAATCATATATAGTTTGGATGGGCTGTCAAAGCCAAGGTAATACATCATTTTAACTAAATCAAATGCTGTCTAAATCGTCAATGTATGAACGAAGAATGATTCTGTTGGTACTTTTTCTAGTTGCATCATTATGTCCTTTGAAGATGGAACAATGAGAACCATTAGCTTGGCGAAGGCTGCAAATGATTTTCCTGTCACTGGAGAAATATACAGTGGAAAAAAACAACCTGGGTTGCACGGTTTTTCATATGCATCTTTTGCCATTTGGAGTGTTCAAGTGTCACGTATAACAGGTGTGTTTTTGGGTATGCATTGACAATATAATTATATAATCTTATTGCTATAAATATTTTACTTTTGGCATTAAAATACTTTTGTACTATTGATCTTACTCTGTAAAGTAACCGTTAGTATTTCTGGGGGAAGGACTTTCTTGTAATGTCAAATTTGTCCTCATTTGTTTACTCAATATCATGACGGCGCACTAAATTACTTCATTATCATTACTACAATTTTGTAAATTGATGGATTTGCTTTTATTATGTTAGGCATGCTTGCTTATAGTGGTGCAGACGGTACATCCTTTCGTTTTCAGGTAGTTCTTATAATTTGTTGGAGATTGAAAGCACCTGCAGTGCCTTTTTTTTTTACTTGATAGATTCTTATAATCAATTGCTTTGATGACCAATGGTCAAGAGTTTTCAAACCCCACACTTTATGCTGAAGTTGAACTTCAACTTTCAACACAAGGAAGTTTTGGCTTACGCATTGTTAATTTTTTAGCGCAAGCAAAAAGGGCTTTTTGCATATGTACCTCCACATAGTAACTGCAGGATATAATAGAGTTGATTTTTCACACACAGCCCATAATTCATGTAAAATTTATTAGCTAATATTTCCCAAATGACTAATCACTCCGAAGGTTTGCATGCTGAGTCCTTATTTATGTAACTAACGACTCAATTTCTTTGTCGTATATATTGGGCTTGAGGCTTTCGTATATCTTGTTTAAGATTAGGAGTACAAGACCTATTATATAGCTAGGATGACATGAACCATGGTGATTTTTTCTAAAATGTATGATATTGGTGAGAAGTGGTACTGCCGAATAAGCTAAATAAACTTTAGGGTAAATATAATTTCACTCGTGCAGTTTTACTCTTTCTCAAAGTACCCTCCTATAGTTCTACTAACTTATGTGTCAAACTGTTACTTAGTAGAAAGGGCTGTGGGTATGGCTCGAGAGGGTTTAGTGATACAAAAATAAAAGGGTTGGCATTTAGCATATTAAACAGTAGGGGGAAGTGTTTAAAATGACTTGAATACCAAAACACGTGGACATGTGTTAGAGCACTTGGAGCTTTTTAATGAAATAACCTGCTTGTCTTGTGACTATTATTGATGACTAATCTTAAATTAAGACCTTGATGTTTTCCTTAAGGAACAAGGATTTGAGGGAGGACTTCGTATATGGAAAAAGTATAATGTTGACAGTACATATCAAATTTGTTAATGAATTTTTCAAAACTATGACTTTAATCCTTGATTAATGTTCTGTACAAATGAATTTTCTCGAACCTCCTCCCCAAATGAAAGTAATTCTGAGCTTGTTTTGATATAATACTCAGCTTACTGCCAAATCAGTGGAGACAGATCATGCACGTAGTCGATCCCGACGCTTCCTTTGTGGGTCAGTAACCGAGGAGAATTCAAATCTAGTTATCAACACTCCTGTATCAAATGCTCCTTTTATGTGGAAGAAGCCAAGGGTCGGTGTGCTGAATCTTTCCGAGACCTGTTATCCAAGACAAACCCATACAAAAATGCACTTAATCAAGTGCCAGAAACTTCAAATTTTGATTCTCAGACTTCAGGTCAGTCTTGCTACAAATATGATTAGCTGCCGTAGTTTAGCTGAGAGTTCTTATTAACAATTAATATTTGCAGCCATTGGTGCTGGTGAGAATGTGGATTTGTTGGAATCCGGGTCGGAGGAAGCTTTATATTCTATGAAGCAGCTCAAAAGGCCAAAACTGAACCGTGGCAGCAAGAAAAAATCAGAAGAAAGCCTGTATGTGGATTGCAGAGATGATGTGCCACCAATCACTCCCCAGGCTGATAATGAAAAGTCAGATTTTGGGAATATAGTTGAAACCTTCCCTCCCAAAATGGCAGCATTGCACAAAGTGAGATGGAATATGAATAAAGGTAGTGAAAGATGGTTGTGCTTTGGAGGAGC
>CM067768.1:4632500-4850000 GCA_034642375.1 Vigna nakashimae
TAACAACCCAACGGATACTTCAACGTCTCTAAAAACGGCTAGTTTTTCAAACGTTCACTATGTTAATCGATTAACAGCCCTTGTTAATCGATTAACGTTAATCGATTAACACCCCTTGTTAATCGATTAACACTGAAATGCTGTGCTTCGCCATTTGCCTCTGGAACAATCGATTAACGCCCTCTGTTAATCGATTAACGTTAATCGATTAACACCCCTTGTTAATCGATTAACACTGCACAGATTTTGCTCTTGATTTATTTTTACATTACTTTTGAATACATACAAGAAACTACTACTTTTCCTATGTTCATACAATTTTTTACAAGAGGTTACAAGTCTTCAAAGATCATTCTTCATGAGTCTTGTTTGTTCTTGACTTGATTTGGACATCATCAAAACTTCATCTTCATCATTTTGCTAACAATCTCCCCCTTTTTGATGATGATCAAAACCTTCTTGATTTAAAGCTTTTGTGAACCAGCTGTATTTAAAAATAACTTAAGGAAGAAAAAATTGTTAGTGAACTTAGAAAAAATATTTTAAGGCTTTAACTATTTCTCCCCCTTTTTGATCATTATTAAAAAGTGATGGATAATTGCTCCCCCTTAATATATTAGAATCTATACTCCCCCTTAATAAAAGCATAGATGCATAGAAATATTAAGATAAGAGAACACACATTTTTATTGAATTTTAAAGAGGCATACAAGCATAGAAGCATACATAAAGGGCACACACTAATAAAAACATAGAATCATAAAGATGCCTAATCATCATCACTATCCGGGACATATAGTTTGGCAAGTTTGTCATCAATCTCCTTAAGATGAGTATTAATCTCATCATAACGAAGATTATGATATGCCATCATATCGTCCATTCTAGTTTGTTGCATTGTGGCCATGGCTTCAATTTGTCTAGAAATACTTTCTAGACTATATTCTTGTGGAGGATTTGATGGTCCAGCAACATTGGTTGGTTGAGGCATAGGGAGATCTTCCTCCTCTTCAGCTGAGGCATCATCTTCTTGTGCAATATCTTCATCAGCGCGGACAAACAAATTTCCTTGTCTTATAAATCCCATTTGATGCAAAGCAGACTCTTCAATTTGATGGGTAGGTAAGACAGTGAGATGTTTTTCTCCGGTGACATCCACCCCTTTATAGATACATATCAATGAAACAAGGAGAGGATATGGGAGATGACCTCTGTCATACCTCTTGGCACGGACCATAGTATCTGAGATGAGACTTGCCCAATTGATGTTGATATTTTGAGTGATGGCGGACATAATCATCAAATCAGTTTCAAAACATTGAGCAAGGTTTGTACCTCTTGGACAAAGCAGCCAAACAATGAGATAATGAAGGACCCTTTCCTCCATTCTTAGATTTCCCACTAGAAGATATCGCCTATTTGGTAGAGGTTGTTGAGGATTCCTCATAAAGGAGCGATATGCCAAAATTTTGTTAAACTCACCAAAATCATTTGGCACATGCATGGCATTTTCTAAAGGAGGAATATGAGCAACATTTAACCAAATATCGTTATCTAGAATAATATCTACTCCTTTGACGCGAGTGTGAACAATACCGTTTTGGGATTTCAGATTGTAGTAAAATACGCGTACCAAATCGGGGTAATAGCGCCCTTGAAGTTGCAGTAGATATTGGACGCCTTGAGCCATCAATTGTTGAGAGAATTGAAATTGATGTACCGCAAACCAATTAAGATCCACAAATTTTTGGCGAAGAATTTTGCGTTCTTTCCACCATTGCAAGTATTCGTCGTGCCTTCCTTCATCGGAGATCCAACCGTGAATATTTGGACCGCGAGCGGGAGGAGTACTTTCAGAGCCATAGCTTCTTCTTCTTCTTCTTCTGGATGGTTCAGCCATGGAGTGAAAATATTGTGGACAGCAAGAACAAAATGTGATTTGGAGTGAAAGATGAGGTAAATATGAGTTTTAGAGGAATGGGAAAGTGAATGGGTGAAAAGGAGGGATGATATGGGTTTATATAGGCTGGAATTACCTCCCTCAACGTCCAAATTCCATAAAAGAGCCGTTTTTAACCGTTTATAGCCGTTACAACGGCTAGAAAATTTAAAATTTTTCAGGCTGTACGTATGTTAATCGATTAACAGGGTGTGTTAATCGATTAACGTTAATCGATTAACAGGACGTGTTAATCGATTAACAGACGCTGATTTCCGAAAATCAGCAAAAATGACCTATTTTCACTTTTTAAAGGATTTTTAATATTCCTAAATCTCTTCTAAGCTCATAGAACCTATCTTTAGGCAATGCTTTGGTGAAAATATCTGCTAATTGGTGTTGAGTATCAATATATTCTATCTCACAATCCCCTTTTTGCACATGATCTCTAAGAAAGTGATGCCTAATCTCAATGTGCTTGGTTCTAGAGTGCATTATGGGATTCTTTGTAAGATTTATTGCACTTGTATTATCACACTTAAGTGGAATATGATCTAAATGAATGTCATAATCCTCTAATTGCTGTTTCATCCATAAAATTTGCGCACAACAATTTCCTGCAGCAATATATTCCGCCTCAGTGGTAGATAAGGCTACACAGGCTTGTTTCTTAGAATGCCAAGAAACTAAGGAACTACCTAGAAGATGACATGTTCCACTAGTGCTTTTTCTATCTATCTTACAACCTCCATAATCTGCATCTGAAAATCCTACAAGACTAGGTTCCGTTCCAGATGGATACCATAAACCAAAGGATGCAGTTCCCTTAAGATATTTCAATATTCTTTTAACTGCTGTAAGGTGAGATTCTTTAGGACTAGATTGATACCTAGCACACACACAAACACTCTGCATAATATCCGGTCTACTAGCAGTAAGGTATAGCAAAGAACCTATCATGCATCTATATTGAGTTTGATTTACCTCTTTTCCTGACTCATCTTTATCAAGATAGCAAGATGTTCCCATAGGTGTAGATGCTTCCTTTGCTTTGTCCATTTCAAACTTCTTAAGAATTTCTCTACAATACTTGGTTTGAGACATTGGCAAGTGTACCAAATCGTTCAAGTAATAAAACCGGTAAGACCGGATATCGTTTCCCAAGAGACTCGTGTCCTAGACAATCGTATAATAACTAACTAATTTAGACTAAAGAATGATTCCATATTTTTGTGGTTTTAATACGATTAAAGTAAAGATAATGCGGGAATGATAAAAGTTGATCTTTGATAACTTAAACGCTAGAAATGCGAGTGATTGGAAATGGTATGAAATGGTATTATTGGGGGTATGATTTCATCTACTTCACTTTTGCGCATACGATTCACTTTCTTTCCATTAATTATCCAATGTCAATCAACTAAATTACTCCAACCCAATCCCTTGGTAGAAAGAGCCTAGACTTACTTCTTAAACTCTAATTCCTTAGAAACTTTAACAAGTTCATCCGCTTTAAGAGTTGAGATTTAAGACAACCAAAGGTCCAAGTTCTATCCCTAGATACAATTTCCCTTAGGTATTTAATCCAATTTCAGATTTACACAACATTTCCCAATATTAAGCAAACCCTAGAATCATGCAATGGTGGAACACAACATCACAAGCTTTAAGAGAAGGAATTAAACACTAGAAATCAATGGAATAGACATATAATCAATCAATTCAACTGTAATTAGCACAAAAGATCCGTGATTACATCAACCCCCAACAATAATGAAACTAGCTCTCCATTGTCATGGAGAGCTTGAACTTACAAATTGATGAAATGGAAGAAGGGAGAAGACCCAAGGTGGAAGGAGAAGTGTTTCCACAGCTCCAAGATCGCCTCCAGCTGCTCCAAGGTGTAGAAATCGCGTCTGGGCTGCCAAAGATGTCAAAGCCCTTCTAATTTGGGGTTAAATAAACCCAATCTGCCAAATCAGCAACAGGCGCGCTTGAGACCGCGCTCCAGCGCGCGAAGACTGGAAAAAGGGCGCTCCAGCGCCCTTTTGTAGGGGGCGCTCAGAGCGGCTGCAGCGGAATGGTTAGCGTGGAAACAAACCAAGAGGGGGGGTGAATTGGTTATATTCAAATATTATCCCTTTTTAATATTTTTCTCTTAATTTCTTACTAAGCAGATAATTTAACGTAAATAACAGAGTAAGGGAAAGAGAAAAATTACACAGGTATTTTATCCTGGTTCAGATCACTAGGATCCTACGTCCAGTCGCTTATCTCAAATAAGATAAACCTTTTTCACTATCACAAAACTATTACAAATATTAGTCACACAGAAAAACAATTTGTAACAGTTTAGAAATTACCACCTCTCTTGAAACCACAAGAGATGAACTTACACCTCCTTTGAATCTTCACAAAGGATGATCACCTCCTTCGAATGCTTCACGAAGGATGATTCTCTTCCAGACACTTCCTCAGACACACCAAGGATGATCAAGCTATTCCTCTGTCACCACAGTACCACTTCAGGACTTTGCAGACAAGAGTTTCCTTAGCTTCAGCAATTTCACAGAGTTCTCACAAGAGTTCAGAGTACTTGAGCACAAGGGAAGAGTTTTATTTGAGAGAAAATGAGAGTCTATTTATAGACTCATCCAAAGGCTCCTCCATTTTCGCTTTTAGACTTTCTGACTGTGTTAATCGAGTAGCTACAGTGGTTAATCGATTAACAACCCAACGGATACTTCAACGTCTCTAAAAACGGCTAGTTTTTCAAACGTTCACTATGTTAATCGATTAACAGCCCTTGTTAATCGATTAACGTTAATCGATTAACACCCCTTGTTAATCGATTAACACTGAAATGCTGTGCTTCGCCATTTACCTCTGGAACAATCGATTAACGCCCTCTGTTAATCGATTAACGTTAATCGATTAACACCCCTTGTTAATCGATTAACACTGCACAGATTTTTCTCTTGATTTATTTTTACATTACTTTTGAATACATACAAGAAACTACTACTTTTCCTATGTTCATACAATTTTTTACAAGAGGTTACAAGTCTTCAAAGATCATTCTTCATGAGTCTTGTTTGTTCTTGACTTGATTTGGACATCATCAAAACTTCATCTTCATCATTTTGCTAACAATATCGAGCGTTCGTTCTAATTAGTGCTCGGTCATTGACCTAGCGTTCGTCCTAAGGAGTGTTCGGTTTTATACTGAACGCTCGTCCTTATCATTGCTTCGTGAGTGAACGTAAATAGCGTTCGTCCAAATTCTTAATTGACGTTCGGTCATTGACTGGCAGTGTTGTCTTCTGAATTAAATTATGCTCTGTTTATTTATCTAAATAATTTTGTAAGGTATTTATCCTTTCGATTCAACCTAGAGTCTTTATATTTAAAATTTTCCTAAGTATTATTCAGATCTTTTAGAATCAATTCATTTAACTTATTCAAATACTCGTAGCGTCCGTTAGTGGACAAGGGTTCGTTTCTTTTGTTCAGAAACATGTATTCAATGTAATGTAATACGTTCGTCCTTATTTATTAAAGGATGAACGCTCGTCATTTTATGAAAGTGGAACACAGAATGAAAATGTGTATAAGAGAAAAGGTTAAGGTGTGCGAACGTTATTTTGAGTGAAATATTGAAAATGGATGTTGAACGAACGTTCCAAGGAGGAACGTCTCTATGATTTGATTATGAGAAGTTATGTAGTATGACCATGGTAAAGCTGCTGATGGCTGTTCATCCTGATATTCCGTGAGTGCTCGTCCTCATGTAGAGGGGAGTAGGTCATGCGTGGGAATGGCAGGAGGCCCTAGTCCTACTGAGTACTTTGGACTGATAGGGTTAACCTCGGGTGGCAGCTGATGGACGTTTCCAGTTACTACACCACCCGGGCGCACGAACGCCTGTAGATACATGGCTTCATACAGTCCGGACGGTCGTTCTTGTGAGAGTTAGAATGATTTATTATATGCTTTGATAGAATGTTGTATGACTTGTATGATTGATTGCATATGTTAAAGTTTATGTTGGTTGTATGAATTAAATTACCTAAGCTTACCCTTGCAATTCCTTGTGTTGTCTACTGTTGATGTACGTCCGTCTTGTCCATGCAATGATCATCCGTGTGGATGTGAGCAGATGGAGAGGCGCCACTTGAAGAAATGCTGGAAGAAGAAAATTTGGAAGACGCCAATCTTGTTGAAGTAGAGGTTAAAGCCGAGCAATAGAGCGCTCGCTTATTAGCAGTAGATAGTGGATTGAATTGTATTTTTGGGACGTTCGGTTATTTAATTTTGGAAACCGTTCGTCCAGAACTTGGTATTTTGTAGAAAAAAAAAATTCTGAACGCTGTATAGCTTTGTACGTTCGGTTTTCTTCAGCTGTTGTAATTAAGACTGCACTGTAATTTCTGTAAATGTGATTAGTTCTAATTTATGGTAATTACTATTTATTGGGATGTTACAGTAAAACCTAGTATAACAGAAAATGGCTACTGTCTTTATGACAGTAGAGAGTTAGTTTCAATCCTAATAAAAGATTTGCCCTGTTTGTAAATCTATTTGTCATAAATATAAGGGTGGTCAATTAATCTTTGGAATCAAGGACCATATCAAATGCAAATATTGTTCTGGAAATGAGATGGGTCGTGAACCATTGATGAAGTTTAAATTTTCGTCCAATGATCTCTATAGAAGAATAACAATTATTGTTGAAGTGAATGATAAAGCTTCAAAGAAAATTTTGGGATGAAGCCTACCAGTTGATTATTGGGATTTTATTCCTTATGATGCTCAACAAGAAGAAAATTATGTGAATATAAGGGTTTTATCACGAGGACACGTTATTTCTTTATTGAATGATGTTGATCCGAACTTCATTGAAAAATATATTCCAAGAAAAATTTTGATCATTCTTAATTGCTTCCAAGTGATTCCAAATTTTCATCGAGTTACAGAAGTCCCTTATGCAATTTCTAGTGGAAACTGATTAAGTTTTGATGACAGGACTCGATCTTGTAAGAAATTGGTTGATTTTAGAGGTACAACTAATGAGTTAAGTTCTCGTGTGTCGGGTTGCCTTAGTATTTCGAAGCTAAATCCTAATAAAACACCTTATACTTTTTTCGCTGATATCCAAAAAAAAAAAGAAGTTGTCGAATATGCTCATAATCCTTCTGGTTTAAGATGGATAAAAGATGTGGTTCTTTGGAAATCGCAATGATAGTACGTTTCGTTCTATGTTGTTGGTGATCCATACCTTGAGCTCAGTGAAATAGGTATCCGAACCAGATTAGAGTCTATCCTAACAAGATTTGTGTGAACATATTTTTCCAACCGCTATGGGTCATTATCGGACCACCCATTAATGTCTATTCTCACGTTCGAGATGTATATACTTCGGCGTGAGGAGGTGTGTTAGAAGTTCCACATCGACTAGAGATAAGACATATTTATAGTATATAATGGGTGCAAACCTCACCTTACAAGTCGATTTTGTGGAGTTGAGTTAGTCTTAAAATTTACTTCTTAACGAGAGATACACATTTTTAGTGTAATAAGACGATACAAAAACTATATACAAAACTTTACTTTTACTCTTGTTGTAACATTCGTGATTGATGATTCATTCATGTTTCATTTGCGTTAATTCTTGATATGTAGTTAATTACCTGTGAATTTTATGTTGTTAAGATATAAAAGAGGAAAATTATACATGGTAGTACACTTTACTTCTTAATTTGTATTTTGATTTTTTTTTTATGGACTAACACTGATATCTTTAGTATAAGCTAGATTTGAATGAGATAAAATTTGATGCAAATTGTAAACCAAAGTCACAATAAGACGACTAACCAAAAAAGTCTTTTACAAGGAAAGAAAACACTGTAACAGGAGTCGTCACCATAATTTATTGATGAACACTATGAGAAAACAAAAAAGAATGGTCTAAGAAGCCAAATTGAGTTTGTAGTCGATCACTTATACAATATTAAAACAAAATACATACAATTTTGAAAAGCACGTATAATAATCAAAATTAAAAATGCATTAATAAAAAGAAAAAAATGGTAATGACATATGTCACGTTGCAGTAAATGCACTGCTGAGTCACCTGTTAGCTTTCATAAATGCACCCACGTCACACGTTCAGTGCTGAACCCTGTATATCTTTGTACGTTCGGCTTTTAAATAGCTGTTTTATTTAAGACTGCATTGTTAATTCTGTAAATGTGATTAGTTCTAATTTATGGTAATTACTATTTATTGGGATGTTACATCCACAGTTCAGAACGACCACATTTTTACTGTTATATTTCTAAAAAAAAATATTACTTATATCACATCTCACTTGATAAATGTCAATAAAATTTGTAAGAGTTATTTTATTTTTCGATTTTTAACTTCAAAGAACTCAAATTTCTTTTATTATGTTAACATTATAAGATTTCATTATTTTCAGAATTTTTTGTTATATTTTTCTCAGATATTAAGATTAATAAGTTTCAGAATTTTACAAAATTAATCATTTAAATAAAATTGGTAAAATCATAAATTAAAATAAATAGGGGAAAAGAAAGGACAAAAATTAGCATCCGAGACAACACAGGGTGTAACATCCCGATTATATAATAACGAATGTTACATAATATGGACGTCAACATACCAATAAAGAGAATAGTCGGAGTATGACGTGTAATTAAACGTGAAATTACAGTCATCCAAATATAAAAGAAACGGAAATTAAACTTGAACAGTTTAAATATTCGAACACTACAAGTGTTCATGTGGGAAATTCCTAAGAAGACTACACCGCAACCTCAGTACCCTCCAGCTCTTGCTCCAAAGGAATCTCCTCGACAACGTCTGCTCCCATCCAAGTGGATGATCATCGCCAAAGAAACATATCTAAACAACACACAACACAAACAATGCAAGGGTGAGCTAGATATAAAAAGCATGCTATACATGTAATACAGTTAATTCATGTCATCATACAGAGATACATATAAAGGAACAATTAAAGCATGCTCATTAAACCACAACTCACACACTCATATGACTCATTCGGATTTGTATAACCGTCGAACTATTGGTCGTCTTTGCACTTGCATAGTTTTGCTGGTCCCCCCAACACTATGCAAGGTAAATCTCCCAATCTGTCTATGTCTACCATCAAAGACTATAAACGAGGACCTCCCTCTACTCTCACCGTTTACACTGTTCTTCTCTATTTGAGCATGAACAATGCTTTGAGTGTAGGGATAGACATACCAGTTCAAAGCTCCATACAGTTTGTACAGAACAACACAACACCACATAACCACTTTCATCCATCTCTCCCCGAGATGTCCACTTCATACTCACATACATTACAATCAGATCATCACAGTAATTTACCATATTTCATACATTCACATTCTTTCACCTATATCACATAACAATATATATTCCAAACATTTGTACACATAATTCAATTCAAGAGAAAATAAACTTAGACAACATTATTTGTAGAATACTATTTGGACGAGCACTATTCAAACACCATGGAACGAACGCTACAGGACGAACACCATTTTCCGAACACCAGGCGAACACTATTGGGCCGAACGCTATTCACGAAAACGATCTGGACGAACGCTATTTGCCGACAGCTATATTGCCGAACGCTATACTATTTGGACACCCGCTATTAGATCCAACATAAACATGCCGAACGCTAAGAACCGAGCACCATAGATTAAACACTATTCGTCTGAACGCTCTTGGACGAACACTATTCTTCGAACTGGACGAACGTTATTTACTAGACACTATAAGGCCGAACACTATATAGATCTAACTCTCAATACTTTTTGAACGAACGTTACCAAGTCCGATCGCTACTAGTACGAACGCTCGCTACTACCTAGGGACGCTCGCTACCTGAGAACAAGCAACATTAAGACTGAACGCTCGTTACCACTTATTGACGCTCGTTACCAAAGGACACCTGAGAACAATTATTATCAAGATCAAAAGCAACTTATGGACGCTCGTTACCTGAGAACAAGCAACATCAGGACCGAACGCTACTAATTTGAACGATCGCTATGACAGGGAACAGTATTAGATTTAAAACTGTTTGGACGATTACTAAGAAATCGAACACTGAGATCGAATAGTCTGGACGAACACTACCAGACTTAACGTAATGAGATAGAATACTTGTGAGCACGAACGTGTATAGACTAATTACAACGAGACCGAATACTGAGGTAAAAACTGTTTGAACGAACGCACAATAGACCGAGCACTATCATATCACAATGAACACTGTTTGGACGAACGCTCAATAAGACGAACACTATCAGATTACTGCAAATACTGTTTAGACGAACGCTACACAGATCAAATATTATAAGACCGAATAATCACTGTTTGGACGAACGCGTTACAGATCCAATACGAAGAGACCGAATAAACACTGTTTAGTCGAACGTTATACAGATCAAACATGATAGGACCGAATAATCACTGTTTGAACGAACGCTTTATAGATCAATTACGAAGAGACCGAACGTGTATAGAAAAATACTACAAACATGTAAATACTTTTTGGACGAACGCACATACAGTCAATACTACGAGACCAAACACACATAGACAAATACAACGAAACCCAATATGTGATCACTGTTTGGGACGAACGCATATAGACTTAATGATATTTTACCGAACACTCAAGATTGATACCTATCAATTTAAGACCGAACGCTAAAATCATAAGCTTAACTATATCAGATCAATATCGGACGCTCAAGATTAACACTTAAGGATACCAAATTAAGACCGAAAGCTACAATCACTAAGACCGACCGTTTAAGATCCAAACCTAAGAACACCAAGTAAAGACCGAACGCTTACCATTACTATTACATCAAAACCGAACGTTTAATAGGAAAATCGCTATGAGGTGGAATACTGTTTAGACGAACGCTAATGCTCGTACATGATAATACAAAACCGAACGTTTAATATATTTCTAACTTTAGAACACCAAAAGCCGAACGCTCTTACTATTTGGCTGACCACTAATTGGTCGAGCGAATGGGACGAACGTCCCATTTTGACTAACCAAAAATTGAACGTACACATACCTAGCTTGAGTTAGGTTCAGACTAGCTCAATTTGACCCAACTTAAATTGACTAGACTTGAATCCAACCTATATTAGCTTAGTTCGACCTTACATAAATCGGTGTTATCTTATTTATGATTTAATTTAACATTTCACAGTATTTAAAAATAGTCACATATTAAGAAAAAGAATTTGTAAATATAAAATGAAAATTTATGAAAAACTTTAACAAAAAGAAATTAATCAAGATCAATTAAATAAGATTATCATTATTGATATTTTTAAATTTTTAATAATTATTTAACGTTTAAATATTTTTTTAATTTGATAGTAATTGAATTTGTAACATCCCAAAAATTATACAGTAAGCCACTATATAATAGAATATTAACATGTATTAATATGATAAAGCAGTTTTACATTAACAGAGAACAGGTTCAAAATAATGGCCGAACGACCTTACATAAACTCATAAATTAACGAGCGTTTACAAAATGATAAGGACGAACGGTTTTCAAAATACTGACCGAACGTCCAACTATTTACAATCAACAAAAGAGCGCTCGCTCACAGCCGCTCGCTACTCTAACTACACTAACTAAAAACCGAACGCCTCTACTGCTCGGCCTTCACTTCAACTTCAACTAAATTTTCTTCAGCAAGGATCTCTTCTTCAAGTGTTTGCTCCAAGGAAGTATCACCTTCTGCTCACATCCACACGGATGATCATTGCAAGGACAAGACGGATATACATAGACAGACAACACAATGGAAATGCAAGGGTAAGCTTATTGAATTTAATTCAAGTCAAACATACAGTTTATACGTATCAAATACATAATCAAATAATTCACAACACATGCATTCAATTCATACATTAACTCAATCACATTCCTGGTACTAGACCGACCGTCCGGACTGTATGAATTCTGTGTAGCTACGACGTCCGTGCACCCAGGTGGAAGAGCTGGAATACTCGTCAGCTGCCACTTGAGGTTAGTCCGTTCTGTCCAAGTTACAGTTATGGACTAGGACCTCCTGCCATTCCCACGCATGACATGCTCATCTCTACTTGAGAACGAGCACTCACGGAATATCAGGATGAACCGCCAGCTAAGCTTACCACATTCATACTTTACAAATCTCAATTTCCAACCAAGAGACGTTCCTCCCTGGAACGCTCGTTCAAAACCAACAATCACAATTTCATTTCTCATGGTATTCGCACATCTTAATCTTTCATCTTATTCACACTTTCATTCTTAGTTTCATTTCCATAAAAGAACGAACGTCCAGCCCTCTTTATAATAGAGGACGAACGTTAATACAATACCAAGAAAGGCTCGTTCACGAACTTGAATCAGTTAGACGAACTGAATCTAGAATGATCTATAATTTACTTAGAATAATTTAAATTCAATAACTCTGGAACGAATCCAATGGATAGACATATCACAAATTGTTTTGAATAAATAAACCGAGCACGACTTAATTCAGTAGACAAATCACCAGTCAATGACCGAGCGCTGAAAATGGAAATTTTGGACGAACGTCACTGAAGTCTTTGGACGAACGTTATTAGTGATATTGGACGAACGCTATTTAGATTGATGGACGAACGAAATTTCAATTCAGGACGAACGCTATTACCGTTCGTTGATAATTAAAGAAGGAACGAACGTTCGGATTATGACCGAGCGTTCTTTATCACATACTCATTTGGACGAACGTTCGGTATCAAACCGAGCGCTACTTATCATTTACACTTTTAGGACGAGCGTTCGGTATCAAACCAAGCGCTACTTATCATTTACACTTTTAGGACGAGCGTTCGGTCTAAGACCGAGCGTCACTTAGGACGTACGTTTTTAGGTCGAGGCTCTTAACTGAATTTAAACTCAGAGAAAATTGGGATTTATATAAGATGAGATATTTAAAGGTTATGTTTTAATAATTTGACTAAGAGTTCAAAGGGATATTATCAGGCTTCTCAATTCTCACACAACACTCGTGATGTTTACGTCTGGCCGAATGCACAACGTAAAGCTATATAAGAGGGCGTTCGTCCTCAAGGAAAATCCTTTCCAAATGAAAGGGTTCGACTCTTTCAAAGAATTTACTACGAATACCGAACGGTCAAAGACCGTTTCGATAACGAACGTTCACTTTCATATACTTCTCATATTAAAATTTTCTCTTACAGTAATTCATTTTCCAGTATAACTTACATTCATTTAATTAATCATATCATAGTATATCCTATAATTCTCAAGCCTTGAATCAAAATCATATACCAATCATCAAATACCAAAATCATATTACATACAACTTTACAGAACATTCATATACACAAGCATATAATTTCCAGTACATACATGCATCACTTTTCACATATCATCTCAGAATCATAATCATATTTTCAAACATCACACACGCACATGCAGTACATAGATCACATGAATTAAATCTAATAAGCTTCCCTTACCCGGATGAGAAACGTGTGTTCGTTCTTCAGAAAATCAAATCCCAGTATACTCTTCTACCCTTAACGTTCCACCCAACTCCTTAAACCGTTTCAGAATCCAAAACTGTTCGGTTTGATGGAAAGCTCACGGTGCAGGGATGCTTCTCACGGTGCTGAAACGTGAACGGAGTAAAGGGTGATGAGTTGCATAAGAGGGAAGAAGAAAGGTCTCTAGAGAGAAGGTAGAGAATTTGAAAAGCAAGAGTTCGGGGAAGAAGACGAAGTGTGTAGAGGAATGGGAAGAGTTTTCCAGAAAAATTAAATTCTCTTCCCACATAGGACGAACGTCCATTCGCCTGCTGCCACATGTCTTCCACTAACGTTTTAGAACGTTCCAAAAATGACACCTGGCCGTGGCATGCAGAGTGAGTGCGTGTGCTTCTTTAATGGCACGGAACACGTGTCACGCGTATTAATGGAAGCAGAGTGGTGATTCAGCAGTGCATTTAATGGGACGTGACAATCCCCCTAACTACAAAAATTTTCGTCCTCGAAAATTAAAGACTTACCAGGGAATAGATGAGGGTATAGGTCCTTCATGGCATCTTCAACTTCCCATGTAGAGTCGCCTGTCTTGTCATCCTACACCACTTTCACCAAACGAACGTCCTTCCCTTTATGTAATTTAGTACGAACGTCTTCAACACGAACCGGCTTCATCTCCAGCGTTCGGTCTTGGCGAAGACGAACGTCCTCGAGCTCCAATATGTGCGAGGGATCAGCTACGTACTTTCGGAGTTGCGAGACATGAAATATTGGATGAAGGTTGGACAATTGTGGAGGTAGGGCTAGCTCGTATGCAACAGGTCCAATCTTCCTTGTGATCTGGTACGGCCCCACGAACTTAGGAGATAATTTCTTTGATCTCAATGCTCTTCCTACTCCAGTAGTTGGATGCAGCCTTAGGAAAATGTGGTCATCAGCTTCGAACTCTAAGGGTCTCCTCCTCTTATCCGCATATGACTTCTGCCTGCTTCTGGACGTCTTCAACCTTTCTTGAATCAACTTCACCTTTTCAGTTGTTTGTTCAACGAGCTCTGGTCCTGTTAACATATTCTCTCCTTGAAACCAGCAAAGTGGTGTGCGGCATTTGCGTCCGTAAAGTGCTTCAAAGGGAGCCATTCCAATGCTGGACTGGAAGCTGTTGTTGTAGGTGAACTCTACTAACGGCAGGATTTCATCCCAAACGCCCAGGTGATCGAGTACGCACGTCCTCAATAAGTCCTCGAGCGTCTGGATTGTTCTCTCGGATTGACCGTCTGTCTGAGGATGGTACGCTGAACTCATTTGGAGTTTGCTGCCCAGCTCGCTTTGCAACGACTGCCAAAACCGAGAGGTGAACCTTGTGTCTCGGTCAGAAATGATGCTGGACGGCACTCCATGCAGACGAACGATCTCCTTGATGTAAAGCTTTGCCAAGTTAGTCAGGGACATCTTCAAGTTGACCGCTAGGAAGTGAGCACTCTTAGTTAAACGATCCACTATCACCCAAATGGAATCGTGATTCTTGAACGTGCGAGGCAAATGAGTCACGAAGTCCATGGAAATGCTGTCCCACTTCCATTCGGGAATCTCCAAAGGTTGCAGTAGGCCGCCCGGTCTTTGATATTCAGCTTTGGCACGTTGACAAGTTAGACATGAAGCCACAAAACGTGCGACATCACTCTTCATCCCTGGCCACCAGAACGACTGCTTTAAATCGTGATACATCTTAGTCATGCCAGGGTGCATGCTAAGATGGCTGTGATGCCCTTCGGCTAAGATGATCCTTTTCAAATCTCCATCATTTGGAACGCACGTCCTATCCATATAGCGTAATAGGTCGTCCGTCCCAACGTTGAACTCCTTTGCTTGATCTGTGCCGAGCGCGCCTCTTATCTTCACCAATTCTTCATCTTCAAGTTGTTTCATTCTGATCCGTTCAAACAAGTCACTGGATATCCTAAGGTTGCAGCATTTGATGTTGTCCGGTTCTAAATTGAACTGCAATCTTAGGTCTCTAAAGCTTTCCACTAAGCTTAACTCACGTACCATCATGGTCGACACATGCACCACCTTCCTGCTCAATGCGTCCGCCACTACGTTTGCTTTACCAGGATGATAAAGCAACTCGAAATCATAATCTTTTAGGAATTCCAGCCACCTCCGTTGCCTCATATTCAACTCTTTTTGATCAAAGAGGTACTTGAGACTCTTATGATCACTGGAGACTTGGAAAACGGATCCATACAAGTAGTGCCTCCAAATCTTCAAAGCAAAGACGACCGCTGCCAGCTCTAGGTCGTGTGTTGGATAATTCCTCTCATGTATCTTCAATGGTCGAGAGGCGTACGCCACTGCTCGTCTATCTTGCATCAACACACAGCCCAAACCTTGGTGGGACACATCACATTAGACTTCAAATGGTTTGGCTGTGTCCGGAATTACCAACACTGGAGCGCTCGTCAGCTTCTGCTTCAACTCTTGGAAGCTGGATTCACACCTATCGGTCCAAGCGAACGGGTGATCCTTCCTGGTCAGCTGGGTTAACGGTGCTACTATCTTAGAAAATCCTTCTATAAAACGTCTATAGTAGCCCGCGAGCCCCACAAAGCTTCTAACTTCTGTGACCGAGCGCGGACTCTCCCATTCCAAGACCGCTCGTACCTTAGCCGGATCAACTGAAATTCCACCCGCTGACACAACGTGTCCCAAGAACTGTACTTCCTTCATCCAGAATTCACACTTGGATAACTTAGCATACAGTTCTTTTTCTCTCAACACTCCAAGTACCAATCTCAAGTGCTCTTCATGTTCTTCACAGCTCTTGGAGTAGATGAGAATATCATCAATAAACACCACCACGAACTTGTCCAAATACGGCCTGAAGATGCGGTTCATGTAGTCCATGAAGACTGCTGGAGCGTTCGTCACACCGAACGGCATGACCACGTACTCGTAATGTCCATAACGTGAACGGAAGGTTGTCTTCTGGATGTCTCCTTCCTTGACCCGAATCTGGTGATAGCCTGATCTCAAGTCTATCTTAGAGAAAACGCTCGCTCCATGCAACTGATCCAGTAGATCGTCAATCCGAGGCAATGGGTATTTGTTCTTGATGGTCAGCTTATTCAATTGACGGTAATCAATACAAAGCCGAGAGCTGTCATCCTTCTTCTTCACCAATAACACGGGCGCTCCCCAAGGTGACACGCTTGGACGGATGAACCTCTTGTCCATCAATTCTTCAATTTGCTTTTTAAGCTCAACCAATTCAGCAGGTGCCATTCTGTATGGTTGAACGGATATGGGAGTTACGGGTGTCACCAAGTCAATGGTAAACTCAACCTCACGAACGGGAGGCAGTCCAGGCACTTCATCCGGAAAGACGTCCGGGAATTCGCCCACAACCGTTCGTCCTCTAGTGTACTTATTGGACGAACGTCCAAAATTCTTATCCGCAACCTCTCTATCTTCCTGCGTCATGATCAAGAAACAACTCGCGCCCTCCATAATGTCTTCTTTCAACTGGCCGAGCGTCACACCTAACTCCTCTTCATCTTCTTCAGGAAAAATTAACTTCTTAGCTCCACAATCTATGAGAATGCGATTGGTATTCAGCCAATCCATTCCCAAAATTACTTCTAAGTCTTTGAGAGGCAAACATATCAGGTTCACCTTATATCTACGCCATTCTACCTCAATAGGACATCTAACGCACATGGTAGACGTCCTAACCTCTCCAGCTGCTGGTGTTGACACCACCAAATCAAACTGCATCTCGCTCTCAGTTATTACCAACTTATCAACGCACGCCTTCGATATGAAGGAGTGTGTCGCCCCCGAGTCAAACAACACACAACAATTCATTCCATACAACAAGCACGTGCCAGTGACGAGCGTACCTGAGCTCGCTGCTTCTGCACCAGTGATCGCATACACACGTCCAACAGCTTGGGCTCGTCCACCACCTCTAGTCTGATTTCTTCCAGTGTTGGGTGGCCTCATCACCGCACGTCCACCCATATTGCATTCGTTCTCCAAGTGGCCATGTCTTCTACAACGAGTGCAATATTTTACTCCCACCAATTGAGGACAAGCTGACTTGTAATGGGGTCCTCCACATTGAAAACATCTTACTGCCCCTAATTGTCCTGACTGTCCAGCAACTACCACTGCTTGTGATCCACTTGATTGCCCTGGACGAGCGTAGGGAGTTCTATTCCGATTCATATTCTGCCTTGTTAGGATCGGTCCCCTGGAGACTTGTTGCTTCTTATGCTGTTCGGCCTCAGCCATGTTCTTCTCTAACACCTTTGCCCTTTCAACCATTGCAGGGAACGAACGGATACAGAGGCTGGAAATCAGTACCTTCAAATCACTCCTCAGCCCATTTTCGAACTTCCTGCATTGCCATTCTTCACTGGTCGTCATGGTGTTGAAACGAACCAAGTGTTTAAACTTGTTCGTGTATTCGGATACAGTCATTCCCCCTTGCACCAGCTGCAGGAATTCTACCTCTTTAGCAAAACGTACGCTGTCTGGAAAATACTCCTCATAGAATTTGCTTCTAAACACCTCCCAAGTAATTGGTTGGTGAGCGTCCGTCAATATCGCCCTCATGCTCGCCCACCAGTGGCTAGCTTCTCCCGTCAACAGATATTCAGTGTAGGCTAAACGGTTCTCATCTGGGCACCTCTTAGCATTAAAAATCCTCTCCATGTCTTGTAGCCACTGATCGGCCTCATCCGGAATACACTTTCCATTAAACTTAGCCGGATGATGTTGGAGGAAACTTTCCAAGCTTCATTCAGCATGTGGTTGAGCAGCGTTGGAAGAGGACGCTCTTGGCGTGCCTCTAGTAGCAGCAATAAGTTCCATCAATTGTCTCTGAGTAGACTCAGAGTTTTCTCGTGCTGCCTCAAGACTTCTTAGAGCAGCTGCATTCTGCTCCATTAGAGTAGTATTTTGCTGTTGCAGACGTTCAATAACCGTTTCCAACAACCTAGAATTGTTGGACGTATCAGGCTCGTTTGGTTGAGGAGGAGGAGGAAGTCTAGGCGCCATCGTTTTCTGGACCAGAGAAAACGAATGTTAGAAATGTCTAAGAGTTAAAACAGTAACTCATTAAACACACAATAAGCACACAGCAAAACGCAATGCACTCATAACCTACAGCGTCCTTAGAAGAACAATGCTCTGATACCAATAATGTAACATCCCAAAAATTATACAGTAAGCCACTATATAATAGAATATTAACATGTATTAATATGATAAAGCAGTTTTACATTAACAGAGAACAGGTTCAAAATAATGGCCGAACGGCCTTACATAAACTCATAAATTAACGAGCGTTTACAAAATGATAAGGACGACAGATTGATGGGCGAACGATATTTCAATTCAGGACGAACGCTATTACCGTTCAGTAGACAAATCACCAGTCAATGACCGAGCGCTGAAAATGGAAATTTTGGACGAACGTCACTGAAGTCTTTGGACGAACGTTATTAGTGATATTGGACGAACGCTATTTAGATTGATGGACGAACGATATTTCAATTCAGGACGAACGCTATTACCGTTCGTTGACAATTAAAGAAGGAACGAACGTTCGGATTATGACCGAGCGTTCTTTATCACATACTCATTTGGACGAACGTTCGGTATCAGACCGAGCGCTACTTATCATTTACACTTTTAGGACGAGCGTTCGGTCTAAGACCGAGCGTCACTTAGGACGTACGTTTTTAGGTCGAGGCTCTTAACTGAATTTAAACTCAGAGAAAATTGGGATTTATATAAGATGAGATATTTAAAGGTTATGTTTTAATAATTTGACTAAGAGTTCAAAGGGATATTATCAGGATTCTCAATTCTCACACAACACTCGTGATGTTTACGTCTGGCCGAATGCACAACGTAAAGCTATATAAGAGGGCGTTCGTCCTCAAGGAAAATCCTTTCCAAATGAAAGGGTTCGACTCTTTCAAAGAATTTACTACGAATACCGAACGGTCAAAGACCGTTTCGATAACGAACGTTCACTTTCATATACTTCTCATATTAAAATTTTCTCTTACAGTAATTCATTTTCCAGTATAACTTACATTCATTTAATTAATCATATCATAGTATATCCTATAATTCTCAAGCCTTGAATCAAAATCATATACCAATCATCAAATACCAAAATCATATTACATACAACTTTACAGAACATTCATATACACAAGCATATAATTTCCAGTACATACATGCATCACTTTTCACATATCATCTCAGAATCATAATCATATTTTCAAACATCACACACGCACATGCAGTACATAGATCACATGAATTAAATCTAATAAGCTTCCCTTACCCGGATGAGAAACGTGTGTTCGTTCTTCAGAAAATCAAATCCCAGTATACTCTTCTACCCTTAACGTTCCACCCAACTCCTTAAACCGTTTCAGAATCCAAAACTGTTCGGTTTGATGGAAAGCTCACGGTGCAGGGATGCTTCTCACGGTGCTGAAACGTGAACGGAGTAAAGGGTGATGAGTTGCAGAAGAGGGAAGAAGAAAGGTCTCTAGAGAGAAGGTAGAGAATTTGAAAAGCAAGAGTTCGGGGAAGAAGACGAAGTGTGTAGAGGAATGGGAAGAGTTTTCCAGAAAAATTAAATTCTCTTCCCACGTAGGACGAACGTCCATTCCCCTGCTGCCACATGTCTTCCACTAACGTTTTAGAACGTTCCAAAAACGACACCTGGCCGTGGCATGCAGAGTGAGTGCGTGTGCTTCTTTAATGGCACGGAACACGTGTCACGCGTATTAATGGAAGCAGAGTGGTGATTCAGCAGTGCATTTAATGGGACGTGACAGAATTACTTTATTCAAATAAGAAAAATAAAATTTAAAAAAAAATTGAATAATCTTTTTCAAACAAAACATTTGATAAATAAAACGATTAGAAATAAAATCTCAAATTCAATATATTTGAACGTATGAAAGATTATGAAAATTTTTATCCAGGTACAAATATAAGTAATACTTTCTAGATAATATTTTCTTAAATATGTGAAGTTTCAGAAGATAGTTTTGTCTACCAAATATACTCATAGGGTATCCTAAGAATAGTATCAGATGGAGGAAACCAAAAAATCCCTTTCCTGGAGAGAGATAAGTGCAACATTAGGCTTATGATCGATCTTTATAGGGTCACTAGGTTTCGAAACGCAAATTAAAGTCATTCCAGGCGACATAGAACTGAAATTTCAAGTTCATCATGCTATAAAATTCGTTGTGAACACAGTAAAGGTGCTTATGAGATCAAGGAAATGGCAGTGGCCAGTTAATGGGAGAGTATAGTTTCGATGTTCTCTCATGTTTTCTCCCATGCCACGGATCAAAGAGCTCGCACAAGATCACGGTTTAGTTTGTTCAATGGTTACATCTAATTGTTGAGGCTATAAGGTCTTTTGAGACTTCATTGTTTGCTGTCAAAAGACCTTATGGCCTTTTTTTGTTCTCATAATCTGAGGTTTGGATTTACAATTCTTTTAACCAAACAGTTTGTTCAACAGCAGTACACAAATAAATTATATTTTTATCAACATAATTAGAGTATGCTAATTTCAAAATTGCTTCTTAAACTACTAAAACGGCAAACACGGTTCAGATGTATGCAGATAGAAATAATAACAAATATCCTATCAGAAGAAATTGCTTCTTAAACTACTAAAACGGCAAACACGGTTCAGATGTATGCAGATAGAAATAATAACAAATATCCTATCAGAAGAGGTGTTGGATAACAATGTTTTAACATCACAGGATTTGTAACACTCAATGACCTAAAAAGGGACTCAAGTGATGCATCTACCTCTTCCTCTTTTTTTGCTTTAACTCAGAAGGAAATATAAGAGGGACAGAAAGAGTAGCACACAAACCGTTAAGAGAGCTTTTCTGACGGATAAGTTTGCAACCCAATTGCTCATAGACTTGGCTCACGGCCAAAACACTCATGCTCAGATCCTTTGCAATATCTGTGCAGTAAGTTTTGAAGTTATCAGCGAAAAGCGTAAGCACCAGCACGTAACTTATGAGAAGAGAAATTTTTTCAGGGGGTAGCCTTCTTAATTCAGAAACAGCAAACGTAATTGAAAATTTATGTCGCAGGATGTTGGGGATTTTATGGCCCTTTGCAGTGAAAACATTAAAGGAATGCTGATCTTTGAACTTTATCAGATGATTGATGTATGAGAATATGCAGGAAAGCTTCCTCTTTTCTGACTCATCCTGTAAATATAAACAATAGATCACAGATATTTTAGTTGGAAAAGACAAAATCACACCTTGAAGAGTATTTGGATCAAAAAAGAATTTTGTACTGAAATAACAGACATCTCATCAACATTTGTAAAAGAAAATAAAAAGGTAAAAATAAATGAAACTTCTCTCATACGTTAACAAAAACTTATGTACCTAAACTATTTAGACTCTTGTCTTCTCAAAAAAATCGAAGTGCATAACTTGACTTTGATATGTGAAAGTTCAATTTCTTTTACCTCCCTATTTCTTCTTCTATAAGTGTTGACAAGTTAATCCAAACAAGCCTTAGTATAAACACATTCAGGTCCCCTTCTACCACAAGAACATTGGGGTAATCATATTAACTAACTGTTTACAAATCCCCCGTCAGAGACTTCTAGAACGTTTATGAAAAATAAATTCTACAATTATTGATATAACACTAGTCTAAGCATTTCTCATTGTTCTACAATATAGCCAATTGTAGAGTATAACTAGTAAGACTGGACATTTTCTTTCTATAACCCAAAAAACTCTAAAGTTACTATTTTAATGCGGTTGAAATATAATTCAATTTTATTAATATTTCTTTTTTCTGTAACCAGCTTTATGTTTAGGGTTTTAAGCCAGTGCCTTGTCTTTTTTTTGTAAGCACAACAGTCTAGGTTGAATACAGTATGTTCATCCATCTAATTTGTTCAAATTAAGCAAAAGGGTTATATTTGTATCAATACCTCAATTTTCCTTAATCCCTCTACCCTGTTGCGAACAAATGTTGGATAAGAACTGAAATCCGCCTTTTCTTCCTGATGCAATTTTTTATAAATGTCTTCAAGATAATTCCATTCTCCTGTAAGGATGATTTTGTCCAATACATATGCCTCCTGAGGTGTAGTTGCAGAAGTATCATATGGTGGTATGTTGCGAGAAACATGAGATTCTGTACTTTGAAGAGCGCTTTTCTTCACAGAAACATTTTTCATTTTCACATTCAGATTCCTTTGAGAATTAGGATCTTCATCTTGTTTGAGAGCTAGCTTCTTTTTAGCCTGCAAAATGATACAGACGCCAAGATTAGTTAAAAATAATTGCAATAAAGTCAGCTAAATATAGTTGAGTGAAAAATAATATATGACATTCTTCACATATTATATCTCAAAGCTGACAACCAAAGACTAATTTGTCCATGGACCAATAAGAATAAACAAATGGAAGACACTTAAATGCATTCTTCACATAGTCCCCTTTTACATCTATTGACACTCAAACTAACAGTATCTAGCCATTGCAAATCAGTAAACATTCACACGTTAATATCAACTTTTCATTGTGAATATAGATTTACTACTTTATATTAGCATAGCTAGCAAAAAGGGTTAAATGAGTAAAAAAAAAATACCTTCTCTATATCCTTCTTTGTTCCCCATATAGCAGTAGTCTCCGCAATCTTCTGCTGTGGAGTCATCTCTTCCAATGTTGAGTTCGCAGGCTCATTGTCACCAGCGTCCACACCTTTAACCTTTGGCTCCAATCTGAATATCTGAACAGCATCCACCAATTAAAAAAATACACACTGACTTATTCGACAGCAAGGCAAATGAAATTGTTCTTCCCCTTCACATTTTACCTTATTACCAGCAATGGGAACAATCTTCAGGGTCCCAGCTTCCTTATCAAGGAGTCCAAGCGCGAACATGGCCCGGTGTCCAGCTGCAGCCTCGCCAGAAAAACTAGTTCCAACAAATTCCACCGAAGATCCAGGAGGGCGAACAACAAACTGCATCCTCTTGGACATGTTCCTGTGCCTGTACAGTTGAAATTCAGAGGGACCGGAACCACTGGCATGATTCTTAACCGGATCATAGCCCGAAGGAAAATAACCAACAACAGGAGTTGTTTTATTGGGATGCTCATGGACAACCTCCACCGCAACCTCAATTCGATCAGGTTGAGGGGGAACATCTGTTTTCTTCTTGTTCTTTTCCTTTTTGGAAGTTTTGGATTTTGGTGCATCAGTGTCCGAATCCATTACACTGTATCGATTAAAAATTATCAGATTTCACGCAAAGAACAGATAGAGATGTCGACAGTTCTTCAGACACACAAATCGTAGGCACATCACAGATTTTGAAATCAAAAAGGGTCTTTTGGTATGCAAAACTTAAATAAAATACACAAATTAATAGAAAGACAAACCATAAAATCAACGAGAAAATCAAACAATGAAGGGTAGGGGTGGGCAAGATGCAGTTCAGTGCACTGTACTATAAATAATTACAGTAAACTACAAAATAGTTCAAGTGAACTGAACTGAACTAAAAAAATAGTTCAAAAAAATTGAACTGAACTATTTTTTAGTTCAGTTACACTAATACAATTCAGTAAAGTGGTATTTATTATGCAGTACAAAATTCAGTAAATATACATGCTTCGAAACTGAAATGAAATTTGAATCCTAACATCTACAAAGTAGTACTAAGTATGAAACATATAAAAACCAGCAAAAACAAACTGTAGAAAACTAGGCTGAGCTAAACTAAAAGGCAGGAAACTAGACTAATCTATAAAACAATGACTTTCTCTCCAATTCTGTTGCAGCAGCAACACCTCATCTAGTGAAGGTTTATGAATGCGTTGAATGAGGTGTATGAATATCAGCATCAACAATAACAAAATCAGCACTTGAAAAATCAGCAACAACAGCTGCCACATTATTGAGTTCAGAATGAACATTAAGAATCAGAACCAAAAGCATTAAAATCATAATCAGCAGTGGCAGTAATAAAATCAACAACATCAAGATCTGAAACAGAAGCATGAAATTCACCAGCTACTGCAACGTTGTTATCAATTAAAATTGTGTAAAAATCAGATCAATCAGCAACATCAACATTTGGATCAAAAAACAGCAGCAGGTATATCAATATGATCAATATGACCATCAACAACTATAAAATCAGTGTGAACTGCAGTTATTTCATTAAAATCAGTGTGATTATCAACCACAGGTTCAACCATACTTTTAGAACAATAAGAAGTATTATTATGAAAATCAACCGCTATAAAATTAATGTAAAAAGCAGGTACATCATTGAAACCATATTGAACTGCAGGCATAAAGTCAGAATCAGCATTATCAAAATTAGAAGCAGAAATAACACTCAAATCATCAGAAACAACATCATTAAAAGAAGAAGCATCAGCTAAAATATTAGAATTATGAACAATAATAGTTGGGATGCTAGCCTGTTTTTACGCAATATACAGACAGAAAGGGGTAGTATAAATCTAGTCAACCACTCTTTATAAGCAATATTAATAATAGTGTAAGGCCAAATATCAGTCATTTCTACAAACACCCCTCTTACATACTACATCACAGTGAGCTGCAGCACAACAAAAGTTACCCATTACGATCCACAATTTTAAAGATCGGGTATAGAACGCCTCTCAACAAAAACAGGGGATATCATTTAAAGAACATAACACAACAAACAAAAATAACAATACCATTTAAAAACTAGATAATAAGCACAAGTTTTTCATCCCCATGACTTGACAGCCAAAAGTGATTTATTTTCTGATATTAAACATCAAAAGTGATTTATTTTCTGATATTACCTCAATATGGCAGTTATATATTTCACAAATTTGAAACACTAACCTCTCTAACTCAACAACTACGAATCTAAAAGCATTGCAAACAGAATAAAAAAACACGTTAGCCTAATTACAGAATATAGTACGGTTCATTGAACTATGCCCAGCCCTAGCCTAGGCACTCATTACAGGAAAAAAGAATTCCTAAAGGCCTAATTAAGAAATGATGGATTTGTAATAACAAACGTCTAATAACCAAAAGAATGGTTACATAAACACTCTCACATATATGGAGAAAATAAGCCAAATATGCAGAATGATCAGAGTCACATAAGCCATACCTCATTTAAAAGAGAGTCTGAATTGCATCGGCTAATGGAGCAAAGCTGGTTTGTTTGTGGAGATTCTGAGCTGAAGTCAGGAAAATAGTATTAGAACAAATCATCCTTAACATTAAAAAAACTTAGCCAAGGTTAGGCATATACATTCCTCATCCAGTGGTATATTCAACTTAAGCTGTTCAAACACTAATAGCAGATCTCTATTGAAGATGGAGTAAAGAAAGAAATATTACAAAAATATAGCATTAAACAATGACAAATACTCTATACTGTGACTAATTGCAGAAGTTGAAAGCATAAAATTACATTATATCACGATTTAAGAAATTAATCAAAATTAATCAAAATTAAAATGGTGAGAATGGAGAGAATATACTAACCTTCAGAAACAACAGGGCAAGTTATTGCACCGTTATTATTGGTTTTCAAATTCTGGAGAATATGCCACCAATGCTTTCCAAAAGTTTCTCTCCCTGTAAACAAAGCAAAGACAGATAAAAAGAATTCCAGATTCAGAATACAAATTCAGAAACTAAATTCAATTTCAAGACACAGAACGGAGGACAAAAACTAATTCAGATTATCTCCCATTTTAACAAAAATTAAATGTGATCTGCAATATGTTTTGATAAAAGGAAAATAATGAATAGAAGTTATAAATGTGATATGCAACTTCGTTTGACTGGGTGATTTTTTGTATACATTCTAGACAAGAAGATCAAGGAATAAGATGTCTCACACTTAAACAATATTTCAGTGAACAACAGACATAAAAATAACAAGCACTGCAAATCAACTAAGATTGTTCTTTATAATCATTGGCTTCGTTTTGGTTTAACTTTTCTAGCTAGACAATAATCTTCATACACAATAAACAGGACAACTACTGGCAAAGCATGGTGCAGTGTTTAACGATGATGGAAGAACCCCAGATGGTAATTTAAAACCCTTGTTGGAATAACAAAGTACATTGGCCACTGATGATGGAAGAACTCCAGATGCTCTCTCCACGTAAAAGCAATCGTTACAAGATGTCTAACAAAATGTTTGACCAACTAAGAATACATTTCAAAAATGTTTGAACAACATAAGAAAAAACATTCGTGCCTTAGGGTTTCAGATTTGCTTCTCTTTTTCAGTTAAGGAGAAGTGTTCTCAGAATCTTCGGCGACGGCAGAGTGCGGCAAAGCTTTCGGCGAGGCTTCGACAGTGGCGAGCCTTCGACGACGGCGAACCTTCAACAACGGTAACCTCGACGGCAGCGAACCTTCAACAACGGTAACCTCGGCGGCAGCCTTCAACAGCTGCAACCTTCAACAGCAGCAGCGAGTGAGTGGGATGAACGGATGTAAGGCAGAAAGCAAATAAAGCTGTGATTGGGAACGCAGATATAAAACCTAAACTGCAGTCAGCCCCAATGAAGGGTACCCACCGTTACAAAGCGTTCAACCCAATTCTAGGTGTCTGCAGAGATAATCCTAAACCCCAATTGAATCCAGAAAGTATAAAATACAACACTTATAGTCCTTTCTAACCAAATCATTTTTACATATATTATTATTTATAATTATTAATAGGTTTAATCCTTTACTACATCCCTATTTATGTACGAATTTCTCAATTGGGTACTCGTTTTTTAAAGTGTATCAAAATGATCCTTAATTTTGAAAATTGATATCAATTGAGTCCTTTCCGTTAAGTTGGCTGAACGGCGTTAAAAAAATTAATGAGTGGATGCTGAGATGACGAACGAACGTTCGTCCACCAGCGAACGAACGTTCGTCCACCAGCGAACGAACGTTCGTCCACCAGCGAACGAACGCTCGTCCACCAGCGAACGAACGCTCGTTCGCGCTCGTTCACCAGCGAACGAACGCTCGTCGACCACCGAACGAACGGTCGTCCAGTGGTGGACGAGCGTTCGTTCGCTGGTGGACGAACGTTCGTTCGCTGGTGGACGAACGTTCGTTCGTCATCTCAGCATCCACTCATCAATTTTTTTAACGCCGTTGAGCCAACTTAACGGAAAGGACTCAATTGATATCAATTTTCAAAATTAAGGACCATTTTGATACACTTTAAAAAACGAGGACCCAATTGAGAAATTCGTACATAAATAGGGATGTAGTAAAGGATTAAACCTTATTAATACACAGAAATCTCGTCTAAGATTTTATAACTTTTTTTATTGTACATAATTTATTATTAATTTTACATTAATTAATATAATTTATTTTTATTATTTTTTATAACCATATTTTTAATAATTTAAATAACATATTTTATTTTAATAACTATGATAAAAAATATTATCATAAGAAAAGAAACGTATTGCTAATTATTATTATTTCAAATTTTAAATTATTATAATTATTAAAATAATTATTAATATTATACACTAAGGTGATTGTTAAGTTAAATTTTTCAATTCGTAAAACCTAGAAGTATAGTAGAAAATTTTGTTATTTTAAAATATTTAATAATTATTAAGAAAGAAGATTTATCTTTGTAATCCCAATATACATAATTCATTATTGATTTTATGCTCATTAATATAATTTATTTCATTATTTTATTCTTTAGATTTTCTAATTTTAATTTTATTCAATTAACTATTTATAATAAAAAATGCATGTGATAAAAATTATTTATTTTCTATATGTTTCCATAAATTGTTATTATTATTATTATGGTTTATATTTTTTATATATATTTTTATTATTTTTATTTTTATATTTTTTATTATTTTTATTATTATATTTTTTATTTAAACAAATAAAGTGCAACAAAATAAAAGACGAACGCCCCACTGTTCGGACGAACGCCTCAAAAACACCAAACGCCTGGCGAGTACAAACATCATCTAGAACGGTCGTTCACTATGGACGCAGAAAAACATATCAAGACCGAACGTTCAATTGAGAATAAACCCATCAAGACCGAACGTCTTACTGTCTAGACGAACGCTTCAACACAGACCGAACGCCTGTGACGAGTACCGCACAAACATCATCTAGAACGGCCGATAACACATCGAGACCGAACATTCAATTTGAGAATAAACATCCGAACGTTCAACTGAGAAATCCATATCCAAGACCGAACGTTTACATAATATGACCGAACGTTATTAATACGAACAGATATCACGTTAACGAGCGGCAAACCTGCGAGGCTGAATGGTCGAACGTCCAAACACTTGGGTTGGGTCTAAGGATGACCGAACGGTCAGCACGAAAGTCATAAGAGATAGGGAGAATAGGAATGCACGGCAGAGGACGAACGGTCACGCAGGATAGAGGACGAACGGTTGCAAGCAGGGTAGAGGACGAACGGTCAAGCGGGATAGAGGACGAACGTTTGCAGTGGGAGGAGTCGTACGGCTCGGTCGAGTGGTGGAACGCTTGTGGATGACCGAACGGTTGAAGCTGAGAGTTGACGAACGTGAACGAGACCGAACGGTCGAACGGTTGAGAACGCGCAGCCAAACGCAGGAACGCTTGAATTTAAAAAATGCCGAACGTCAATGAGACCGACTGGCTGAACAGTTTAGGACGAGCGACCGAACGTCTATGAGACGGAAAGGCCGAACGGTTGAGGACGAGCGGCCGAATATCTGTGGTATCGTTCAATAAAGACCAAACGGTTGCATGCAGGTGGAAGAAGCTGATCGTCAGCAGCGCACGGGAGAGGACGAACGGTCTCGCAGTGTAGAGGACGAACGGTCTTGCAGTGTAGAGGCCGAACGCTTTTTTTTCTTTTTCTTTTTTATTTTTTTTTCTTTCTTGATGAAAATAAATCCTTTAGTTAATCCAGACGAAATTGAGTGTTGACATAAGCTAGATTTGAATGAGATAAAATTTGATGCAAATTGTAAACCAAAGTCACAATAAGACGACTAACCAAAAAAGTCTTTTACAAGAAAAGAAAATACTTTAATAGGAGTCGCCACCATAATTTATTGATGAACTCTATGAGAAAACTGAAAAGAATGGTCTATGAAGCCAAATTGAGTTTGTAGTCGATCACTTATACAATATTAAAACAAAACACATACAATTTTGAAAAGCACCGTATAATAATCAAAATTAAAAATGCATTAATAAAAAGAAAAAAATAGTAATGACATACCTTCCAAACTTTTCAATTATCTTTTTCTCCATTGATATCACTCTTTTGTTCCGTACATAAAACGTAACTTTTCTCTTTTTTTCTTGCCTCCTTCTGTAAGTTTTCTTTTTGTTTTCTCCCAAAAGAGGTAAAAAAGAGTTGTGTCTGTGTGAGTGATGATGGAAAAAAAGGAGAGAATTGTATAGAATCCCCTTTAAATGACAATTTTTGTGCTTATATATATATATTGTAATATAATTGTAATCGACTAGAGATAAGCCCAATTTATAGTATATAAGTGAATAAAAACCTCATCTTACATGTCGGTGTTGCGGGGTTGAGTTAGACTTAAAAGTCTACTTCTTAGCATACGTCGAGTATAGAGCTAGACCACGGTAAAAGCTTTCTCACTCTTTCACTCACTATAATTAAATTCGATTTTTCCCTTCGATTTTGTTCCTCGCAAAGCATTGTCGTGCAACTTCCATAAACACTTGGTTATTACCAATACCTCTCCTTCATCTTATAAACATTTTTAATTTTAATAATTATTTTTAAAATTTAATTTTAATAATTATTTTTAAAAATTAATTTTAATAATTAATAAATCTCACTTTCACAACAAATAAATTCATACTACTTGGAACTAAATTATATTACAAACAAATACTACATTTTCAAATAAATTTATTTTACTAAATTATAATTTAATTACTTTTTTAAAATTATTTTTAATTTTTTACTCTTAATAAACATTTTTACTATTAAATATAATATTAACAAATATCATTTTATATTACTTTAATACCTAGGGGCATTTTAGTAATCTTCAATTTATACCAATTAAACACATTTTTTAAAACTGTCACGTCAATCAAATCTTACACTAATTCTCACAAACTTTACCTCTAAATTCACTTTCAATTACCTTCAAATCCACTCAAATAAACACACAAAAAATTACCCTCAAATCCACTCAATCACTCTCCCCCAAATCATCTCCTCCCATCACCTCCAAGTAAACACACCCTAATTGCGTGCTATTCTACTCGATCATTCACTCCTTTCACTCGGGTTACTTCAAATATTCTATTGAGTAAAAGGTTATCAAGTTCCATGGATGATGAGTTTTTCTACGAAAAAAAAGCACTATCTGGTGCCATAAAAGCCATAAAGTTTGATGTTTTAATTGAAAATGATACGGAGAAAGTCTCTCTTTTGGAGATAAATGGAGTCGACCAAGTCACGGGGTCTACATTGGGATTTCCAAATACATCTTACGAGTTGTGGTTATACAGACAAAAAGTTTTGTGAAGGTCATTTTGAAGTAATCAGATTTCCTTTTCCCACACTCCATCCATATTTCATGTCAGAGATTGCACAAATCTTGAATAGGATTTGCCCTGTTTGTAAATCTATTCATCATAAATATAAGGTTTAATCCTTTACTACATCCCTATTTATGTACGAATTTCTCAATTGGGTCCTCGTTTTTTAAAGTGTATCAAAATGGTCCTTAATTTTGAAAATTGATATCAATTGAGTCCTTTCCGTTAAGTTGGCTCAACGACGTTAAAAAAATTGATGAGTGGATGCTGAGATGACGAACGAACGTTCGTCCACCAGCGAACGAATGTTCGTTCACCAACGAACGAACACTCGTTCGCGCTCGTTCACCAGCGAACGAACGCTCGTCGACCACCGAACGAACGGTCGTCCAGTGTGGAACGAACGGTCGTCCAGCAGTAAGAGGTCGACGAGCGTTCGTTCGCTGGTGAACGAGCGCGAACGAGCGTTCGTTCGCTGGTGAACGAACGTTCGTTCGCTGGTGGACGAACGTTCGTTCGTCATCTCAGCATCCACTCATCAATTTTTTTAACGCCGTTGAGCCAACTTAACGGAAAGGACTCAATTGATATCAATTTTCAAAATTAAGGACCATTTTGATACACTTTAAAAAACGAGGACCCAATTGAGAAATTCGTACATAAATAGGGATGTAGTAAAGGATTAAACCTAAATATAAAGGTGGTCAATTAATCTTTGGAATCAAGGAGTCTATAAATTGTAAATGTTGTTCTGGAAAGGGGATGGGTTGTGATCCATCGATGAAGTTTAAATTTTCGTCCAATAGTCTCTACAAAAGAACAACAATTACTTTTGAAGTGAATGATAAGGCTTCAAAGAAAACTTTGGGATGAAGCTTTCCAATTGATTATTGGGATTTTATTAATGCTCAACAAAAAGAAAATTATGTAAATAGAAGGGTTTTATCACCGTTATTTCTTTATTAAATGATGTTTGTGAGACCCTAGAAATTAACTCTGCAAATTATCTATCACATCACCATTAAATACGCACGCCACGTCACTACGCCTGGTAATTAAAACGCACCAAACGTTGCATGCACGGGTGCCATGTGTCGAGTTGGAAACTTCTGAAATCAGAAGTGGGGGTGCAGGTGTTAGCACACGAGACGCTCGTTCGTCTGGAATTGGAAGGAACAAAAATGATTTTTCGAAAACCCTTCCACTCACCTGCACCACTCATCTTCTTCCTCAGAGCCCTTTCATTTTCTCCCGCTTCTCTCTAGAACCTCCCAAACTTCTCTCTACTGTAACTCACCAAGTTTTCCTCCGATCAACTTGCAGCACCGTAGGAACGTTCGCTCAGCTGTAAGCTACCAACTGGACCGAACAGTTTCAAAGACTGAAACTGGTAAGTCCCCTTTAGTAGTTCGTTCTAGGGTTTCTTGAGAAACTACGTTTTGACTGCATGCAAGAGTGTAGTCTAAGTTCTTTGATTTTATTGTGGCTAGATTTGTTTTGGAAGAGTAAAGTGATATTGAGGATAGCAAAACGTTAGTTGGACGAAGCCACCAATCTTGCACTTAGGATAAAGTTGCTTACAAATCCGGGTAAGGGAAGCTTATATATTTAATTTATACTTGTATGATTATATGAAGGCATGATATGGGTTGTCTGTATGAAATATAGGTATATGTGCTGTTCTGGATCTGCATGAACGGACCCTGTTGTGTTGTATGAACATGTTTTCTGTTGGTTGAAATGCATGTTGAATTGGATTCGTATGAAAGATGTATGACTATAGTATAGTTGGATTTATTAATGTGAAGAAATCTGTATAGTATGTAAATTAATGTGGATATGAAATTATAAAGTATGTATCGTATGAGAAATGTTAAAGTTAAGAAAGTTGGAAAAAATCTGGATATGATAAACTCTCCCTATGATAAAATACGCTCGTCACCGTACGGTCTTATACCGTTCGGTTTTCCTAGAAATAACTTAGACTGGAATTCTTTCATTTGGAAAGAACTCCGCTCGAGAACGAGCGTCCCCATTTGAATGTCCGAGCGTTTGGTTCAGCTCAGCTGTATATAAATACCTTGAACTTTAAAATATGTAACGTTCGGTCTTATACCGAACGTTCGTTCTATATGGCGCTCGGTCTTATACCGAAGCGTTCGTTCTATATAGCGCTCGGTCTTATACCGAAGCGTTCGTTCTATATAGCGCTCGGTCTTATACCGAAGCGTTCGTCCTAAATAGCGCTCGGTCTTATACCGAAGCGTTCGTTCTAAATAGCGCTCGGTCTTATACCAAGCGTTCGTCATGATTGGTGCTCGGTCATCTACCTAGCGTTCGCATTAATGAAGTGTTCGGTCTTAGATTGAACGCTCGTCCGTATCTTTGATTCCTTAACAAACGTAAATAGCGTTCGTCCAAATACTTAGTAAATGGATGTTGGCGCGTTCGGTCATTTACTGGCAGCCAATCCCTTTCAAATAAAAGGTTCACAATGTAGTTTAGTATTCTTCTTGATGTATCTTCGTCCAAGTTGAGTTAATCTGACCTCTTGGTACTTAAAATATTCTGAAATTGGTCTTATTATTCTGGAGTCTTTCTGATTTTAATAGGTTCTTCTAAATCTGGTTTTTAACGTTCGTCCTCTTCCTTCAAAAAGTTGAACGTTCGTCATTTTAAGAGAGTGGAACTTAGAATGAAAATGTGATAAATATGAAATGTTAAGATGGTTGAACACTATATTAAATGGTTATACGAGTATGCAATTTGAACGAGCGTTCCAAGGAGGAACGTCTCAGATATGTTAAATATTAAATTTGGTAAAGTATGACCGTGGATAAGTTAAGACTCGCTGTCCATCCTGATGTTTCGTGATGCTCATCTTCATGTAGAGGAGGGTAGTCATGTGTGGGAACGGCAGGAGGTCCTTAGTCCATAAGTTAACATGGGCGACGTAAGAACGGACTAACCTCGAGTGGCAGCTGTGAGATTAGATCAGTTACTACACCACTCGGGTGCAAGGACGCTTGTAACTACATGGTTCATACAGTCCGGACGGTCTGTCTTATATGCATTATATATATATATATATATATATATATATATATATATATATATATATATATATATATATATATATATATATAATTTTATGTTATTATAAGTTAAGTTACTTGCTGTATGTATAAATTGAAATGTTAAATGTATGTGTGTTTGTATGAATTAAATTATATAAGCTTACCCTTGCGTTTTTCCTTGTGTTGTCTCCTGTCTATGTACGTTCGTCCTGTCTTGCAATGATCATCTGTGTGGATGTGAGCAGAAGGTGAGGCTACCCTGGAGGATGTTATCGAGGAAGAGAACTTAGTTGAAGTGGAAGTGAAAGCGGAGCAGTAGGACGTCCGTCTTTCTTTTTGCTTAGAGCGCTCGTAGAAGTTTAGTTTGTAAACGTTAGCTTATTTTGACGTTCGGTTATTAATTTTGTAAAACCGTTCGTCCTAATTTCTTGTATATGCGCACTTAAGCCGTTCGTTTAGACTCCCACTGAATACGCTTTATGAGTGTTGCTTTTGTATTGAAGCCGTTCGGCCCTGGAACTTCATTTTTTTTTAATATAAAGACAGCATTGTTTACTGTTAATTGTAATTAATTCTGATCTATGGTAATTACTGTATTTTGGGATGTTACAATGTTGATCAGTACTTCATTGAAAATTATATTCCAAGAAAAAATTTGATCATTCTTAATTACTTCCAAGTGATTCCAAATTCTCATCGAGTAACAGAAGTCCCTTATACAATTTCTAATGGAAATCAATTGTGTTTTGATGACAGGACTTGTAAGAAATTGGTTGATTTCAGGGGTACAACTAATGAGTTAAGTTCTCGTGTTTTGGATTGCTAGAGGATTTCTAAGCTAAATCCTAATAAAACACCTAATAATATTTTTATGCATTCTTATGCCTCTAGAGGCACACATTCACATGATATGTTTATTCAAATGTGATGCAATTGAAAATTAACTACATGGTGTTATGAATAATAAAAAAAGAAGAGAAAGATAAACAGATGATGCACCCTCTCATGTTACTCTTAAAGGCTTCTAGAGTTGACGTCAACTTCATAGCATAATCCATAATGATAGGAAACCTGACATATGTGATATGTCAAGAGGAAGCAAACTCTAGATAAGGTCATCATCATAATAAGTAAGTAGATATAGGAACTAACATGATAATCGTTGGACCTCCACTCTCTAACACTCACTTAGGCTCGGGTATAGCACCGAATGTGAAAATGAATGAATATCATAACATGTGTAGTTTGTTAAAAGAGCATAACCTAAGACTACCCAAACCCACACCTACAAAACAACCAACAAATTTCCAGATAGATACTATAGTTGTCTTTTACCCTTTTACCCTAGGGTTCAATAATACAATCATATGACGACATTAAAGCATGGCATCAACACAAACAAAGATAATATATATATATATATATATATATATATATATATATATATATATATATATATATATATATATATATATATATATATATATATATATATATATATATATATATATATATATATATATATACACACACACATTAAATAAAGAAAATGACAAGGGGAAGCAAATACTTTAAAATAACATATATTTTTGCATACTAAACTAATAAGACCCTCTCTCAAATAAATCTCTAGTAGAGTCGCTATCTGTCACAACCAAAATCGCGATAAGACGACTAACAAGAAGATATTTTATAAGAAAATAAAACACTTTAAAAGGAGTCACCATCATAATTTACTGAATCACTATGAAAAACCTAAAAAGAATGGTCTACGAAACCAAATTGAGTTAGTGATTTGGTTAGTGTGAGAAATGTATTAATATCCTACAACATCCATTTGAAGACGATTTTCTTTAATGAAGTGTGCAAAAATTAATGTAGTTTTTAAAATACTTGTTTTCCTAAAAAAATCAAATAAAAAAGACAAATATAAAATGATAAAGAAAAATATTTTAAAAATTTTTATTTTGATCCGAATTGATCTTGATACTATGTAGGATGAGAAATCAAAATTACTTAGTTGTTTGTAAAAAGAAACTGTTTGAGAAATGATTTAATTTTTATTTGGTAATGACCCACCGTTCTCCTTAAACGTTTAAATGCTCTTTCCACCTTAAAGCACCTTTTAAACAACAATAAAAAAAAGTTTTCTCAATTAAACAATAATTTTAAGAATTTAATTTAGAAGCATTAAAAGGTTTTATTAAATGATCCAGTTGTACACTGGTTTGTAAAATTGTTAAGATTTATAATAATTGATTTAAAATTCAATACAAGTATTTTTTAATTAATTAGCAATGTAAAATCTGTAATCCTTGAATAATGAGAATGTCTAAAATTAATCTCTAAATTGTTTTAATTTAATTCAATTCCACTCATTCATTATATTTTAAAATTTCATTGTTATATTCAAATTAGAATTTTAATTTGATAATTCACTTTTTCAAGTGCTGTTTTTCAATCCAAAAAATCCATGCTTATATTGTTTTTCAATCAAAATTAAGGATGACTTTTAGTATAAATTCTGTAAATAATTTTTATACCTTTTTTTCCATCAAAAATTAAAATTTCACTTCTATAGTATACAAAATAAGTATTTGTATATATTTTGAGATAAAACTTCAATGGAGAAAATCACAAATACAACACAAGTATAGAATTTTTTCTTTCTTTTAAATCTTCAACCATAGATTCTGTTCTGTCCGAAAACATGCCATTAATATCTCAAATTCCATAATCATTGAACCACCCTTAACCCCTTATCCCTCTTCCTTCCCCTCCCCAAAATTCAGCTTCCAAGTTTGCGTCTTTTTCACTCCAATTTTCACCCCAAATCAGAAATGCAAGTTCTATCAGCCTGCAATTTGTGGTCAGTGGGTGTTCCAACCTGCACAAGAAGAAGAAGAAGCTGTGTCCTCAGCCGCCGTCAGATTTGCTTTGATGGAATGTCCTCTGTCTGCTCTCACTCTCAACACTCCCCAAACGACGCCGTTACACCCACCAGGTTTGCCCCCATTACGCTGTCTATCGTCATTGGTTTTGCAAATTGAGATTTCAGTAAAAAATTGCACAGGGTGTGGGCCTTTTGTGGTTGCGTTTCAAAAGTTTGAGTCTTTGTGAGTGCATTTTCATTCTCAAACTAGGGGCTGTTTGGTTTGGAAAAGCATTTTCTGTTTTATTGTTTTCAAAAGTTTGCATAAGAAACAGCGGAAAAAAAAAACAAAAAAAAGTGTTATTAAACACTGACATGACAGCAAAAGTCATCAAATTTATCATACATGACAATTTGTGATTGAATGACAATATAAGCTTACATTAGGACTGCATAATTCTTTTTCTCTTTCGTAATTAACTGTGAAAACATAAGTTTTTCATGACAAACTGCAATTTGGTGTGTCTTTTGTGGTTGCGTTTGCAAAGTTTGAGTCTTTGTGCATCCAAGAGTGCGTTTTCGTTGTTGGTGTTGTTTGTTTTATGTGGGATTGAGACTTTGATTGACGTGTGCATGTTTGATTGAATACCATGTAGCGGCAGCACTATTCGAGTTCAAGATAAAACTTTGGATTTTGATGAAATGGTGAAGAATCTTGTTCTATCTCCAACACGACGTGTGTTAGTGGCGAGTTTAACTATGTTTTCCTGTTTATGTTCTTCAAGGTACATGTCAGGTCCGCACGGTTCTGCTTTTGTGTTCAACTTGTTTGATTGGTTATATGTTCGTAAGTTCATAACTATTGGTATGTATGTACGGGATGGTAAAATTGTTAGACTTTCGTAATGATTACTTTGGAAAACAAAGCTAAAGCGATTTCTAAGAATAGTTCCAATCCAATACTTCCTATATTCTCTTGCTACTAATTCTCCTACTTACTAGATAATGAAATAATAGAATATTTTCTATCATCAAACGCATTTTCTTTTACATTTAATACTTTCTTTATAAAGTGTTATGAGGATTTGTAGGAAGATATAATATTACCCAATATAATTATTTGACCATGTAAAAATCTTTGCGCCCATAGTGCATGACAATTAAACTATTAACAGGGTATTGTTAATCTGCTAAAATATTTATATTTATATTTATATTTTTGTAAATGCTAGTGAGATGGATCAGCTTTGGTTTGGTGTATTTGACTAGTAGTTTATAACATGGACATGGAGCTGTGAGTTGCCAATGGTGGGAGGAAAATTTTCTGTAGTCGGAGAGAAAGAAATTTGAATCTTAACCTTTAATTTTATTTTTTTAACTTTGTAAAATTCATATGATATTAGAAGAAAAAAAAATAGCCATTAGATCATGATTGTACGCTGGACTGTGTGAAATGTGTCAGCAGTTATTCTAGGAACCCGATGGTGTCAGGAGTTCATAGTTGTAATATGTCATCAATTGTAAATACATAACTGGTGAAGTGCAGTAATCCAATTCTAGCAGCGTGTTTTAATTTTGTGTTTTCTTTCATTATAAGCATATTTTTGCATTCTTTTATGCAAGTCTCTTTTTAGTATTTACCAGCAAAGTTTATCTTCATGTCATAACTTGTAAATGTACAGCCCTAGCATTAGGAGATCCATCAGTAACACTTGAAGAAGTAACCCCTCCTGTGTTTTCTTCTGGGCCACTCTTTCCCATAGAGGTCAGCTTTCAACTATAGCCCCTCTTTTGTCTGTGGTGGCTGCATGGCACATTTTCTATACTGTTGTAGCAATAGTTAATTCCAATTGATTGTGGTTTTCAGGATCGAATTGTCCAGCTATTTGAAAGAAACACATATTCTGTTGTTAACATTTTTGATGTGACACTACGTCCTCAGCTTAATATAACTGGTGTGGTTGAGGTACCTCAGTATTTAATCTATACTATCTTATGTTAAATCATTTTAAGGTCTTATCAAGGACTCTATTTATTTTTTAATTATTATATTGCGTCTATCTAATAAGCATGATAGGTTTTTTATTGTCCTACTATAGAATATCAAACAGTTTAATTTGTTTTTTGTATCTATATTACCAGATTCCTGAAGGAAATGGTTCTGGAGTAGTGTGGGATGAGGAGGGCCACATTGTGACAAATTATCATGGTGAGAATCAGGCAGGGACCAGTTTCTATGTTTTGTTTTGCTTCAATCTTTAAAACAACACACACACATTTAGCTTTTGATCTCTTCAGTAAGATTTTGTTGAGCTCTCCATGTGAACGGGCTTAGGTTTCTCGTATGTGGATCAGGCCTTTCTCCTGTATTTGATCAGATTCAGCTGGACTTCTTGTTTTGGCATGTGTATTTGATGTAACAAGTATTTGTTGAATTTTGTATCGTGCTTTTAAACATCTTTTGATTTATCTCCTCTTTGCTCCTTTCTTTGAATTCTTCAGCTCCATTTTTCTGCTTGCCTACTTGCCTAATGTATTTGCTGTGCTATGATAGAATGCTCTGTACTGTGCGCTTGTTAATTTGTATGCATGTTTTCCCAATCTCAGTGTATACGGTAGGCTTGCAAGACCAGTTGCTGATTTGTGATTGTTACATTCTTGTATTATTCAGTAGTTGGCAATGCCCTTTCAAAAAACCCAAAGGCTGGTGAGGTGGTTGCCCGAGTTAATATTCTAGCATCAGAAGGGTGAGGCTCATGTAGACTGTTTTTTCTTTGCATATAATGTCCAAATTCCGTTTGAAACTAACATGTAATTCTGATTTCTACCATATAAAGGTTACAAAAGAATTTTGAAGGTGTACTCATTGGAGCTGACCGTTTAAAGGATCTCGCTGTCTTGAAGGCATGATTTCTTTTTTACTTTCTGAATTTATTTCTTCTGTAAATCATAACATCTCTGTTGCACTCTATAACATTTTTTCTTCCAAGTTGGATATTCTATTGTTGTTACTGAGATTCCTAGTAATATGAGGTCTTCTGTATGTTAGTTTCTGTTTTACTTTTATAATATTCTATTCTATTCCATCAAATGATTAATTCATCATTCAAATTCTAAAGGTTTGTCTTCTTCTTTAGTTCATCCATGTTACTTGTGCATTAAAATTATGGTGGCTAAAAGTTGCTTTCTTGTTAATTAAACTCGTTTGGATAGTTAATAAAATTTGAGCATGCATGTAACATACACATGACAAGTATTAACAAATCCACAAATACAGGTAGATGCCCCTAAAGATATTTTAAGGCCTATCAAGGTGGGGCAATCATCTTCTCTAAAAGTTGGGCAGCAATGTTTGGCAATTGGAAATCCATTTGGTTTTGATCACACCCTCACAGTTGGGGTTATTAGTGGACTTAACCGAGATATCTTTAGTCAAACTGGGGTAACAATTGGTGGTGGTGTTCAAACTGATGCTGCAATAAATCCTGGGAACAGGTTACACTAGGCTCCTTTCCATATATGAACTAGAAATAGTTCCCTTTCTTGAGTTTGGTGCTGTTTACTTGGTCAAAATGTTTTCTTTTTCTTTTCCATGATGGTGTTGAGTGTTAACTGGTTGTTATATCAAATGCTGCATTTCTTACTTTTCCTATGATGTTTACAGCGGAGGCCCCCTTCTCAATTCGAAAGGAAGCTTAATTGGGATTAATACTGCAATATTTACTCAGACAGGCAAGTTATTTTACCATTACAATCAGAAGGAATTGTACTACTGAACATTGATGTATATATGAAAATTATAGCTGAGAAAATCTTTCGGGTTCACTTGTTACCACTCTTTCCTTCATTACATTGTTGATCCATTCACTTTACTTTGCATGGCGAAATGACTGTTTAAGCTGCAAGTTCTAGTTGCTGTTCTAGTTTTGCAGGGTTCATGCTTTTGTTTCTTTTCTTGCTATTGCAGGAACATCAGCTGGTGTAGGATTTGCAATCCCATCTTCAACTGTATTGCGAATAGTTCCTCAACTCATTCAGTTTGGAAAAGTAAGTGTTTCATGGAACCAAAATATACAAAAAGAATCTAGCTAGTCTTTGTATTTGCTGTGATATCCTTATTAATATGACAAGGTTTCATGGTTGGTAGATAGTCCTTTTATGATTTAATGCAAAAAGCACATTATTTTTTCTAGATTTTAATCAGAGAGAAAATGCTTTGTTGTTTTGTTTGGGAAGGAAACACAGGAAAACAACTGTAGTATATCATATTTATATATAATATCTGTTTTGACAATCTAGCTGCATAATTTTTAAGACCTATATATTTATGGCTACATTTACATTTGGTTTCATAATTTGTCATTCAAGGTTGTTAGAGCTGGGATAAATGTGGATATTGCACCGGACTTAATTGCAAACCAACTTAATGTTCGAAATGGAGCTCTTGTTCTTCTGGTAAATCCACAAGATTCTCTTGTTACACTGTAATTAAACTTTACTTATTGTTAGAGATTCCATGTCGATCCGAAATAAGACAAATTTATAATATATAATGAGTGAGTGCAAGCCTCACTTTACAAATTTTGTGAGATTGAGTTACGTTTAAAGTCTATTTCTTAACACTTATAAATTACTTATAAATCATTCTTTAACTCTCTTACTTGTGTTCCTCAGGTTCCTGCAAATAGTCTCGCTGCTAAAGCTGGTTTAAATCCCACCACAAGGGGATTTGCTGGAAATATAGTCCTTGGAGATATCATTGTCGCAGTTGACAATAAGCCTGTGAGTCCTCTTCTGAAGATTTTTTTGTTAATTTCCTTAAGTGTTTGTGCTATTCTCTCTAATCTTAGTTAGAGGTTGACTTCAGCAATGCATATGATAAACTTGTGTTAATTTATTTGATAATAAGTTTGGTGCATCCTTTGCAGGTGAAGAGCAGAGCAGAGTTGTTGAAAGCATTGGATGAGTATAATGTAGGAGATAAAGTGGTGTTGATGGTTCAGAGGGGCAGTGAAAAGTTGGAGCTGCCTGTGGTACTTGAGGAACAAAGTTCTTGAAATGGTTTTGGTTTATATGTATTGATGTGTTGTTATACACCCACAAATGTATTATATTTGCAGCCAAAAGAAAGTAATTCATCTGTGCAATCCAGGGTCTTATAATAGAAGTATGGTATAAATAATTGCACGATTATCAAAATACTTCACTCTTGAAACAAAATCCTGTACATTCTACAACTCATTTTTCACTGATTTATATTTACACAATATTTTTTTTATGGTAAAAGTTATTGAATAACACTGGTATTTTTGTATCTTTTATGTAAAATTGATTATGCATATAATGAACCCTTGAGTTGGGGGTAATGATGAATTAAGCCACTTGGGTGAAAAGTGAAATTATTTGAATATACGAAACAGTAAGTGAAAATAAGTAGATGAGCATATATATTCATTTAATAAATTGGAAACAAATTTGCATCTTTTATTAAAGCAATATTACAATGTGAATTTACTCATGGATGAAATTCGTTATACAAATTAAAATGCACATTATAAAAATAGAGAGGGTGTCCTCTCTCTCCTCTTTCTTTCTTATTCTTTTCAATGAAATCCTTAAATACAAACGTATACAAATCCCTATACACGTTAAAATACCTCCTTTCTCTACTCCACTTTTTCATCCACAATAAATCTGTAAATAATTGGATCCAAAAACAGTGTTAAAGATAATATTATTTTGTTTTGGTGGAGTTATATGATTATTTTAGTTAGAATAAATTACATTGTTATCTAAGAGATTTTGTGAAATTATATATAATTTCTATTTTCCCTTCCACCAAACTTTTTTAATTATTGAAAAAATATCACGCTTACACTCTTTATACATTATAACTTAAAGCATTCCACCATTCCTTTTAAAAGGTTGAAAGGGTTTGTATAATTTCACAATACCTGAAAAAGGTGAGTATAGTTTAATTTTTTTAAGTCAAAAATTGATTCCTTGTGTGCAAAAATTTAGCATTTATGTAAAACATTGTTTTTTTTTTTCATTTCAATCTATTTCGACATAAAAAGTTCAAAATATTCGATAGGTATTTTTTAAGTCAATATGATTCCTTGCGTGCAAAACTTTGTTGGATCAGTAACAAATATAATACTCCAAATGAAAAGAGTGGTAAGATAAAAAACAAAGTCAAACGTTGCTAGTTTCATATATTTCTGCTCAAGCAATAATGGAAACTACATTAGAAAGTGATGTGTTTGGCTTTTTTTTCAACCAGTTCACATACTCAGAAACTAACATAAGAAATAAATTATGCTTTCTTGCTTGGTTTAACAATAATATATTAACATTGTAAGAGATATTCCCTGTTGATTGAAGAAAATAACACTGCATTACACAGATTTTGAGAGCTACCAATCAATTTCGTGTGGAAGATGTTTAAAGTGTTTCAAACCATGAAAATTCCAAATTCTTATCCATGTTTTTCAGGCATGGATAATTACATCAAGTAATTCTTTGTTTAGTTTACCATTACTACTTAGATTGCTAATTTTCTTAATTGCAGAAATTCGTTATAGATAACATTTTAGAGTGAGAGATGGCGTTTCAAAGCAAAGTTCTGAAATATATTTATACAGACTCAAAGAAAGTAAAATATAAACGTGAAACTTTATTTTAATACACTTGATTACCCACTTGATTTTTTATCATGATAACATAAAAAATGAAAAAATTGCAAAGCATAGTTTTAAGTCTTAATAATTATGTTTGGAGTGGTGTCCACACAGAAAGAGACAGGGACTTAGGTTGCTGGAGTTTGACCAGTTTTCCAACATGGGTTGTAAACCCTAAGACACACGAAAGAGACAACAATGGCATCAAACGAGGTCTAAGTTCTTGTAAATTCACTATGTTTCGATTTTTATCTTTACCAATTTAGTAGACTCCTATGTTGCTACATAGCTGCCTACCCATAAGGGGCATGGTTAGCAATTTTATGCACTGTCATTTCACCATCTCTTTAACCCTTCAATTTTTATATTTTTTTTTATGATCATCATCATCATCATTCCCCATTAATATTTAATAAATAAAAAATTGCTTAAAACTAGTTTGTGAATCTAAATTCCCGTTTTTATTTTGGAGAGAAATTCATTTATTTTTTTAGAAATATTTATGTTGAAAATTCCATTCATTTGCATGTGCTTTTTTCAGAATTTGTGACAGGTCACATGTTCATACGTGTGATGGAAGAAGATGAGGAATATAAGATGTGAAAAGTTTGGCATAGAAAAGAGGATTGTTGCAATCCAAGAATTAGCACAGATGTGACAGACATTGTCTCAGAAGAGTCTCAGAAGAATGAGGCAGAGAATTTCTCATACAGAAAGCAACATTAACAGTATTATATTGAACAATGAGTCCTTCCCACATACTTCACAAAGGAAGAATTCAAAATAGAATTGTTTACACGTAGAAAATGAAAAACAAGTAAGTTAGAAGGTTGCCTTGTCATGTTGTGCTTGTCTTTGATTTGTTGAAGATAAAAGGAAATGTTTGTGAGCATCAGCAATGAAAGTGAAACAATCATAGCACAGATTCACAATATAAAAGCACCTCATAATGCTTCTAATTCTGCAGTCTCTTCTGATCCTTAAATTTCTGTCATTCATTCTCACCAATAACACATAAAAGGCCAAAGTGGGGGAGTGAGAGATATCCATTGAAAGGGGTTTTACTTTTGCTTGACTTGGTTGGTGACATCTTCCTTTGCAAGAAGCTTAAATAGCATACAAACACACCCTCTTCTCAACACCAAAGTCATCATCATTTTCATTGGAGCCATATCCTAAAAGGGAGGCAGAAGTTTTGGGAACAGAAACCTTCTTGGGAGGCACATAACTTGACCTTGGACTGACCAAATTTGCAAACACTGTGAGTTAGCACAACTTGAAACTTCTTTTGTGTCATTATGCATATTTGAGAACAGGCAAATAAATAATGGGTTTTTATTTTCCAAAACTTGCAAACTACAACATGCTTGTGCTTCCATGTATGGAAATATCATAGCCATAAGAAAAGTTATAATATAATATCTTATATTTCATTGTCACTTAGTGAGTTGAAGCTTCTTACAGATATTTGAAAAGATATTGACATCTTGAGAAGCCTCTCTCTCTATATATATTTGCTTTTGGCTTTTGGAGAAGTAATTCATATAGAGAAAGAACATGGAGGAGAGGAATGAGATGGAAAAGATTGACGATGTTATGCCAGGATTTCGTTTTCACCCCACTGATGAAGAGCTTGTTGATTTCTATCTCAAGAGAAAAATTCAGCAGAAGTCTCTCCCTATTGAACTGATTAAGCAAGTGGATATTTACAAACATGATCCATGGGACCTTCCAAGTAAGAACTCTCATGGCTCACATCCTCATTTTTATTCCACCTTTCTCTTTTTCTGCTGTTTGGCTTTATGCTAGATGCACAAATGTTACATATACATTTATACTATTCTGCAACCAAGTTTTCCTAGTTTTATTTGGCCTTTGTATTTCTAATGTAAATTTTACTTTTAATCAAGTCAAACTGAAGTATAGGTTTTGTCAGAAAAGAAATTAACAGTTTAGAATGCAGAGACTAAAACTAATATTGACTAAATCTTGAGGCACCTAAAACACATTACAACACTCTTCTTAAGTTGTGGAGATCATCAAAGGTTCAACTGTTTAAAACTAGACAACTCTTTCTTTATTTAACTTGCTCGTGCTAAGCATTACTATAATTTTTGACATCGTAGCTATGTTGATACTTCTAAATATTATCATAAACTTTGACATCTCAGCTATGCTGATATTTCATAGCATATTTAACTTGTTTCATTTTGTTGTTTTTATGCACAAGAAGAGCTAGCAGGCACAGGGGAGAAAGAGTGGTACTTCTATTGCCCAAGGGACAGAAAATACAGGAACAGTGCACGTCCAAATAGGGTCACAAGAGCTGGGTTTTGGAAGGCCACTGGAACTGACAGACCCATATATTCCTCTGAAGGGAAGTGCATTGGTCTGAAGAAGTCTCTTGTGTTCTACAGAGGAAGAGCTGCCAAAGGGATGAAAACTGATTGGATGATGCATGAGTTTAGGCTTCCTTGCATCTCTGACTCAGCCCCTTCTAAAAAACTCGCAGACAAAACCCTCCTTCCAAGTGTATGTATTCAACCAATTCCTTATACATACATACATTTTTACAGGACATTTCAAGACTAATCTTGTCATGTTCATACTCATAAACTATACAGAGGAGTGTTAATGCCATACACATTCTCGGACAAGATTTATTTAGTATATTCTTCAAACACTTTCTGTATTTTGATACAAATTTGTTGAAAACTTTACCATCGTGAAAGAGACTCATTATATGTAAAGTGAAACCTACAAAAAATTGTCTTTTCTATAACTGATGATGTTGAAGAGTGTCTTATCAGCATTTTTCAAGCAATACAAATAGATAGATAAACAGTGCAATGTATATATTCCAATTCTGCTTATTCATGCAATGAAACAGAGTTCTTTGTCTGTGTTTTCAGGATTCATGGGCAATCTGTAGGATATTCAAGAAAACCAACTCCCTTTCCATGGCACAGAAAGCTTTATCTCACCCTTGGATCTCTCAGTTATCAGGAAGCATGGTATCTGACATGTTCACACAGGGTGCAGAAACAAACCATCACCTAGGATCACCAGCCATTCAATTTTGTTATGAAAAGCAAGAGTTAAACCAAGCCTCCAATAGTGACATCAACACCAACTTCACAGATTCAGATATTGCAAGTTACAAACCCATCAACAGCAGCTCAGTTCCCAAGCCTTCACCACAAATTCCTGTTTCAGATGACTTCATATTCTACACAGAACACACCAAGTGCACACTTGATACCAGTTCCATGCTTTCTCCCAACCCTGACTACATAACATTTGAAGAGCCAAACCAACAACAGTACAGTGGCTTCTCAACCAATCTACCTCACTTCATCCAACAAAACATGAGCACAGAAACAGTAACAAAAGAACAACAAGATTGGGAAACAATTGGGAGAGCCACTGGATTTCCCTTTACTTTGCTTCCCCCATATGATGCATGGAAGTCTTCTTCTGTGGCATGGGATTCATCTTCTTGCCCCAGTGACATGTCCACTACCTATTCCACCAGTAAATGCTACACTTGATTCATCAACCAAATTGGGGGCATTAATGCTGTGCATGATCAGGTTTACCACTTCTACAATTTTGGTATATTTACCACTAAAATCAATACCACCAAGTGCTGATTTTACTTGTAAATGTACAAGGGTTACACCATTGTTTCCTTGTTCATAGTTAAATGTACCTGAAGGTAACTGCCACCAAGAAACACAAAAAAGAGTCCAAATTTTATAAGTCATGCATATGCTGGGAAAATAGATCTTCCATGTTAGTTTTTCATGTGACAGAGTCATGTGAAGGGAAAAAAAATACACAAAATTTCTAGTACTTTTGTGTGTCTATGTTTCTAACTCATGTGATTCTCTCACTTGCAAAACTCTCTAGGATTGATTCACTTTGGGTGCAGCAATCCCTTGTTTCAAGGAGGTTTGCTTATATGCTTATATGTTTGATGTGCTTGGTATTATATTTACCAAGATGTACATATAGTTCCATTTCTCTGCATACAGCTTTAATTTTTTTACTGGTTTATAATTTATTTCTCTTCTGTTATGTTTTTCTGTTTTCTATATTTAGTGTCTAACGAAAATCTAAGAAACAAACACTTGGAATTTTCTTTGTCATACTATTGTTGAAAATTGTTGAAAAGGCTAAGTTAGCACAACGCATATTTAGATTAATGTTAAGAGAATAAAGACTTTTACTTTGGCTTATACTATAAAAACACTTTATCATAAATAAATAAATAAAAATTAGCTTTCACTGTTTTATATAAGAAATGAGTAATACTGACAAATTGGTTCATATCATGAGAGGATAGTGCAGGAACGTGGCGTGCAAGAATGAATGTGAGAAAGTGAAATGAATAAATATAAAGTTAAAAAGGTTATGTATTAATTTAACATATAAAATAATATATATGGATAATTAGATATACACACACTATAAACTCTGAGATAAAATACTTTCATTCTGCAGAGAAGCCAATTTTCTGGCCACCGCATACAGAGATAGCACAGAATTACAAGTTTCTTTAGTTCAGGATTACCATCAACTAGTTGCTTCTATGGATCAACTGATTTTGAGATTAAACATTTTTAATTAAATTTTTTAAAAGTCTTTATCTAAAATAATAATTTAGTAATAATGCAAAAAGTATTTTACACTGTAAATCTAATCATAATGAGTTATTGCTTCGTGAAAAAGAAATCTTTAAATAAAGTGTTTGGGTTTAATTCTTGTGGATTGATGAAGAAGATGAGGGTAAATTTGTCATTTCATTAAACTCTGGGATGCAAGAAGAAGAAAAAAGGGGTGCAGAAGAAGGAGCCTTGTAATTTTCTTTTCCAAACATTAGATTGGCTTCACTAACACAATTCGTTTTGTAGATTTTTTTTTTTGCACCTTCATAATTTCTTATCCTACCATCGTAATACAAGAAATGATTAACATTTACATCTCATAATACCTCATAATTGGAACTATATGCTAAAGTATTCTGAAATACTAAGATATAAGCATTTTATATTAAACAATCTAAAATTATCCAACATATATTATAAATTATATAACGTGAAACTATACTTGATTGTGTAATTCTATTTTAGATTATACAATATAAAATTACTTTCCAAATTATTTGAATGTTCAAAGTATATAATCTAAAATATACTATATATAATAACAACGTTAATATTTTTTATATTACAAGGTAAAAAAAGAAAGCATACGATAAAATAGGAAATAATCATTTTTAATTTTGGCTTTTTAATCATCTCAACCTATTCTTTAATAATAAAATAAAATGAATAAATGAAAATTACACAATTTTCTTACCTTACAAAATATGCTAAAGTATAATAGTAAGTTTTTAGACTAGTTGTTGAGTTTGAATCTCATAATGTAATTTTTATTTTCATTAATCACAACTTAGTTCTCATTGCTATATATTAAAAGTAATCTCTCTCTCTCTCTCTCTCTCTCTCTCTCTCTATATATATATATATATATATATATATATATATATTAATTTCTAATATCCTATCTCTCTCCTCTCTGATTAATGTCTCCCTTGCATTAAAATTTGACCATGAAGCATACTTTAAAAAAAAATTGGTCGACTATTTTTAAACATCAATTTAGGTGAATTTATTTCAACTAGTAATTTTGGTTGTATTCATGAAAGTAAAATTCTTTCTAGATGAAGAAATTATCAAAACACTGGTCAAAATTAGTAAATTTTAATCTATATAATGCTCATTAGCTAAAGAGTTTAGCTTTAACAAGCTACCTATAAACAAAATGCTAAATATTCATAGATGATTTCACACTTTTTCTTATAATCACTTTATTGGTGAAAGTGTACACCAACTTTGTCCATTTTCATTGGAAGATATAACTTGTAATTCTTAGTGTGATACCTCTGTTTCATTTTCTATTTACAAAACACCACCAATTTAGTTGTGGAAAGAATAAAAATTTCCTTGGCTACATCCAAATTATGTACAAAACTAGCAAATGCTAGCTAGGAAAAAGTGAGAAAGATGGTGGTGCTATATGCATCCTTCTGCTTACAATATTGATATTGTTTAGTTTATTATGACACCATACTAGTTGATCCTTTGTTATTTTTGACATGTTTAACACTCTCCAAACCAATTTTATCTCCACTTGTGGAAAAAGGTAAAGAAAATTATCTCTACTATTTTCCTCATGCTTTTGGAACATCCTCAGTATGCTACTTCTGCTCTTCAAAAATTCACCAAGTCTTCTTTCCTTCTGCATAAATGAAAAGAAGTAGTTAACAAAAGAAGAATCATCACAAAACCTTTTCACATAAGCAAAGGAAACTTTGTTTCACAAGTCTCAATTACCTTCTGAAGTTCTACTTGAATCTCCCTTAGAAATTCTGAATCTGCAGGATCTTGGATTTTTACTTGAGTTTCTCTTGAACCTTTATGAGCTGAGCTAGATGCATCTTTATCAGCTTTAGTGAAATGCCAAAATATCCTGATTGATTCTTCCAAAATCTCAACCAGCATGTTACTTGTCATTTCATTTTTATTATCTGCATATTTCTCTTCATATTTGGTGTTGTCCTCTGCACTCAATTAACGTTCTACACATTAGATACTAGTTTCTTGCTAATGGATTTCTATATATGGTTCAGCATGTATGTAGATCAAAGCAAGGTTTAAAGATAAATGTGAAAAATTTCCAGTATATTGAAAGTTCTGACCTCTTATAACTGGAACATGAAGAAGATTTTGCATAGCACAACGATTCCTGGCATAGTATTCAACTCTTGGACCTTGGAAACGTTCATTCTCTAAGAATCTTAGCAGAAGCACTTGAAATTGTTGGAACTCCTCAGCTACTTCACTGTAACTTTGAAACCTATGTTGTTCAGATTCCCATAACTGCAAGGCCTTGTCATACTCCCACCTAAGAAATTCCCAAGAAAGGCACAACTGTCCCACATAAACCATTTCCAAGTCACTGTAAATTTCTCTTCTGAACTTTTTCAATGGATCAGATTCAAACTTCTTACGTCTACAATGGTGAAAGAGATGTGGAAGCAAGGATGTGATGGCCTGAGAAGAGTTCTCACGACTTGAAAATGATAGCGTAAGGTCTGTGGTCTTCAGGGCACCTATAACACAACATCACAGTTAGAAAAACGATATTATGATTGGATTCTTAACCACTAAACTAAGCACAGTGTAAATTCTAAATCATTGAGTGAAAACAGGTGAAAGTTTAGAACTACTGACCAATGGCAAACAGTTTCTGGTAATTTAAGATATCAAATTTTCTCATTCTTTCTGTGTAACTCCTGTAGAGTTTTGTGAGATCGTTTCTTGTACTTCCATGCTTGAAATTTTCATCAATTTCCCATGGCTTCAAGTCTTTCATTATTCTTTGTGTCTCAAAGGTAGTAGGCAAACCAGTGGCTCTGACCTTGTTCAGCTCCATCTTTAGCTGTTCTATCAATTCTTGGTGTTCCCATTGTGCATCAAACCGGTAGGAATCCTCAAGATCTGAACCTGTTGAACCATGCAAGTTCTTGCCATGCCTATCTTGAAAACAATGGCTTTTCAAATTTATGTTCTCAATAATATCTGAATCTTGCTGCACTCTCATCTCTTCCTCCAAATTTCTTATCCCAACGATTGTGTCTCTATGTTCAAAGTATAAACTCTCTGATCTTATTTCACCCTCGTAGTTCAAATTTTCCTTTGGTAGCACTCCATTTTCTTCATCAAGCTGAACAGTGGTTGCAAAATCTGTGTCCAACAAAAACCCACCTCCTACAGAACTGGTCATAGAATCTAATTCAAAGCTTACACAAATGAAATCATCTTCAGTAAAGACACTGTCCGCAGCTGAAATTTCTTCAACAAACACATTGGCATTCAGATTCTCCACTTGATGTTCATTCGGCTGTTCTACAGAAGGTGCGGTCTGGGGCCTCACTACTTGATCAACATAACTTTCTGGTTCAAAGCTCCCTTCAGATTCAACTGCAGAATCATTTTCCAAAGGAAAATATTTTGAATGAACAAATGTTTCATCCAAGAAGGTGCTGAAATTGTTACCTGAGATGAACTCATGCTTGTTGGTGATTCCAGGAGCCTTATCATTGTCAGTGTTCACAAAATCAAAAGTTTCCTCACAGTTCCAAGTTTGGTATTGGAATTTGAAAACCAACATCGTTTTCTCCTTTTCTTCAACGCCAAAGTTTCCAGTATAGTTAGTAATAGTGACTGAACAATCCCCATTGGACTTGGCTTCTGGTTCAGAACCATTTGAGTCACTTTGATGACTACACTCTTGTTTAAGTTGAATAACATCATTACCTTCCTCAAATCTTTCACTTTTGAACTCTGCATCTTTGGAATGTTCGGAACAATCTTCTTCAACCTCAGTTTTAATCTCAGAGTTGTTAGGATCAGTGTGATAGGTTTCATGGAAAAGGCTTGAAGAACAATCTGAATTGATTGCTTCATGACTGAAATATCTGAAATAAACATAATACAGTTAAGACAATTAGCATAAATGGCTAGTATCTTAACTTATGATGTGATGAAAACTTCAATTTCAGTACCTCATGAAGATTCTGGTGGAAACCCAGAACAGAGTGTCCACAAGCTGTACGAGGAAAATCCAAACATACCAAGAGAAAAGATCCATCCTTTGGTGAAAAATCTCTTTAAATATGATGTATTTTCTTAGGAAAATAAGTGGGTTTTTCATGGAAATCTCATTTATCCATTTCTTCCTACATAATTTCTCAATTTCCTAATAAACCAAAACAGATCAATTAAAACAGGGAAGGTCATGCAAACTCTTGATTTGTAATTTCTGATGACCTTGTAACTATAAAGACTAAGATATGTACGTAAAAATCAAGATTTAATCATTGAGAAAAACAAACTAGGCTTACACCATATTGGAAGCAAGGATTAAGGGAAGAAAAGAGCATGTGAGCTACTTGATTTTGACTTATGAGCCTCTCTTGGGTTGCTTTAGAGCCATGAAATCCCCATGAATTGAGGGGATTTTGTTCTATCCACCATCATTCTCTTTTATACACTCCATTGATACCAGACACACAAAAGGGGGAATTGTGCTGAACCGAAAGTTTTGTCAATTTTTGAATTTGTTATTGACCCTAAATTTCTGCAGATACAAACAAATGTTGCAGGTTTCATGCATTTGTAAGGAACTGAGCATTCATACTATGTGACAGTGAAACCTTAACCATGCATAGATTGAGAAAGGACATGAATTGGAGTCATGTCATGCTACTTGCAATGTGTTTGTTTTAACTTATCATTAGTTTAACAAAGTTCTAATAATTATATTATTGTAAAAAATCTACATTTAAACCAATTTAAAATTACTATTAACACAATTTTAAAAATAGTTAATATAAAATTTAATAAATTTTGTATGTATTATTTATGTATTTTAAATTCATTAAACATGCAACACGTATCTTTGTTTTTAGATTTTACTATCAAATCTCTTGAAAATACTTGTTAAAGAATCTATGAAGTTTTTCTTGGAATTTAATTCAGAAAAGTTATAAATTTTTAGCCAACATGGGATACTAGTTAGTGTTTGTCTTTTTTCTTTTTTAATGCATTAAAGTTAAACTACTTTAATATAAAAGTGAGCACAGAACAATGTTTTTCTCAGTGGATTTTATTAGTTGTTGGAAATATCATTCCACTTGTGCACAGGACAACATGGCAAAACAAAGATCACTCTTTTACTTTATTCTGTGGAATTTATGCATTTGGTTTTACTTTGGCCTGCATGCCACAACCATGAGAAGTTTCCTTCCATACCTAAAGAGTAGACAAAACCCTAATTAAAGTTAAAAGGGAATTTGGGATTATACTTTTATGTGGCTGTTTCATTTTAAGCTATGAAAATAATACAAATTAATTCAAAAAATTTCACAGATATGTGTACTAAAATCAAATCATAACTTATATATATATATGTGTACGATGAGTTAGGATATTGTATATGATTACTCTGTTGGCTCATGTGTGCTCTAGAAAAATTTCACAGATGTTCATGATTAGCATTTGTTTGTCCTTCTGGATAAAGTTCCCTCTCAAATTATATTAATACTTTACTTTTGAAGCTTTCTGTAAATTTTTTTGAAGGATATTAGGAGAAAGATTCAGCTATGATCAATAAAATCATTCCAATCACCCATAATATCTTTAATAGCGAAAAGAGGGTCCATTACAGAATTTGAAATCACAGCAAAAGGATACATGCATGCTTTTAGAAAGTGCATTTTCTTAGTTAACGTTGTTTATTTTCTTTTTCTCTTATAATAAATAATAAAATTAAAGACGATAAAGAATAAAATAAAATATTTTTTTATTTTATTTTTCTTATTTCTTAAGTTTTTTATTGTTTTTATTCATCTTTTTCTTTTTTTTTTAAGAAAAAAGGAAAATTAAATACAAATTTATTATTTCTGCTTTCGTATTAAAAAAATATCATCTCATCTAATTCAATATAGTATGTTTTTATCTCATCAATCATTCCATACTATTTGCTTTAGAAACATAAAAGGGAAAATGACTAACATGTTTTTTAATGTGGCTTATAATTATGATACTTTTCCTTTTAGTAATCATCTCTCTTAATTTTTAATTTTATTAATCATGTATCTTAATTTTTAATTAGATTTTGATAGTTTACTTTTAATTATAAACTTTATTTTTTAAAAATAGATATATTACTTATCAAGAATAAAATAATAAACTTATTTTTTAAAAGTGATAAAAAAAAATTACATGTGAAGATGAACAACATAACCTCAATTTCTTTAATTATCTGGAAGAAAGATACTAATAACTAAATTGTTCAATTAGGACGTCGTGAACAAAATTTATCTTTTAAATTGTAGTGAACAAGATAAGACTAATTTAAAACTTCGACTTCAAAGTTTTATTGTTGATGCTCTTAATTAATTAATCAGATTTGAAAATTTTTATCAATTATGTTTAAATTATGTCAATCTTTAATAAAAACAGGAATAATAAAATGATCATATAGTATTCATATCTTACTTTATCCTTTTTCAAATCTTCTTGATTTTGTAGTTACAACAAAAAGATAATATTTTGTAACAAACATTATTAAAATAAGATTGTAAAATAATGTGAAAAATAAATTTCTTTAATATATATATATATATATATATATATATGATTTATTTTATGATTATTATTTTTGAATGCATTATTTTACCCTTCCAATATTATTCCTCAAGATCCACCGGTTGATTTGGTTCAAAGACGTGGATTGTTTCTATTTATCAAGAGAAACAATAAATTCATGAATTGAGAACTCTTCACCTTTGTTTTCTTACTCTTTTAATATTAAAGATATTAATCTCAACGTGGCAAATGTGACATCCGGACACTGACGACAACGAGAAGTGATCGTCGGTGCAAGAAGCACGATCTGCAAAAACAGTTTCTGACAGGCTGAATGAATTGAACATACACTGGAATGAAAGGAATCTAGAGACTGTGTGAGTAGGTATGAGACTATACAGTTGAAGGATAACTTAAAGAGATTGATTTGACTACTCATATCATCAAATGTATTTGTTTTTCGGTAGCTTAACTCATAAAAACATTACAAAAATTATTCATATTTAATTTTATAATTATACTAATATATAAATATATATTAATTTTTTGTTGTGTATATAATTTTTATTCTTATTTTACTTGTAACCGAATTTTCAATTATTTTAAAATATTTTGAATAAAATTATCACATGTTTTTTCTTTTAATATTTGTAGTTTTTACCGTTAATGTTTTTTATCTTATATATTAGCTTAATCAATTTAAATATATTTTTAACGTAAAATATAACAAAAGTATTTAAAAAATATGGATAGTTATAATAATAATAATAATTTCAAAGTCTCAAATATATCTATATGATTATCAGCGAAAACTGTGTTACGTGATTATTAATTTTATATTTATAGACTTCTGGTCCACAGAAGCTATTAATCACTCCTTAAGATAGTAATTAACAAAGTTTCCACGTAAGGTTGTTTTTTACACTTATAAATATAATAACAGGAAAAAACACCAGAGGTTCCTTTACGTTCTACAAATTCTAAATAATATTCTAGGATGATATTATAATCACTTTATTAAGAGCTGAGGCTCCATAACTCATGTATGACTTGAGCGTCGGAGAATCTTCGCAGGTACATCCCCTCTTCAATGGTGAAAGTGGACGAGCGATAAGAGTTTAAGGAGCGCGAACGACAACAATTGAGGAAAAGCGAGCGTCCCGGACATCTAGAAGCAACAAAGACACACCAAAAAACATCTGTACCAAAACATTTTAGCATCCTCAGTGGGGTCGAGTGTCATCCCATTGATACTGCAAGGAGCCAAGACGAGCGCTCGGTCTCGACATCGTTATTTTGGATCAACATCAAGAATCTACAGCAAGGTAAAAACTACACCAAAAAAGTTATCATCTCTACATGAAGTTTCATCAGCAAGTTCATGATGCTTCTCAGCATTTCAAGTCACCCTGGTACCTCCTCGGTGACTAAAATAGAGCTCATCAGGAAAGTTAATCTGCAGTTTGAGGAAAGACCCTGGATGCCCTTATCAGCCGCATCCCCGTTGCCTATGGAGAAGACGGTTGTCACCCAGAGATAAAGCCTTTCGGCGCCTCCAAGTCCGCCGCATTGTCCGGTCCAGCCTCCGCGTCTTCTGCAGCACTCACGACATCCACGCGCCGTTCGGTTCTGCCTCCACGTCGTCCAACCCAATTTCTATTCCCCAAACGTCAAACTCCGGACACCACTGCTTAATCACCAACATCATCGACAACTTAGTGTTGGCGAGTGAATCTCTGAATAGATGATTACTTCTCTGTTGTGGAGGTTTTAATCTGATCTCTCCTCTATATGGCCTCCGTCGGCCTTGCCACAATCCGCCACCGTCGTCAGCTAGGACACCCTCCAGCACCGTCCACAGGCCCTCATCGAGGGCGCCAGAGGAAGCTGGACCTACACTATCTTTAGGCGGTCCTCATGCGACTATTCTGGCTCCACGCCCGCCATGCCGTTCGGTCCAGCCTCACGTCACCCGTCACACCGTCCAGTACAGTCTCCGTGTCATCCGCCGCGACCAGGTTTGCATCTTCGCCAATAACCATGGTTTCCGCATTTACAATGGCAACCCCTACGACGAGCAATTCCGCCGCAGGTGTCGCACTCAACGTTCGTGACAGTGGTTCACGAAATCATTTCTCACGCCTCTTGTGCAAACTCGATGTCACCGCCATTCACTGTGAACGCGACAACTAACACCTCCATCACCTTGGCCTGAACCCTATTTTTAAGGGTTAGTTACCCAGGCCTTCATCAATTAACCCAGTAGTCACCGTCGTGGGAGGCGGCAAGCCCACCCTCATCGTTAATAGCTCCTTGGAAAGCTACACTCCACCATCGCCACCCTTCCTAATTACTGGATGCGCCGCCAACCGTCGTAGATACGTGGGGGTCTGCTATCACGAGCCCCTGGCCGATATTCTCCATCTGGTTTCTTTTCTCCTCGCTCCGTATCAGATGAGAAATCATGAAGGCCGCAATGGAATGCACTCAGGCCACCTACAACATCACCAACAACTTCTCCATTGCCGTTTCAAGGCTGGCTTCTTCCAGCACCGGTTACGGCAACGCCATGAATTCCAATCTCAAAAGAACCGTTAAGGGGTTTCATCTCCACCACCCTCGCCTTCGAACCTGCTGTGAACAAGCTTTGAAACCCAAAAATCGCGCACACCACTAGCAAGGCCGGAGCTGCCCAAACAACAACCTCCAGCCTCTTTGTCATCAAAACCTTAGGTGGCATCTTCAACCGTGCCGGTGCCGTCGCAAGGTCACTACCGGGTCTGACTGACGATTCTGCCAAGAGCTCGATTCTAATCACATGAGCAAGCTCACCGGCAGCAAACTCGCCGGTTGCATGGTAGACTCCCACACGAGAGATCGCCAAACAAATCGCGGATTCCAGCCCCCGTGCCATCCACCTCGCCGTTCAGTTCCGCCTCCGCATCATCCGCCGCCCTTTCAGTGTGTGGCAGCATAATTAGATTCCAAAGGCTTAATTCCTTTTCGAGCCTCAACCGGATGGCTCTCAACCTTTATTTAACGCCTCTCACGCAATGTGTATCCATACAGTTATTATCAATTGTTCTTTTATGCAGGTTGGAGGACACCTACAAACTCATGTTACATTCCGACCAACCATGATCAATTCTAATATGCATTTTTCAAACGTTCAATCAAGACCGAACGACCACGTCTATATTTTGATATTATTTTACAGGTCATAAGGTCTAAAGCAATTATGAGTTCATCGTAGTATGAATTTCAAATTTTGGTCTCCAGATAATCAACCGACGACCAACCAGTCTTACTCTCTCGGCCGATTGACTTTATAGCATAATCTATTTTGGATATTAATTGTCTAACCTTGTAAATGCATTGGTTTATTTAGCTACTCTTTTTCTCATTCTATAGTACAGATAAACACATCTTGCATATAAAGGCGGACGCTAGAGAGCCGTTCATGCTGAAGCACTAAAAACTGGGGAAACACTCCTATACCTGGTAGATGTTCGCCCTAGAACACCCAGCTGCATTGAACAAAGGGATACACTCCCTCTGGTCGATGTTCGCCCTATAACACCCAAAAAATCAAACCTAGGGATCATCCCTTAGTCTAGGTTACGTTCGCCCAAGAACACCTAGCGCACGCAAACATAGAGTCAGTCTACTTATTATGGAACCTGGCAACTACTCGATCCTTCGGCCTCACACTTGGCCATCCATGACCTCAAGTGTTCCAGAATTTGGTTGTTCGACCTCACATGTTTTCGGTCATTCGACCTCAACCGCTCGGTCATCCAAGGCTTCTAGTGTTCAAACATTCAGTCGTTCAGCCTCACAGGTTTTCGGTCCTTCGGCCTCAACCATTCGGTCATCCATGGCCACAAGCGTTCCAGCATTCGGCCACTCAGCCTCTACCGCTCGGCCACTAGTGGCCTCAAGCGTTCCAGCATTCGGTCATTCGGACTCACTGATGTTCAGTCACTCGGCCTCTACCGCTCGGCCATACATGGCCTCATATGTTCAAACATTCAACCGTTCGGCCTTTGCGGCCTCAAGCTTTCCAGCTTTTGGCCGTTTGGCCTCATATTTTTGGCCCTTCGACTTCCATCGCTCGGTCATCCTTGGCCTTAGGTGTTAAAACATTCAACCACTCGGCCTCCATCGTTCGTCCATCCATGGTCACAAGCGTTCCAGCATTCAGCCATTCGACCTCACTAACGTTCGTCCACTCGGCCTCTACTGCTCGGCCACCCGTGGCCTCAAGTATTCCAGCATTCGACCATTTGGCCTCACTTCTCCTCAATTGTGGTTGTTCGCGCTCCTTCAACTCTTATCGCTCGTCCACTTTCACTATCAAAGAGGGGAGGTACCTGCGAAGATTCTCCGACGCTCAAGTCAAGCATTAGTTATGGAGCCTCAGCTCTTAATAAAGTGATTATAATATCATCCTAGAATATTATCTAGAGTCTGTAGAACGTAAAGGGAACCCCTGGTGTTTTTCCCTGTTATTGTATTTATAAGTGTAAAAAAACAACCTTACCTAGAAACTTGGTTAGTTACTCATAAGTATCTTAACCGCTTAAAATATCTAAGATATTTTATCCAATAAAAATCTTACTATACATAAATGTTTCAGTACATATGTTTTTTGGTGTGTCTTTGTTGCTTCTAGATGTCCGAGACACTCGCTTCTCCTTAATTGTTGTCGTTCGCGCTCCTTCAACTCTTATCGCTCATCCATTTTCACCATCGAAGAGGGGAGGTACCTGCGAAGATTCTCCGACAGTCAGGCATGAGTTATGGAGCCTCATCTCTTAATAAAGTGATTATAATATCACCCTAGAATATTATATAGAGTCTGTAAAACGTAGAGGGAACTCGTAGTGTTTTTCCATGTTATTGTATTTATAAGCGTAAAAAACAACCTTACCTGAAAATTTGATTAATTACTCATAAGTATCTTAACCGCTTAAAATATCTAAAATATTTTATCCAATAAATATCTTAATGTACATAACCTATGCACTCCGTTCGGCCGGTCGGTTAATGACTTTTATTGCGAACCGATTTGTTGCCTGTTAACTTCTGGATCGATCGTCACTAACTATAGTACAATTTGCACATACATTAATTTGAAATTTAATATATTTATTTATTTGTTGTGTTGTTTTATTTAAATTTGATACCGAGTTTAAGAGATTAACATATAAGATAAAAGAACTAAAGTTATTAATTAGAAATGAAAGAAATAAAATGCGAAAAAGTAAAAATAAAAAATGAAAATTATAAAATATAAATGAAAGTACTAACATAAGTAAATGTCCAACAATTTCTGCCATGTACATACCTTTGAAAGTTCTGAAAGTACTAACATAAGTAAATGTTTCAAACAGGCGAAATCAAGCTTGGAACATAATCAAAGGAGAGGATGTCACCGTCAAAGACGGGAGTGTCAATGTGGAAAGGCTGAGTACGTTCTACTTTATTATCCTTCAAATTAAAGGTGATACAATTGCACATACGAATGAGCAACAACATATCACCATACACTGTAAAAAATACCGGCATCCTTAAACTAGCGATCGAGAGACGTTCGAAACTTATACTCAGCAACCGAATCCAAGATGTTTCATCTCGAACGTCCTTCAATACCAAAACAACAAAGTATTTATGTCTATCATTAAAAGAAACATAAAGACAACCATGCAAAACTCCCAGAGAAGTTAAAGTAGAATTTTTAGGAACGACTTCAGGCACCGACAAATATCTGTAAGTATCGTTCTTTAGATCATACGAAAATATTTGTAGCTTCTCAATTTCCGGTTCTTCAAAAGAAATGCCTATCCAGTTAATACTGTCATTCAGAAAGTATCCATTACTGTGAAAAGTGTCAAAAGCCGGAAAGTTTATTACAGTACGTCTCCAACATTTGTCACCCATGTCGTGAACCCGCACACTCGATCGCTTTGTATGGCTATCCAAAACCATTGCCACCACCTTGAAAGTGTGCCTCCGATCATCATAACCAAACCCGTAACTCAATTTATAGTCACTTTCAGGGAAAATGCGGCAATAGTAACTCAAGCTTGGCGAATATCTGTAAGGAGTCCTGGTGGCAGGGTTCTGAAAGGAGAACCGGTGCTTTTCATACCCAAAAATATTGAAACGGGAGTGATGCATGCAAAGCAAACCATTACTGGTACCGACTAAATTATTATCTAAATTATAAGGGGGGAAGTGGTACCGGCGACTATTATTGTGAAAATACGGTGCAGGGTTTTGGATTAAACAAGGTATAGAGCAGAATGAAACTAAGAACGATGACCCCTCAATCCTGCGTCTCCATATTGAGAGCATCGGTGTGTTTTTGGATGACTTTTCAAGGTGCAATTTCACAAAGTAGGGGTTAAAGATAAGAGAATTCCATGTCTTAGAAACGCACCTGAATCGCATGAGACTCTTCATAGGAAGCCATACCAGAATTTCCAGTACGAGGTCATCAGGGATGATTCCAGTCCAAGAAATCCACGTCGCCATCTTCCTTCCAAAAACCCTAGCCATCCTCCCTCTACTTTATCTTTTAAAGAATATGTTTTTCTAACACTTTCTTTTTTATAATTTTTTTATAATTATTTACGTAGTAGTTTGTCAGTTTCAAATATATAGATCAAAGAAACAGTAATACATAATCTGTTATAAAAAAAGTTGTTAAAAGAAATTATAAACATATCATGATACATCTTTTAAATATTTTAATTGTGTTACTTAATTATTCCGTACACATATATTTATTTTAGTATAATAAATAAAAAAACTACAATCTTTTAATACAACTGAATTTGATTTTTAGTGATTTTCATTTAATTTCTTAATGTAAACGAAAATTAATGTTATTATGCAAATAATTTTTAAATATCCTTTATTTCTTTATTCTTTACTTTGTAAAATTTAAAATCCGTAATAATGTTCTTAATGTAAAGAGGAAATTCTCAAATTAATAATTTTAGAAAGAAAAAATTCTAGGATTAATAATTTTTTTATTCTATTTTCAAAAAAAAAAAAAATCATGTAAAGTCGTTTGACTACTATTTTTAATTTATTCACGTGTGGTTGTTCATTGACTATTTTGTAAAATGCAATAAAGAGTAAAGAATGCACTCTTAGCTTGATTTAACCTATAAATAGGAGGAATCTTTCAAACTCACTCATATCTTAATATCTTTTTTTTATTTAAATTAGTCTTAAGAAAAATAACAATGATAAAGGAGTAACAAGAAAAAAAAAAGAATAGCACTACCGAAAAGTTTGAAATGAAAATCATGTTTTACTTGTAATACCCCAATATATGTTTTGGAGATTGAGAAGCAAGCATCCCTGTAGCAAGTAGTGGATGGGAGAAAGAGCCATTCACAATGAGAGTGGAAAGCCATTTGTTTGCTGCCTCAGAATAGTGCACACCATCCCAACTAATGTACTTTGATGGATCTTTACATTTTTAGTATTCTTCTTTTCTATTTTTTATCTTCTTTCTTCCACAGTCAAAATAGCTTAGACTCCTACTTACAGCACAACTTCTTTGGATTAACAAAACCTACCTCGTACAACCATGCAATTCAAACTATAAGGTTAATAATATATACACATTATTCACTCCAAATAATTTTATTCTATATGTAAGTTTTTAATGTTTTGGCTTCTATATTTTCTTTTATTCAATTAAATTTCTATTTTTTTAAAGATTAAATTGGGTCTTTATTTTAGTAAAAAAAAATGATTTCTTTCGTTAAATTGACATTATTATGGTTTGAAAGTGTTGTGTCAAAATTTAGGCGTATCACATGTCAAAATTTGTCATTTTCTAATTAGAAAGTATTTAGTGTCAAAATTAGAGAGATTTCACGATAAAAGATGATCCGGATTTTGACAGATGATAAACTTAAATTTTGAAAATAACATTTTTAGAAAAATAAATTACATCGAAACTTTTTACAAAAATAGAAAGTCAATTCACTATAAAGCAAATATAAAAATCAATTATAAATATAAAGATGAAATTACTTATTAAACTTTACTCTAAAAAGTTTGATATTTTTAATGTAGTTTCTGTTGAAATCAAAGTGCATTCCGAAAAGTAAAATCTTCACCTTGGTTCCTTGCATTTTTTATTAGTTCATATTTGGCAGAGTAGACATCAACATAGGTGAAGATGGCATTGGTGAAGTTTTTTCTTAGCTGAAATACAATGTCCTTAAGTTGGTTGTTAAACTCCTGAGCAATCTCATTCTCATTTTTTCTGCATCCAACAAAATCCAAGTCTTCAGATGTGAGTTTGTTCATCATGTTTTTTCTTGGCAAACATCCAATTGGACCTGTGTTATGTATCCAAAAGAACCTGCCTCCTTCATTGAAAAGTTGCTGAAGCAAAAACGAACAAAAGAGTTGGATGAAAAAAAATATTTTTAAAAAAGATGATTGATAAATCACTATAAATTGTAAGACAATAAATTAAAATTAAATTGTGGTACATAAAACATTATAAATAAATTCTAATTAATGAGGAATGAATTTACCTGCAATCCAAGAGAAAATTGGCTGAGTATATCTAGGATTGTTGATCTAAGTGATTTTATGTCTGAGCTCATGAAACCAAAGCTTAGATCATTCTAACCAATATCAATGGTGTATGGGCATTGGAGAAGTTGATGGACTTCGGTAACCTACTCTTGAAAGATGCATCCACCCCTTGTAACATCCCATAAATATAGCATTTAACCATATAATAGAATAATTACGATTAATAATAATACAGATTAGTCTTAACATTTAAAGAGCGTACCATTATGGCCGAACGGCCGTATAAGAACCACAACTTAGCTGTACAATATAAGCGGGATTTGACCGAGCGGTTTACAAAACCAACACTGAGCGGTCATACAAAACTTAAAGAAAAGGCGAATGAACGACCACCTAACCAAAATAACTAACTCATAGCCGAACATCCTACTGTTCGATTTTCACCTCTACTTCAACTAAGTTCTCTTCTTCCAGCGCATCCTCCAACAGCGCGTCTCCATCTGCTTACATCCACACGGATGATCATTGCAACGACAAGACGGACGTACAAGGACGAGACAACACAAGAAAAACACAGGGTAAGCTTATGTAATTTAATTCAAGTAATAACATACATTTCTCACATACAAACACATCAAACGCATTCCAACATACGATTCAATCAAACCCTAATACTAGACTGACTGTCCGGACTGTATGAATTCTGTGTAGCTACGACGTTCGTGCACCCGGGTGATGTAGTAATTGGAATTCTCATCAGCTGGCACCTGAGGTTAGTCCGTTTCGTCCAAAGTACCCCTAAGGACTAGGACCTCCTGTCGTTCCCACACATGACCTACTCTCCTCTACGTGAGGGCGAGTACTCACGGAACATCAGGATGAACCGCCAACTAAGCATTGCCACATTCATACTATACAAATTCCAACATTCATCCAAGAGTCGTTCCTCCCTGGAACGCTCGTCCAAAATCCACAACCTTTAATTTCTCTCAAATACTCTTCATCCTTTATAATCTTTCCCTTTAGTGTTATTTTCATCATCAGTTCTAAGAACATAAAATACCGAACGTTCAGCCCTCTTCAGAACGAGGACGAACGATAGGAACGAGACCGAGAAGTCTCCCGTTCCAGAATGGAATAAGACCGAGATAGTCACTTTTAGGTTTAGGAATAATACGAGTACAATTATACAATATCTGACGATCGTTATTTACCACGTGAATCAGTTGAATGAACTGACTCTCGTAAGTTCAGGCCAATACTCAAAGAATAAATTAAGTACGGAGGTTCTAGGTCGAATCCAATGGATGTAGACACCTCAAGACGTTTAAAGAACTATATTTAGAATAATTCAATTAATGAAACCTAATGCCAGTCGAACACGGTAAAAAGGGATTTACTGAATTTGGACGAACGCTATTTTATCAAGGTTGATCGATTAGAAGTGAGTACAAGCGCTTGGGTACAATACCGAGCGCCACTCATTACGAGGGCTTGGGTTGAGACCCCTCACTAATTTAACTTATAATAGAAACATTAATAGTAATAAATATAATACAAGATGATGGAGATAGGGTTTAAGAATAACTAAGTATACAATTATACGTTTACAAGATTCCCAATTCTTCACATAACACTCAGGGGCATCTACGCTTGGCCAAGCGCTCAAACATAGCACTATTACAAGAAGGTGTTCGTCCTCAACTAGAATTCTTCCCAAATGAAAGAATTCAATTTCAAAGAAGTTTACTAGAAATACCGAATGGTTGAGGACCGTTCAATAACGAACGTACATTATCATAGTGAGAATTTCATATTCAGATTTTCATTTATCTTCAACTCAATTTTCAATACTTCATTTTCATAACCTTATAACTTCGTATAAAACATCAATTTACATATTTCATAAAATCCATATAATATTAATAATTCATACTCCAAAACGATTACTCATATTCACATTCATACACTTCATACATATCCATCATCATGCATTATATTCATTCATTCAAATAAACGGACGTTCATACCAGACAACCACATACAAATTAAATTAAATAAGCTTCCCTTACCTGGATACGTGATTGAACGGCCTAAGAGTAGGTTTTTGGTTCGCTCGACTACAGCTTTCTACCCTCAACGATCACTTAACTCTTCCAACTAAACCGAACCACATAAAAAATCAAAAATAACTTAGACTACACCCCTGCATGCAACCAGAACTTGGTTTTGCATGTAACAAAAGAACGAACAACTAAGGGGAGAAAACTTACCAGCTCAAACTTGAAACTTGTTCGGTTCAAGATGAAGATTGGGATGCCGGGACTGCTTTCACGGTGCCTGAACATTGATCGGAGCAGAGAAAAGGTGAGTTATCATAGAGAGAAGGGAGAGTTTTCTAGAGAGAAGAAGGAGAGAATGAAAGATCAGATTTTTGGAAGAAGGGTGCATGCAGAGAGAGTGAGAAGGAGGTTTCAGAAAAATCATTTTTCTTCCCACGTAAAACGAGTGTCCGCTCTTCTGCTGACACCTGCATCCCACTATCTGATTTCAGATCCTCGTTTCTTAACACCTGGCGTTCGCGCAGAGGGTTTTGAGTGCGTTTTAAATGACTGACAGGAGGGGTTTTGGGTGCGTTTTTCTGAGGTCTGACACCCCTATTATGCAAAATACATCATATACATTAACCAATAATATTATTAAAAAATTAATTATTTTCTTTCAAAATAAAAAATTGAAATCATTGTGAACTAATTTAAATTCACTCTTTTAGATTTGTATAAATAAACAGAGGAAGGAGAACAAATTGGTGTGAGAGGTTTCATTGTAGGGGGCCATTATTCTGGACTTGAACTGTATGAATTGAGGGGTGTTGCTTCTTCCATCACTCTAAGTCTCTACATCTCTTTATTAATTTTTTTTTATTTCAAAAATACTCTACACCTCTCTTCATGTTGTAATCCCAGGTTTTTTTTATCAAAATTTCCACATCACATTAGTGTATCTCCATTCCAAAAAAGTAATTCTTTTCTCCAAAATCAGTCATTTCAAATTGAGTTTCCATGTCATGTTTGAATTTGCTCAATGAATCTGAACTATTTCCAATGACCAGAATCATCAAATACAACGACACAATGAGTTGTACTTCATTTCATGACCTTTTTACATTCAGTTTCACTTCGTTAAAATCCTTTATGCAGTAGATAACTGTCAATCCTACTATACCAAACCCTTGGAGAGTGCTTCAGTCCATAAAGGGCTTTCTAAAGATTGTAGACTTTGTTTTCTCTGCGTGGAATAGCAAAGCCATTTGGTTGGTCAACACATATTGTTTCTGATCAGCTTTCAAAATCTAAGGTTAGAGGAGGTGTAGGATATTTCTGGAATAAAAAAAAATTAACGAGGAAGTGTAGGGATTTGGGTGGTGGAAGGAAGAATTTGAAGCCCAAAATTAATTGGGCTAAAGCCCGTCTTTTGTATGGATGAACCACCAGCTCCAAAGTTTGCACCGTAACTGAAATTTGACCCAATGGAATCCAAATATGCACTCAAGTATGGCATCTTCAACTCTTCACCTAAATATGCACACATTAAAAAAACACATAAAATAAGTGATAAATAGAGAACCAACTAGTTTTCATTATGAAACTAATCATAGGTTTATTACTAGAATTTGAGTTTCAACCTAGTTTATTAAAAATTAAGTTTAAATATGTTCATGATTATTAAATTTCACATAAAATTAGAATTAGTTTATATTTCGATCTTTAATACATTTTCACTTTTAAACTTTTAAAATGAACAAAAATAATTTTCAAACATTAGATATTTTTACATATTATGTGATATTTTAGATTGAACTCAAACTTAACAAAAGATGCAAATTGTTTAAATAACAGTCTAAGTATCTTAATTAGAAGACTATATCTATTTATTTTTAAACTGTATCAAAGTTTGAACATCAAACTATGTTAAAATTATTTAAAAATTAAACTCTATCAAAATTTGACACGAAAAAAAAAGTTTAAAAAATAAAAACATATTTAACAAAAAAAATTAATTAACTAAAATACTAAATTTGTATAATTGAGCCCTATTCTACATTTCATTTTGAAAAGGTTTTAAATATTCTTTAGGAAAAAGATAAAATAGAACAATAACGTTAGAAGATTATATTTTTTTATTTATTTTTAAATTGTCTGAAAAAGTTTGAGAATCAAATTGTGTTAAAATTTGATAATCAAACTGTGTCAAAGTTTGAAATAAAAACAAATTATAGTTTTGTGTTAAAATTTAAAAACTAAAAGCATATTTAAGTAAAAATTTAATTGGCTAAAATATTAAAGCTGTATAATTGGACCTAGAATACATTTCGGAAAGGTTTATAATTTGCTTTAAGTGATTTTTAGTTGTTAAATATTGTTCAGGAAAAAGATAAAATAGAAGATTTGGTTTGTGCTTACTGAGTAATCAATGATGAGTCGGCCATCACAGTTTCTTGTAGGGAATTTTTCAGGAAAGTTTTGACCATTGGGAGGAAAAACCATTTCAAATGCTGCAGAAAATGTTCCTGTGTCTGAATTTGAGTCTCCAAAGTTATAAATTGCTGAGTATTCTTTATGCTTATCATCATCATCTTCTCCCATTCCTCCTATCATCAATAAACCTACCAAACCAAAAACAAAAAACATCATCTTCAATCCCATGTTTCATCACACACCAAAAACAAATCAACTTATTCAATATTCACATATAAACAGTTTCTTTCTCAATCTCACGTTTCAAATCCATAAAATGTATGTTATGCTTTTTTACGTTTAATTCATAAATTTTAGGTATTTTTAGTCAAATCTTTTTCACTAGAAAAGTTTTTGTCTGAAATTCTAAATATTTTTTTATAACTTTTGTTTAATTAAACATTCAAAATATTTTTTTTTATATTTGTATCAATGTTTGATTTTTTTTCTTATATATGAAGTATGTAATTATTACTTTTGTCTTCTAGTCTTCAATTTGCTTTATCACTTCGTTGCTTTCGTCTCTAGTCTCGTTTAACTTACTAGTCAACTGAAGTTGATCCACAAATTAAAAATGAAAAAAAAATTATTTGTTGACAACAAAATGAATCAGTAAGCACTTAGATAAAGATAAAATAAATATTTTAAACATTCAATCGAACAAATAAAATTAATAAAAATTCAATTGAGTATTGATATCATAAGAATAATAGTTCTATAATTAAATTATTCAATTTTTATGACATTTTGAATGGGTAATACTGCTCTAAATTATAATGAATATATTGCTTTTAAGTGAAATAAGGCAACGAGATATAGATTCCATTAAAAGGATTAAAAGGATAAATATTGATCTAAAAGATAGATAAAGAATCTTTTAAAGATAAAAAAACTAAAATGCTTATTTACTTTAAGATTAAAAGAGGCATGAGTGTAAGTAAGAAAAGAGTTATTATAAAAATTTAAGGCTTTAAATAATATTTGTGGAAGCTTTGAAGGAATCCACAAAAGAGCATTAACTAACAACCTTGATCAAAGGAGCATCTGTACTTAAGGAACCTTCCTTTTATTGAATAGGTTAAATTCTATTCAAATCTTTAGAAACATTTGACCGACAAAACTCTGAGAATCCTAACTTCGGCCATTATGGACATTGGACAATCCCCATTAGAACATTGTGGGTTCACATCTTCCCATACCCACTTAGCTTTTTTCTATTATTATTATTATTATTATTATTATTATTATTATTATTATTATTTTTCTTCACTTTCAAAGCATATCCACACTTTGTTTCAATAAATCTGATAGTACTGGAGGGTTTGGTAGTTTATATGGGATCTTACATTTCCATAATGTCAATCTATACATAGGGAATTGACACCATATATCAAATTTTCTTATTTTTACTCTATGAAACTTAGATCCACTTAGATTTTCAAAAATAAGTTATCTTCAAGTTGAATAATTTTTGTTTTCTCCGTTCAAAACTTGAAAATTTTATGATATGATCATATATGGAGTAACAATGAGAGTTTTCAGAGTGACAACACATTGCTTGTACTATAAAGAAAAGAAGAGTAAATAGGTTGACGTTGCCGGTAAAAAAGCACCTAGGGACTAAAAAGCACCTAGGGACGTTGCCGGTCAAACCTTGGAGCATTCCAAGTCCCACGTCTCTTGAAACTCTTTACCAAAGTCATTCCAAAAGCTATATAACAACCTAGGGGGTCTCCTTTGTACTTTCCTTTGAAATGAATGAATTTTTAAGAGTGAATTGCAAATTTGCATTTCTTCTTAGAGATCATATTAGGAATTGCATGTTAGAGTAGAGTAGAAATGCTTCTTCAATTCGCGTTTTTGCTCAGCCGTGTTAATGTGATCATAGAGAGGGCGAGTGATGAAGAGAATAAAAGGATGACAAGAAGCATGGCTATAGGAAATCATTTTACTTCTTGTCTTCTTTACACATTTGTAAAAAAAAAAAGTAGAATATGTTTCATAGGCTTGTATTTGCCTCTTTGATTTCTTTTCGTTAGTTCTAGTTGAATAAACGCTTATAAACCCTTCTTTTCCTTTAAACACAAGCAATGTGAGACTCTCCACGACTTGGTCTTAAAAGAAAAGAAGAGGAAGTAGGCATCTTAGCTTGAAGTGCAAGGAAGCATAGCTAGTTTTCATTTTTTGAACTTTAGGAGAGCAATGTAGTGATAAGTGTCACAAATTACATATTCTGAGCACTTATTTTAATCTCCTTTGATGTATTATGGAGTAAAATCTCATGAAAAGTTGTATAAAATGTATATATAATTGATTTTATATCAATATGAATGTTTTTTAGTGTTTATTTCTCAATAGAATAAGGATTGGAAAGCATCAGTGACCCAGCCAGAGCGCATCAGTGACTCAGTCAGCTGGAGTACCAGTCGCCCAGCGAACCAGCAAGCTAGAGCTGCTCGCCCAGCGAGCCTGAACTGCTCGCCGAGCGAGCTAACACCAGTCGCCCAGCGAGTTGATCCTTTTCGCCCAGCGAAAAATCACTTAGGATTCATCTCTTTAAGGACGCGAACCAAAGGCAGAGAAGCCAGTTTTGGAGGGGGAAACTCTCCCAGAGCTCAAGGACGACGGTGTGGAGGTGCGACTTCACTGCAGGAGCTCATGGAGGCCGCTTGGGGCATGTGGAAGCATCTCTTTTATCCTCTTTGGGTCTCCTTCTTCTTCCATCCACCATGTTTGTAAGCTTGAGGTTCTTCCATGGAAATGGAGAACCAAATTCATCTTGTTAAGAATTGATGTAATTATGGGGACGTTCATGACTTGATTTTGGGATTCATGGGGTATGGGAACGTATCTTGTGATCTAGATCTGAAACAAGAGGCCTAGTGGATGTATGAAATATAGTAGGGAACTTACTACATTAGTTGTCTTAAGATCTTTGTTCTTTAATGCGGATTTTCTTATTAATTGATCATTGATTTGATTGTTAATAGAGGATTTAGGCTTTTCACCTAAGGAATTAGGGATAAAGTAATTTTGATGGTTGACATTAGTAATTAATGGAGAGGAGATGAAACTTTTTATGCACGAGTGAAAGTGGTGAAATCTAATCTGAGCAAAGCCGATCCATATCATTTATGACCTTTGTCCATATCTAAGTGTCTTCACTACCAAAGTCCAACCTTGTAATTATGTATAAATTTATGTTTCTGCACTTGTTTATAAATTGATGTTATGTTATTGAGTCTAGATGAGTTGTTAATCGCACAATTCTTTAGTATTACGAGTCTCTTGGGAAAACGATACTTGGACTTACCATTTTATATTACTTGAAGCGATTCGGTACACTTGCCGAAATATTTGCCCAATAAGTAGCTTATAAACCCTTTTGGAATGAGAGAATTAGGCAATGCGGGACTCCAAGCACCTAGGGGCGCTGCTGCAACTGCTGGCCAGATCTTGGAGCCTTCCAAGTCCCACATTGCTTGAAACTCTTCACCAAACTCCTTCCAAAAGCTATATAAGTAAGCCTAGGGGTTCTCCTTGTACTCACCTTGAAATCAATGAAATTTTGGGTTGAATTGCAATCTTGCATTCTTCTTAGAGATAGTCTACCGTCTCTTAGTTCATTTCGGTAGACCTTATCTTGATTAATTAAGTGGCGGTCCAATTCCTCGACACTTATCTTGGAGCCTTCTTCAAGTGGTGTGTCTACAAGTCATAAGTTTCCTCTCTCTTTCCTTTATCTGTTTTTATTTTCCATTCATTCTTTCAATTGTCATTAGTATACTTCTCTCTAGGCATGCACTTCCCCATCATGTGGTATCATGAGCCTTAGGTTTTATCTCATTAGGAATTGCATGTTAGAGTAGAGTAGAAAAGCTTTTCAATTTCTCGTTTTCGCTCAACCAAGTTCTTAACGCCCATCGTTGGCGTCATGCTGTAGTCATCTTGTTTGATCCAGTTTCGTTTCATTTCTTATCCGTTTTGCATGCAATTTTTTTTAAAAGTTTTTTCGTTTGCTTGTCTACTTAAATGTCTAGCTTTTACTCCGTTTCAATTCGTTCATTTACTATATGCAATTAATTCTTTTTCAACCTGTGTTCCTCCAATATCTACTATTGCTATACTTCTAAACTATTTTGCATTGTTGCTTGCTGTTTAATGTATTTTATTGGCTGGAATTCGTTTCTGGAACGTGATAAAACATCCACACACTCTTAAGGATTGTCCAGAAGCTGCAAATCAATGCTTGGAGGTGTTAAACTGTGGTTGTCCAGAGGCTTGCACAAACAACTTTCTTTACCAGCAACACAATGCTATTGGAAGTCTTCAACAAGTAGGTGTCCTATTTCATTTTGTGTGCATGTTCCAGATTTTATTCTTTGTCTTGGCTGGATTGTATATGTCTTTCTTGCTTGCTAGCTTTGCTTTGAGTCATATGTTTGTTCCTCTTTAGGTGTTTTCTAGAAAACATTTCTGAAATTGCATAGCTAAGAGTCTTTTACATCTCCATGTTTGTATGCTGAATTGAGTTTGATCACCATAGGATTTAAGTGTGTGAACTTTGCTTATATGTTTTGTATCCATTGGGGCATTAACTAATTCCACTTATGGTTTTAATCAAACACACTTTTCCCTATAATTACTGCCTGGCCGAGACATAAATCCACCACTGTATGTGTTAATTGTTTTTTTTGAAATCAACATCCAAGCTGTTTGAAATTGTGTGCAGTCTGGCCAGGAAGCATTGCTGTTTTTAGTGAGTTTGCTAGTTCATTTGAAGCCTCTTTTCTAATTAAAAATACAGAATATATAGGTTTGAGGTTTGCCAAATTATTTCCAGCATTAATTAGATCTTACTCTTCATGTATGCCTAGCATGCTAGTGTGATTTACTTCTTAGTTGTGTTAATTTTGTTTACTGTTGTCTTCTTAATGTGCCACTGCTTTGACTCCTAATTCTTTACTGTTTTGTCTTCTTTTAATCTTTAGATTGCTACCAATTTTTTCTGTGCCAAGTTTATTGCTTTCTAGGTTCTGTTTTTCAACATTTGTCTTGTGGTTTTCTTCCATTTTTGGTTTCTAAAGTGTATGTTGTCTTGGTTTGGTTCCTTTATTGTGTTGAGGATTGGATTGTACATTTTTCCACTTGCTTTAGCCTTGAATTGGTGCTCTAAAATTGTGACTTGAGAGACACATTACTATTTTGAAAGAAGGGGCATGTGAGGGAGTGATCTTGCCTTGTATGCATGTGAGGGTGCATGTAAATTAGGGTGTGCATGAGATAAATTGCTATTTGAAGTGGTGAAATAATGCATGTATGGATTGTTTTGTATGGGTTTTGTTTGTACTGGAATTGGAAATTTTGTATGTGAACTCGATTGCTCAATGCCTATCTAATAGTGAAATTGTGGAATTGTACTTATGAATTGGTATGGATAAAGTTTGAGGTTGATATTGAGTGGTTGGATGAAGTGAAGTCTGTTAAATAGGTTATTAGATCAATACTTAAGTGAATTAGGGTGTTTAGGGTCTTATTAAAGGAACTGAGGCAGTCAAATTTAGAATTGGGTATTATAGATTGTTCTGGTCAGTTAGGTGGCTTAGGCAAGTAAATTGGGACCTAATTGGACCCCTAAAATGGTCAAAATCAGAATCAAGGTGGTAGAATTAGATTTGGGTCCCTAGGTTGAGAGATTTTCAGTTTTCAAGTAGAAATCAATGCATAAACACTTTAAAAAGATTTTAGAAAGGGTTAGAATTAGTTAGACATGTTTAATTCAACATATACTTCGAATTAGGGGTGTTAGAAGTTAATCAAAATGGTTATAATGAGTTTTAAGTGGTTGAGTTGTGCAAATCTGCAGAATTTTATTCTGCGGATTTTGCAGACTCGCAAAGTGAAGCCTTTCGCTCAACGAGTCGCCTTGGCGAGGTGCTCTCTGCCAGGGCATTCACATAGTGACTCTGTGCGCTATGCGAATTACAACAGAGGGTTGCTCTTTATTTGGTGAGTCGCGTAGTCACGTAGCGAATGGAGTCGCGTAGCGAATGTAGTCGCTTTGCGACTGTTGCTAGCCTGGGAAATTAGCCAAATAAATAGAACAACGAAGAGTGGCGCTATGCGAGAGTGGGAAGTCTGGAACTCTTGGGTGTTAATTCGCACAACGACCTTAGTCGCTATGCGAATGCTTGGGTAGAGGTGCTCTCTGTTTGTGGATTTGCATAGTGAAGCTTGCTATGCGAGAACCCTCTGGTCTCGCTTTGCGACTTGTATGCTAAGCGACCAGCTTCATTTTGGTTTTTACTTTTCCTCTTATCTTCTTGAGTGGTAGCTGATGTATGATTTATATATGATCTTGCACGATTTTGAATGCTATTTTATAAATAACAAGAGGTTGGTTATGATTAAGATAAAGGAAGATTGTATTGAATATGATGTGATTAATTTTCAAAGTCATATATCTTGGTGAGATACTTGTAGTGTTTAGAATGAATATAGGGAGCTGAGTCTTGGGGGTTATCCTAACACTCTAATGATTTCTCATTCTCACTTAGAGAAGATTGATGCATGTGGTGAAAGTAGTAGGAGGTCCCAGTGTAGGCGCTACCTGAAGGCCTATTGCGCGGTAACGGACTTACCTTGTGTGTGGTAGGGTGAAACCCATTGGCAATGATTTTGCAAAGCAGTAGAGGCCACCACAAGTGCACAACCCGTCATAGCTCGATATTCATTCTAAGTCCGGATGAGTCTAGTTTAGGTTAGGATGTTTTACTTGTCTACTAGTATGAATGCTCTTTAATAATAAAATGGTATGAGATAACTTGTATGCTTTTGAAACCTAGTTTACCCTTACTGTTGTTGTGTTGCATATGTTGTGTCTTTCTTCTTTGTAATGATCATCCATTTGGATGTGAGCAGAGGGAGATGAGGTGTCTTTGGAACAAGCATTGGAGGAAGACGATGCTACTGTGTAGTCTTAGCTAGTATAGACACCTAATTTCGTTGACCTTTTTGAAATACTCTGTTGTCCTTAAAGTTTTAAATGTATGGCCTATTTTGGGATAATTGTAAACCATAATACTTCATTTTATCAGCTATTAACTGCTTTATCATATTATATCTACTGAATTCTATATTATATATTTCTATATAATTGAGATGTCACAATTTGTATATTTTTATTGTTAATTTTTTTATTATAAATAATTATTTAAGTTTTAAAAAGTGGTTATAAAAAAAGTAAAATCATTATTTTAATTTATAAAATAACTAAATTTAGATTAACTATTATTTAAAGAATACAAATGAAAAATGTAAAATAACAATTATTTAGAAAATAAAAAAAGAATATTCTTTACACACCATTTAATACTTTTTATAGTTCACCTTATTTATTTTCCACATAAAATACATGAATTATCATTTTTAGCATGAATTATTTTCACACAACATGAATTTTCCACATAAAATACATGAATTATCATTTTCAGCATGAATTATTTTCACACAACATGAATGACAATTATATATATATATATATATATATATATATATATATATATATATATATATATATATATTTATTTATTTATTTATTTATGCACTAAAACGATGGCTGACGGTGAATCAGATAGTAGTGAATTTGATAGCATTGAATCAGATAGCAGTGAATTTAGTAGAAATTTCAAAGATTTAAGGAAAGAAAAACAACATTCAAGTAAGGAATGGTTGAAGGAACTGCCGGAAAATAGCAAAGCTCATTTTATAAGTAATATATTTACCCTACTTAGAAAAGGAAAGGATAATATATTGGCTACCCGTATGTACATAGATAAAAAAAAGTACAGGATAGCTATGGATTATATTTCGGAAGCTATCCAATATATTACAGAATACAACGACTTATATAAGAGGCCTCCTCCTCCATCTCCATCTCTTCCTCCATCTCCATCTCCATCTCCATCTCCTCCATCATCTTCGACTCCTCCTTCTTAATTAAGAATAAATATTATTAATATATTTTCTTATAGTTGTTGCTTACTTTGTTATGATATTATAAGGTTATTAGAAATCATTTACCTTTTTCTTAATATTATTATTGGAGTTACTTTCATTCTGTATGCAGTAAAACACTTCAAATATTTATTTCATAAATATTATATAAAGAATAATTACTGATACAAAAATAAACTTCTCTCTTTTGCTTAAAGAAATGTAATCATGATAATATCTTTATTTTTTTTATATCATCAAGATATCACAACTGCGTTCCATCACTTTAATTTAATTTATACAAGTAAAAGAAGAATTTTAAGAAATAGCAATGATGATAAAAAAAAGGAAAAAAAAGATGGGTTTTATTTAAGGTTGGAAATTAGCTAGATGAGAAAAGTGGAGACAGAAAAAGTTGACACTTAATAATAGTTGGAAAGAAGAGAGAAAGAAGAAGAGAGAAGGTAGGGGTGTTTTGGTAATTAAGGAGAAATAAATGAGGTGGAAGCTCTAGGGTTGAGAAGGAGTGGGTATCTTGAATGATTTGGTGCATGAAAAGACAAAAGAAGGTCGGCTAAAATAGAAAACTTAGATGTGTGTGGTGTGGGATGGAAAAAGTATCATTGGAAGGACAAAGGGAACAAACTCCTTAAATTTTATGTTGCCAGCTCTAAGCATAGTAATGGTCCAACATAACCTTAATGATCCCATTTAATGTGTACTTCTTACACTTGTCAAACTGATTCAAGTTCCACATGCCTCGTATCTGACAAAACAGAATCCTCTTCAACATTTTTCACTTCCATTCTTCTTTCCTTTTACCCACCTTTTCATCCAACATATCTCTTAACACTTTCTTTTTTATCAATAATATTATTAACATTAAACTACTATAGGCTCTTATATCAATTATAAAAAAGATTAATATACAGTGGTAAAATACTGGTAACTTCAAAAAATCTCTTATCTAAGAAAAATATTTTATGTATATATAAATTTATATCCATCTTTTATTTTATGCATATATATATATATATATATATATATATATATAAACTTATCTTAGATTACTAACAATACGCAGTTATTAGAGTCTACAATCTTCTTGTCCACCTATCTCAACTCATGATTATTCACAATCACACACCCTATATAGACTATAATTCAAAGATAATCAAAATTCAGGCCAACAAAGCGTAAGATATACCTTTGTCATATGATGCAACCACCAAGATATTTGAAAACAACCTTATCTCAGGAGAGTAATTTAAAATCTTAAAGGTAATTTGAGATCACGGTGAGAAACAATCTTTATATACATAAAAGGAACTTTGTAAATATTTTTTATAAGTGGGTTATATCAGTCTAAATATTTTACTATTAATGTATTTTTTGCTGATAAGAAAAACTTAAAAACTACTTTTATATATGATAAAAATAATAACTGTTATTTATCGAATTTATCCTGACAGATCAAAATAAAAAGGCTTAAGTCATTCTGTTTTATTACTAAAAATCATTGTTGTTTTTACATGTTTAGGAGATTGATGGATGTTTGATGAATGACGATTTAATGAATTAATTTAAAGAAGTAAATAACTAAAATGACGAGATTGAAGTGACGCAAATATAAGTATAAATTGGTGGAACTTGGTAAATATTTATTAGAAATACTACGAAATTCAGTTAAAATTTTGCATTATGTAACTAATAAACAGTATTGTTGTGATGAACATGATGTGTTCGATCAATAATGGAATACCCAACTTACTACGTTTTATAAAGGTACTGTAATTCAAAGAAAACAAAAGGATAAGAGAATGAAAGAAAGAAAAGAGTGTGTAAGTCTCAATATTTGGAATGAATAAAACCACTCTATTTTGGTTAACATGGTCAATCAATATATTATTAGTGTCAATTATCTTATATATGAAGTATTGTTCACTTTAAAAACGTTACGGTTTTATCCTTATAAAATGTATTTGGAGCGAAAGGAATATTTAAATTATTTTAAACTAGGACTTTTAAATAATATGAAACTATTTTGGATGTAGTAAAAATATAAGATAATAATAATAACATTTTTAACATTTTTGTATTTTGTATTTTGTGTATAAAACAAAGAGAGAAAATGTTGGATACATATGTTTTTTAATCTATTACATATGTTTAATGCTGAAACAATTTTGAGAACTAAAATAAATTTATAAAAACGTTGTTCAACTTCATCAATTGGCAATATATGATTCTTTTTTTAAATTGTGTTGGAGTTGTTTTCTACCACTAGATTTCAAAGCTATCTGATTTCTTGTTGTCGAAACAACATAAAGACAATTAAAAATAAGAGTCTTTTTACGCAGTTGACGTCGAATATTAATTGTAATGATGCAAAGACCAAGGTTTGACGTCAAACTCTCGTCTCGTTCGACGTAGAAGCGTTAACATTGTCCTATGGTTTTCCACTATTCCTTGAACATTAACAAAGAAATGTATTTGTTTAGTGGAGGAATGAATGGAAAAACGAAAAAGAAAAAGTTAACATGAATTTGGTTGCGGAAGTTATGTAGTGTAAGTTTTCAAATGGTACAACTTGAAACAAAATCTAAATATGTTAACTTATTTCTTTTGTTTTCTATAGTTCCTTCATGCATCACCTAAAATTTTGTGACCATGAAAAAGCTATGAGAAAACAAAAGAAAAAATGTTAATAGAGTGACAAGTTATGCCGTATAAGTGGAGGTCTAGATCAAGGATCCGAAATTCATAAGTGCTAACATTTTTCTCTGGTTAACAAAGAAATATCTTCGTTTAGAGGGGGAATTGACAGAGAACCAAAGGAAAAAGTTAACATGAATTTGGTTACGAAAGTTATGTAGTGTAAGTTTTAAAAGGGTCCGAAGTTGTATTTAAAGAAAATGAACTTGATCTTTGACGTCCAAGTTTTCACCATGCGATGTAATATTTGTTTTTCCTTTTTTTTTTACTTTTACAGAAGGTATGTTCATAAATGACTACTTGCAATTTCAATCATGTGCTCACTCATAACAACAACCCAGTGGGTTCGGTGGTGAAAAATGGTTGACGAAGAACAAATTGTGTAAAAGGCAAACGCAACAACCCACCAATTCTTTTATCATACTTCTTCAAAATTTTAATTAGTCCTGTGGGAGTTATAATAGGTTAATGTCTTAAGAATGAATTGATTTGATGATTGGTATATGCTTGTATGACATGTATGTTTCTGGGTTTTTAGTGAACTTTATAAGTTTGTAAGAGTTCTGTAGAATTATGCAGAAATGTGATGTATTAGGTCTTGACCGTTCGGCCATGGTCAATAAGATTTCATCAGTAGAGTTAGTATTCTTAATCTCAATTGTACAGGACCGTTCGGTTTCGGGACTGATTGATATACCAAGTGATAATGGTTATATTTTTATGATTTTAGTCTTATTGGATTGAGTATTATGATTATTGAGGTTTCCTACGTGATTATTAGACCTTGTTATTGTACTAGGTTTAAATATATTGGTTATACCGAGATAGTTATTCCTATGCATAGTTTGACCCTAGTGTTGTAGGGATCGGTTTCTTAAAAAATGTTAAGTTTTATTTTAGTATTTAGAATAAGCTTTAAGTGTTCGGTATAAACCATAAGTATTTGTCTTAGGTTATAGTGAATGGTTTCTTGTTAGTATTTTATTTTAGTTATAAGAGTCAGAGTTTTTCTTACCCTTGCTTAGTATAAATACCGTTCGGTCTTGCTTTGAGAATAGTGGAATATCGTTTGGTCTTACATTAAGTGATTGATCATAGTAGAGTATTCGATTTTAGGTGTTTACTTGGTGTTGGAAGTGTTCGGTTTAATTAGTATTCTATCCTTAAGTGTATTAGGCTAATGTTTGAGCCTTACTAGTTAAATGACCATTCGATCATGATGGTAGGTTTTATTGACCTTTACCGTTCAGTTCTATTTAAGGGTTGTGTTGTTGAACGTTCAGTTTTCTGTTAGGGAATGTTATATGATTTTCAAATGTTGAGTTTATTAATGAGTCCTAGTTGAATATTACGGTATTGATATATTATGTATGAGAAATATTAATGGCATTCAAATAAGGTTGATGTTTCATGTAATGTGAAAGAGAATTCCAAGGAGGAATGTCTCACTGTAATATGTGTTGTTGTGGTAAAGTATGAATACGGACAGTGAAATTCACGGAGTTCATCCTGATATTCTGATGATTATGAGTTCTCAAGTAAAGATGGGTATTCATTGTGTGAGAATGGCAGGAGGTCCTAGCCCATAGGTTTTTTGGTGAGTTATAACGGACTAACCTCGGGTGGAAGCTGATGGTTTTCCAGTTACTACACCACCCGGGTGCAGGAACTGCCTCAAGCTACATATTCATACAATCCAGATGGTCAAGTCGAGTGTTAGTTGTGTATGGAATATGATGTTCAAATTATGTATGTTCATATGTGTTGGTTATGATATGATATAGTGGTTGGTATTGTAATATTTGTATTTGCATTACATGTATGTATGAATACTCAATTAAATTATAGTAGCTTACCCTTATTTGCTGTTTTTATCCATGTTACCGCTCGGTCTTTCTATTGCGATGATAATCTTTTTTGGAATGTGAGCAGAAGGGGAAGATCTTTCGTTGGAACAGGAGCTAGACGACGAGACTCCTGCTGAGTAGGTTATGACCGTTCGATCATTATATTGTTAATAGTTTTAGGTGAACCGTTCGGTCACCACTTTTGTTCTGTAAGCATAATCGTTTGGGTATATATGTTTAGTGTTACAATAACAAAGGAAGTCTTATAAAGTTTTAAATTTTACGGTTATTTTGTAATAACTGTAAGTTTAACTTTATAAATGTAGCAACTGTTCTATCATATAGTTTTATGCTATATTTTTGGAATGTTACAATACACAACAAATCAATATAGTACACACAATTAGTTTTTAATATAGTACAATATTATTCAAAAAACAATTTCAAATTTCAAAAAAATATTATATACAAATCTTAATCTATCAAACAACAAATTTTTAATATAATACTATATTACTAAACGAAATAAATTCAATTTTTTTAAAATAATACTATATTACCATTAAACCCATACATCCAACAAGTAAAATAGACAAAATCAGGAAACACCAAAACCCTAAATCCAATAAACACAAAACAATGCGCGAATGTTTTGTAAATCTGCTTCAAGAAGAAGTATAGCCACGATTTCGACAATAACAAAATGAACAGATTAAAATAACAAAATGAACGAGGACGAAGCGTGAAATGAGTGAAATCAAAATAACATTAAAACTGAAAGAATCCAACAAATTTGAAAAAGATAAGTTTGATCTACAAAAGTTTATATCTCTACTTCCTCTTATTTAAGGTACTCATAACTGGCTGCGAAAACACGGAATTAGCGTACGACGTGAAAAAGAAACACTACAACGTACCAGACAAGCACATACGGAATCCCGTGAACCACGATCAAAAGTGAAACCTTTTGGTATCGCCTTTAAACACTCGCTGTAGCAGCAACTCTCCTTATAGGCAGCAGCATAATTTCGATTTTCTAAAAACATATAAAGGTTTTTTACTATTTTAGTGTAAATTTCGACATCTTTGAAGTTGAGACTGGACCTTTCTTTATGCAATTTAGAGGATTTCGCATGAGGCGGTTTAGTAGAGGATTTCGCATGAGGCGGTGGAATCACACAAGACAATTTTTTTAAAATTTTGTTTGCAATCATATTTTTTAGAATAGCGCTCACATAATCTCCTTGTCGCCAGTGCGCAAAACTTAAAAACACCAAACATTCGACCAGTCCTATGTGAACTGCTGTTAACCTATCATTCATCTTCTTTTTTTCTGAATAAGAAAAAAAATTAAAGAAAGAGTCAGAAAAAAAAATTAAAGGAAGAGTAAAAGAAGAAAACAAAAATAAAAAAAAAGAGTAAAAGAAACAAAGAAAAAAAAAAGGTTTAATCTCTTGCTTCTGCAGTTGCTTTTGTTTTTTAGCCAATTCACACCACCAATTACCGAATAATCACATAAGACTGCAATTGATTTATATATACCGAATAATCACATAAGGCTCCAATTGATTTATATATATAAAGAGAATGTATATATATAAATAATCTTGTAGAACCATTGACCAAAAAAAGAACTAAATAAACATTCATGTATTTTTAAAATTAATTAACAAATATTTAATATAAAAAAAATCAAAATTTAAACATATAATTGAAAATTAAAAATTAAAAACAAATCAAATTAAAATAATCCATATATCCATGGATTCAATCTCCCTGCGATGTGTAGCTTTGAGTTTCCTTTTACAATTCATATTCAATCATACAATTTCTATATTTAATCATTGGGAATCCATATATCTATGCATTCAAATTCAATCCAAACATGTAATACCTCAATTTGTCACAGTGTAAATTTTTTTTTTCGAAAAAATATTTCCATAAAACATATGAAAGATAACAAACTTTGTTCGATTAAAAACACGGAAGCTGAAGATAACCATAAATGTTGTTTGGAAATCTCAAAATATCTTTTTTACATAAGAATAAAAAGTCTTAAAACTTTTCAATAGTAGAAAATAATTATAAATTTCAAAACTTAAATCTCAACTCTGATCAACTACTTCGATCCGATCTTTATCTACTTTCGTAAAATCACAACATTTCAAAATAAGCAACTAGATTTATCATATCACACCATATACAATAATCATATTAAGTATAATAATAACAAAATCATCAACATATATCATCAGAACAACAAGGAGAAACGATGTACCCCATGAGAGTTACTCCCTTAACCCATCCCTCATCATCCCAGAGTTGCCAAGTAGAGAAAAAACAACAACACCCACATACAACGCAATCTATAATAAGAAATAACTTAGAATACCAAACACTACATACACAACATAATTCTACATTACTCCCCTTACCTCGGCTTCCAAAGGGTTGCTCCCAGTTTGTTGGATGCTCCTCCTCTCTTCTCAATCTCTCCCGGTTCGTCACTAAACAAAAGTAGCTAAGGTAGTCACTCAACCTAATGAAACAAATAAAATAATAATAACCCCAAAAGATAAAAGAAACAACCTACCTACAAATAATAAAATATTAACTTCTTTCTCTCTCCTAAAATAACTAATATAATATAATATAAAACAACCAACCATGCATATGACAATCAAATTAAACCTATTCATTTTTTTCCAGTCAAAAGGTCAAAGAGAAAAAATAAAATAAAACATGCAAGGAAAGTTACTTTAAAAAGGGAAATTCATTCCCTGACGCATTAAATGCATATCAAACGAAAATAATAATTAAAGAGAAAAAATTTCTCTTTCCTTCACCATAAAACAGCAAATACATAGTCTTGGTAAATCAAAGCGCTGGCCCCACCTCCTAAAGCTTTACACAAGATAGAAGAAACAAAAATTACTTAACAGTGATAACTCACTGAAATTATAATGCAAATATTAAAATATAAACCTTATTTAATCCATTTTAGAAATTAAAATAAAATAATTATTAATTAACTTTCATACAATCCTAAACACTTTTATTATTGAGAATCTTTCGATTCTCTTAACTGTTTTAGGTCAAAACAGTTCTTCATTGTTATGTTTGAAGAGTGGGTTGTTCTTTTTCTCTTTTTCCCTTTCTAGGACTCTATATATACAGAGTCCCTTTCCCCTTTCCCGGTTAATGAAAACATACATCTATGTACTTTGAATGTATTCTCAAATAATAAAAGAAGAAGTTTTTCTTACTCACCGTTTCAAGATCTGCATTTTTGTCTTTTGCACCGTGAGCCTCCGCCGCCGTATCGGAGCTCCTCCGGCCTCCAAGGTCCGCCTCACTCGCTCCCTTCCATCAGAGAAAGTCTCTGACATTTCTCTCTCCGCGTTCTCCTCACGTTGCACAAATGCCACGCATACATTCTTTCAGCTTAAGTTTTCAGTCTAATGGGCCGAACATTAACTGGGCTTCAAGTGCACAGTGTCTGACCCAAATCAAGATGGTATCAGAGCAGGTCTAGTACCTGCTCTGCTTCCGTTGCCACTGCTGCTGTTTCTTGGTTCTTCTTGGGCTGGTTTTCTTGGGTCTTCTTTGCTGGGTTCTTGAAGCCTTTTTCTTACTGCCATGGATCAATTTGATCAGTCTTCCAATCCTGCCAGTCCATTCTATCTACACCCGGGAGAAAACCCAGGTTTGACTCTGATTACGCAAACTCTCAACGAGAATAACTACTCGTCCTGGAGCAGAGCCATGAGGAGGGCTCTGCTTTCGAAGAACAAAATTAAGTTCATAGATGGGTCCATAAAGAGACCCCAGAAAACTGATGATGTCTATGACACCTGGGAAAGATGTAATATGATGATCTTATCATGGATAACAAAGACCTTATCTCCACATATCGCAGAGAGCGTCATCTATGTTGAAGGAGCCAAGGAATTATGGGAAGAGCTTAAGGAGAGGTTTTCCAAAGGAGATTATTTCAAAATCTCAGATTTACTTCAAGACATACACTCAATTAAGCAAGGGGAACGGGGAGTCAGTCAATTTTTCACTGATCTGAAGATATTATGGGAAGAATTAGAATCTTTAAGACCCATCCCTGTTTGCACTTGTGAGAATCCATGCAACTGTGACATGTCCAAGATTATGTTGAAATACAGGGAAATGGAGCATGTTATTTGCTTCTTGAAAGGATTGAATGATTCTTACAATACTGTTAAAACGTAGATCCTCCTGATGGATCCTTTACCCAATATTAACCGTGTTTTCTCTTTGGTTATTCAACAAGAAAGACAAGAAAAGCAAGGTACTACAGAAACTAAAATTCTGGCGAATGTTGCTGATAAAAACTGGAAACCTGAACAAAACTAGAAAAGTCAAGGACGTTTTGCTGGAACTCGTGGACAAGGCAGAGGTAGAGGCAGAAATCCGAATTATGGAAAGCAATGCTCTTATTGTAATAAGATGAATCACACTGTTGATGAGTGCTATTCTAAGCACGGATATCCCCCATGGTACAAGAAAGAAGAAAGGAAGAGTGATTGGAATTCTGTTAATGTTAGTCAAAGCAATACTGATTCTGAAAACAATTTGAAGATGCAACAACAGACCAGCAGTAGCAATAATACCAATCCTTTCATGCCAGAACAGATGTAGAGACTTCTAAAAATGATCGACAACAGTGAAGACTTATCCATTCACAAAGTTAATCAAGTTCAGAGGAAGGAGACTGAGAATAAACCAGGTAATTCTTCCTGGGTTATTGACACAGGAGCTATTGACCATGTTACACATGACAAATCCAATTTTATTGTTTTTCACAAAATTAAACCCATATCTATAAAATTACCAAATAAAACTACCATCACTGCTGAATATGCTGGAACTGTCAAGTTTGCTGAGAATTTTATCATTTTCAATGTCCTTTACATACCTAATTTTTGTTTCAATCTAATCTCTGTTCAAAGTCTCATCAAAGACTTGGATTGCAATCTAACTTTTTCTTATGAGAAATGTCAGATAAGGAAGAATCGTTCATTGAAGACGATTGGATATGCTAAACCATGGAATGGTCTCTATTACTTACAAGAATTCTCTAAACCAGAACAAAGGGATATTGCAAAGACTGCCTTCTCCTTTAAAACGACTGATGTGAATCTGTGGCATCTTAGACTAGGACATCCTGGACATCATGTTGTTAAACATATATGTGAAATGTTTCCTTATGTTAAGACTAATACTGATATTGTTTGTGACACTTGTCACTATGCAAAACAACACAAGTTGCCTTTTACAAAAAGCTTATTTGTTACTACTGAATGTTTTGAGCTTATTCATTGTGATATTTGGGGGCCATTAAACACTATTTCTGTTCATGGGCATAGGTATTTTCTTAGTATAGTTGATGATTACAGCAGGCACACATGGGTCTTTCTAATGAGTAATAAAGGACAAACCAAAACCTTACTACAGAATTTTGTCATTAAAGTCAAGAATCAGTTTAACAAAATGATAAAAATCATTAGGTCTGACAATGGACCAGAATTTAACTGTGTCAGTTTCTATGATATGCATGAAATTATTCATCAGAAAAGTTGTGTTGAGACACCTGAACAGAACTCTGTAGTTGAAAGAAAACATCAACATATACTCAATGTGACACGAAGTCTTATGTTTCATTCCAACATACCTAAAGTTTACTGGTCTTATGCTATTGGACATGCTGTTTACTTGATAAATAGACTGCCTTCTTTAATTCTAGGACATAAAACTCCCTATGATATACTCTACAATCTACCACCTACTTACTTAGATCTCAAAGTCTTTGGATGTTTATGTTTTGCTTCTACACTTGAAAATAATAGAAATAAGTTGGATCCTAGGGCTAGAAAAGGAGTGTTCCTAGGGTATAAAAGTGGTGTTAAAGGCTATATTGTATTAGACATAAATACCAAAGAACTCTTTGTTAGCAGAAATGTCATGTTTCATGAAGAAGTGTTGCCCTATAAGAACTTTCCAGGTAATCAGCAAAGCATAGACAATGAGAAGGATGAAGATGAGTTCTTAACTGATTTATCCAAAGATTATTATCCTACTGATGAAGAGCACTTTGATGAGCAAGAAGAAATTAATCAAGAGGAAGAACTGCAGAATCCTACTGTCACAAATAACAGTCAGGAAAACTACAGATACAGAAGACCAGAAAGGATTAGAAGGACTCATGCCTATCTAGAAGATTACATCCACCAGGTGAATCAATCCTTGACTGTTAAAAACAATTTCAAAACTCCCTATCCGATAACTAATATACTATGTTGTGATAATTTGTCAGAGAAACACGCCAAATATATCATGGCTGTTACTGAAAATAAGGAGCCTCGGACCTACAATGAAGCTAAAGATAAGAAGGAATGGATAGAAGCTATGCAGAGAGAAATTAAAGCCTTGCAGGACAACAATACTTGGTTTTTAACTCAACTACCATCAGGAAAATCTCCTATAGGATGCAAGTGGGTATACAAAACAAAATTTAGAGCTGATGGAAGCATTGAAAGGCATAAGGCTAGGTTGGTGGCAAAAGGGTATACCCAACAAGAAGGAATAGATTACTTAGACACTTTTTCTCCTGTTGCAAAACTCACCACTGTTAGACTTTTGATAGCTATAGCTGCTTCAAATAATTGGTTCTTACACCAATTAGATGTGGACAATGCGTTTCTTCATGGTGACCTCAATGAAGAAATTTATATGCAACCTCCTCCAGGACTAAGTACTCATGCAAAGGGACAGGTTTGCAAATTAACTAAATCCTTATATGGCTTAAAGCAAGCAAGCAGAAAATGGTTTGAAAAATTGTCCTCTTATTTAACCTCTGTTAAATATAAACAATCTAAGTCTGATCACTCACTATTCACTAAAAGAATTGATACATATTTCACTGCACTCCTTGTATATGTGGATGACATTGTGTTGGCAGGAAATTCCTTGGAAGAAATCAATTATATCAAAGAGATTCTACATAATAAATTTCGCATAAAAGATCTTGGTGAACTCAAGTACTTTCTCGGACTTGAAGTGGCTAGGTCTAAAAAGGGAATTCACTTGTGCCAGAGAAAATATGCTTTAGACATTCTTGAAGAAATAGGAATGGAGGGATGCAAACCTTCTACTACTCCCTTTCTCAGAGACACTAGTCCATTATACAAATTGGATAGCCAACTTGATGATCCTGGACCCTACAGAAGATTGATAGGGAAGTTACTCTACCTTACAAACACTAGACCTGACCTATGTTATACTATTAATTTACTAAGCCAGTTTATGCAATTTCCTACAGAATGTGCTCAGATACATCAAATCTACTCCTAATGAAGGATTGTTTTTCGCAGCTGACTCTCCTATGCACCTGAAAAGTTTCAGTGACTCTGATTGGGCTAGTTGTCCTAACACTAGAAGATCAACTACAGGATTTTGTGTTTTCATTGGGATATCTCTTGTTTCCTGGAAGTCTAAGAAACAGAAGACTGTTTCCAGATCATCCACTGAGGCTGAATACAGAGCCCTAGCTGCTATTGTATGTGAAATACAGTGGCTCCACTATTTGCTTAAAGACCTTCAAATTGAAGAATCTGGAGTGCCTATCCTATATTGTGACAACAAGTCTGCTCGCCACATTGCTCATAACCAGAGCTTTCACGAACGGACCAAGCACATTGAGCTTGACTGTCACGTTGTTCGTGAAAAGATCCAGGAAGGGCTACTACATCTTCTTCCTGTACGATCCGATGAACAGCTGGTCGACGTCTTCACCAAATTTCCGCATCGCGTCAACTTCAAACATATCATTCCCAAGCTTGGACTGGTCAATATACATAGTCCAGCTTGAGGGGAGGGTATTGAGAATCTTTCGATTCTCTTAACTGTTTTAGGTCAAAACAGTTCTTCACTGTTATGTTTGAAGAGTGGGTTGTTCTCTTTCTCTTTTTCCCTTTCTAGGACTCTATATATACAGAGTCCCTTTCCCCTTTCCCGGTTAATGAAAACATACATCTATGTACTTTGAATGTATTCTCAAATAATAAAAGAAGAAGTTTTTCTTACTCACCGTTTCAAGATCTGCATTTTTGTCTTCTGCACCGTGAGCCTCCGCCGCCGTATCGGAGCTCCTCCGGCCTCCAAGGTCCGCCTCACTCGCTCCCTTCCATCAGAGAAAGTCTCTGACATTTCTCTCTCCGCGTTCTCCTCACGTTGCACAAATGCCACGCATACATTCTTTCAGCTTAAGTTTTCAGTCTAATGGGCCGAACATTAACTGGGCTTCAAGTGCACAGTGTCTGACCCAAATCAAGATTTATCACCCAATAAATATCATAAATAAATATTTAATATTAGAAATTATAAAAAAAAAGAAAATATTTTTATTTTATTCGATCTTACAAAACATATACATGCATTAACAATAAAAGAACAATGGAATCACGACGAGAGATTATAATATAATTGGTTGTTAAATTGGTTTCAATTATAATTGGTTGTTAAATTGGTTTCAATATAATTGGTTGCTAAATTAGTTTCCAAACTAGAAACTAAAAGTGGGTAGCTAACATTTTCTACCAATGTTTTAGCTATTTATGACTATTTGATCTAAATTAAACATATAAATATATATTATTAATATATATTTTTTATTATTAATTTCGTTTAAAATCTATTATAGGATACCTTAGTTCGTATTTTTATATAAAATGTTTGTTTGATACAGACTTAATTGGGATGTAAACTAATTGAATTTTAAAATTCATATAATTACAATATAAATTATTAGAGATCATATACTTACAATATAGAATATTACGGGTGTAACATCCCAAAATACAGTAATAACCATAAATTAGAATTAATTACATTTAACAGTACAACAATTAGTCTTTACACTAAGATTAAAGTTCAAAAACCCAAAAAGGCTTAAATACAGAAATTCGTACAGCAATTCAGAACTACTAGAAGTTGAGACGAACGGTTTTAGAAAATTAAATAACCGAACGTCATAATCAAAAGTAACATCTAATCGCTAAAGTGAACGAGCGTTCTAGTACATTCTTGAAGAAGGCTTTGGACATTGATTTGGGTTTTCTTCTTTGTTTTACTTGATTCCTGTTACAGTTTTCTTCTTTGTTTTAAATTTTTGAGCTGAAATTGGAAGAAATTTTGGGAGCTGAAATTGGAAGAAATTTTCAGAGAATTCTTGGATTTGGATTTGTTTGGCATATGAGAGAATGACTGAGAAATGAATGAACTGAGAAATGAATGAACCGGGAAAGAGAGTCAGTACGAAAAAATAAAAAAAAATACACTCTACTGCCTCGGTTATTTAAGAACCGAGGCATATTCTTGTCTCATTTTATCCCGGTCTATAACCGAGGCATAAAGTTTAATCTTTTTACCTCGCCGGTATATGCCTCGGTTGTAGAACCGGTGCCTAAAAGCAAAAATAACCGGTGCAATATCCTCTTAGTGTACTAGTGTGTGTTCCTATAAGTTGTTCCTTTTTCTACCCAAGTTCTACGGGTTCTATGATTGTGTTTATTTTTAATTCTAGGAACATACTTATTTTTAACAACCTTATTTTCATTATTTTTACTACATTCTCCTAAGGTTGTTTCATCTAGTACTTTCTTATGATTAACACAAGATGCACATTTATCACTACTAGTAAATTTACCCTTTTCAAAAAATAAAACTTTATTTTTCAAATCTTTATTTTCTTCAAAAATATTTTCAAAATTTAATTTTAAATTCTTATTTTCTTCAAGAATATTTTCAAAGTCTGATTTCAAATTTTTATTTTCTTTAGAAATATTTTCAAAATTTAATTTTAAATTTTTGAAATCCTTTTTCAATTTCTTATGGGCTTTATCTAATTTTTCAGATTCCACTATTAAAACAGCATAAATTTCATGCAATTCATTTTCACTAATTTGACTAGAATTATCAGAATCGCTAGATGTACTTACTTGGCTTCCAGCGTCTTCGTTCACCACTAAACAGATGTTTGCTTCTTCATCTGAGTAGCTTGAATCTGAAATGGTCTCATTGTCGTCTTCCCATGCAATGTACGCCTTCTTTTTCTTGAAGAATCTTTTCTCCTTTTTGTCTTCACCCTTCTTTTGATCTGGGCAGTCTGCTTTTAGATGCCCCTTTTCTCCGTAACCATAGCATCGGTAATTTGAGGAAGATACTGGATTATCTTTCTTTTCGTATCTAAATTTTCCTTTACCTTTAGACTTCATGAACCTGTTGAGCCTTTTTATCATGAGTCTCAATTCTTCTTCTTCGTCTGAGTCTTCATCTTCCGATTTACCTTTGCTTCTTTCAACCTCCGACTTTAACGCCAAACTCTTCTTGTTGTTTTTGGCTTTTGCTTCTTCTTCATCAAGTCTTCCGAGGTCAAGTTCATGCTCTCTCAACTTTCCAAATAATGCAACCATGGTCATTGTGTTGAGATTTTGTGACTCAGAAATTGCAGTCACTTTTGGTTGCCAAGACCTGTCTAAAGATTTCAAAATTTTTATATTAAGCTCATCTGTATCAAATGACTTACCCAATCCAATGAGATGATTGACAATGTTGGTGAAGCGTTTCTGAACATCTACTATTGTTTCCCCTTGCTTCATCCTGAACATCTCGTATTCCTGGATTAAGGTATTCTTTCTAGCTCTCTTAACATCATCTGTACCTTCATGGGTTACTCTTAGTACTTCCCACATTTCTTGTGCAGTTTTACAAACAGAAATCCTGTAAAACTCATCAACAGTTAAAGCAGATGAAATAATATTACGAGCTTTTATATCATTACCAAATTTTTTCTTATCTTGAGCAGTCCATTGGTCACGGGGCTTTGGTTCCTGCATATTGTTAGTTGGAACAAAAGGACCAAATGCAACAACATCCCAAATATCTATATCAATAGATTCCATAAATATTTGCATTCTGACCTTCCAAAATGCGTAATTTTCACCTGTGAATAGTGGTGGTCTATTGATAGAAGCACCCTCTGCGAATGTTTGATACGATCCCGCCATTTGAATGACTATCAAAGCAAGCTCTGATACCAATTGTCAGAGCGGCTGCAGCGGATGGGTTAGCGTGGAACAACAAACCAAGAGGGAGGGTGAATTGGTTCTTACTAAAAACGTGTGCCTTAAAAATTTCTACTCAATTAAACTTACTTAGCAATTAATGATAACAATAAAATAGAGTAAGGTTGAGAGAAATTTGCACAGATGATTTTATCCTGGTTCGGATCTTACCAATCCTACGTCCAGTCGCTTATCTCAAAACAAGATAAACAATTCACTAATCACAAAACAATTACAAACTACAATCACAAAGATACAATTTGTAAGAGTTTAGAAAACACCTCTCTTGATGCCACAAGAGATGAGACAACCACCTCCTTTGAGTCTTCACAAAGGATGAAACACTTACACCTCCTTTGAATCTACACAAAGGATGACCACCTCCTTCGAATGCTTCACGAAGGATGAACTTCCTCTTCCGAACACCTCCTTAGACACACCAAGGATGAATCAGCTATTCCTCTATCACCGTGCAGTATTTCACCAACTCTACAGACAGAGTTTCCTTAGCTGAGCAAGAGCACACAATTCTCAAGAGTTTCTGAGTATTTGAGCACAAGGGAAGAGTTTCTCTAGTTGGTTGGTTGATTTCTTGAGAGGAAATGAGAGTCTATTTATAGAATTATCCAAAGGCTCTTCCATTTTTCGTTTTCAGCCTTTCTTACTGTGTTAATCGATTATCTTAAGTTGCTAATCGATTAACGCACCAACGGATAGTCCAACGGCTCTAAAAACGGCTAGTTTTTCAAACGGTCACCTTACTAATCGATTAACACCCTCTGCTAATCGATTAGCGCTAATCGATTAACACCCCTTGCTAATCGATTAGCACTGCTGTGTTTTTCCATTTTTCTCTAGAATAATCGATTAGCAGCCTCTGCTAATCGATTAGCACTGCACAATTTTTGCTACAGTACTTTGCTACAGTAATGCGCTACAGTAATTTGCTACAGTAATTTTACAAAACATTTTTCTTTTTCTAATTTAAGTCCTATACATATTTCTAAGAGTATTACAAAAGCTTTCCATCACACTACAAGTCTTCAATTCATTTTGATTCTTGATTGGTCTTGACTTGATTTGGACATCATCAAAACTTCATCTTCATCATTTTGCTAACACAGTCAAACATAGATTCTCCATCTTTAAACCAACAAAGGGGAGTCCTACACTTCCTTCCATAAAGTGCTTCAAAGGGAGTCATACCAATGCTGGATTGAAAACTATTATTGTAAGTGAATTCTACCAAAGGTAACACTTCGTCCCATACTCCCAAGTGATCCAAAACGCAAGTTCTTAATAAATCTTCTAATGTTTGGATCGTCCTTTCAGATTGACCGTCCGTCTGAGGATGGTATGCTAAACTCATATTCAAACTGCTACCCAATTCACTTTGCAAAGACTGCAAGAACCGAGAAGTAAATCAAGGGTCCTGATTGGATATTATACTGAAGGTCACGCCATGCAACCGAACCACTTCATTGATATAAAGTTGAGCCAACTTGGCCATTGTCATTTTCAAATTCACAGCAAGGAAGTGAGCACTTTCAGTTAATCTATCAACTATTACCCAAATCGCGTCATGATGCCTAACCATTCAAGATAAATGGGGAACAAAGTCCATTGCTATGCTATCCCATTTCCACTCAGGAATATCCAATGGCTGAAGTAGACTGCCTAGTCTTTGATGCTCTGCCTTAGCTTTTTGACAAGTTAAAACAAGAGGATATAAACTAAGCCACATCACTCTTCATACCTGGCCACCAAAATGACTTCTTGAGGTTACATTTTAGTCATGCCTGGATGCATACTAAAACGACTTTGGTGCCCCTCTTCAAGAATTATTCTTTTCAGCTCTTCTTCATTAGGAACACAAGTCTTACCTCTGAATCTTAGGATATTGTCTGTTCTTGTATTGAAGTCTTTTCCTTTTTCTGAACCGAGCAACTCAAAAATCTTTTGAAATTCCACATCAGCTGACTGTTTCTATTTGATTCGGTCAAATAAATCACTTGATAACTTGATATTACAACACCTGATACCGCTCAACTCCAACTCAAATTGAAATCTTAAATCTCTAAAACTCTCAACCAAGGTCAATTCTCGAACCATCATAGAAAAAATGTGAACAGTCTTTCTGCTTAATGCATCAGCCATAACATTAGCTTTTCCTGGATGATACAACAGTTCAAACTCAAAGTCCTTCAAGAACTCCATCCACCTTCTCTGCCTCATATTTAATTCCTTTTGATCAAAGAGATATTTCAAACTCTTATGATCACTAAACACTTGAAGCCGAGCACCATATAAATAATGTTTCCAAATCTTCAAAACAAACACCACTGCTGCCAATTCTAAGTCATGAGTTGGGTAATTCTTCTCATGAATCTTCAACTGTCGAGAAGCATAAGCAACTACTCTTCTATCTTGCATCAATACACAACCCAAACCATGATATGACGCATCACAGAAAACATCAAAAGGTTTCCATGTATCCGGAATTACTAGTATAGGAGCGTTCGTCAACCTTTGCTTTAACTCTTGAAAACTAGCTTCACATCGATCGGTCCATGCAAACGGTTGATCTTTCCTGGTCAACTGAGTCAACGGTGCTACTATTTTGGAAAATCCTTCAATGAACCGTGTATAGTAGCCTACTAAACCCACAAAGCTCCTTATCTCAGTAATTAATAAAATTAATTTTGTTATGTTATTTTTCTTTCGTGCATCGAAAGAAAAATTTTCAATAATTGAATATTAAACTTTTTAATTTGAAGTCTCAAGGTTTAAATGAAAAAAATAAATAAAGTAAATTTAGTTTGGAATAGGACACTTCCACTGTCTTTCAAGAATAGATTCACATCAGACAAATCCTAAAAATATAAAATTGAAAAATTTGCAAATAATACAAATGTTCAGTTTTGACAGTCCGTTGACACACACACACATATATATATATATATATATGGTGGTTTGGTTCTTTTGGTTGTTTAAGTAATATACATGAATGTTTGTAGATATATTACCATTTGATTCATATCTATGTTAAATATTATTATTTTTTCAACATTAAAATATGAATTTAATTTAATTTAATTTGAGAAAATTAAACCTTTTATAAAAAAGATTCATCAATTTATTGTTAAATATTGTAATCAATAATTTAAATTATAATAAAAATAAATTTTAGTTATTGATAATTTATTTTGACATTAATGAAATCAAATTTACAAATAAATATAAAATATGAAAGATTTTATATACAAACAAGGAAGTGAAAAATATTTAGAAACAAATTTTCATTTTATATAATATATAGTCATTAAATTAGTTTCTATTTAAAATGATCTATATATTTCGTTGCTAAATTGATTTCGATACATTTGGTTCCTAATGTTGGTGTTTATAACAAACCAAAGTTTTTTTTAATAAGAAACAAAAATAAATAGAAATTAGCGAAAAAAATATATTGAAGAAGAACAATGAAAATTTGCTTTATTAAATAAAAAAACATTACAATTTATAAACTTAAAAAAGTAACTACCACTTTCTTAGAATTAAGTCATTAAATAAAATGCATGAATCAGAAATATAACAAACTTAACTGATTCTGAATTAAAAGATGGACATGTTTAAGTTTTGAAGCAATTTTCTAACACCTAATTTGGTTTTAACATGATTAGTGGCTAAATTGGTTTTATTGCTAAATTGATTTTTATATATTTGATTACTAAATTAAAAACTAAAATTAGTAACTAAGATTCGTTAATGTTTTAGCTATTTATGATTATTAGATTTAGAAAATATATAAATATATATTATTAATACAATTTTTATTTTATTTTATTAATTTTGTTTAAAATCTATTGTAGTATATATTTGTTTAATTACGAGTCCATATTTTGATATGAGAAATTTGATGGAACTTAATTGGGATGTAGACTTATGAAATTTTAAAATTCATATAATTACAATATGAAATATATATTTCAAATAGTTAAAAAATATTATGGATGCTGAAAATTTTTAGGATTATGAAGATATGAGAGATATGAAATATATTATAAATGAAAAATATATGTTATATGAAGAAATTTGTTATTTTTATTTTATTTATTAATTACAAAATGTAACAAAATATAAAATATTTATAATATCACAATTTTTGATTTCTTAATTCTAAAATAATAATTAATTTCTAAAATTAAAAGATATTTTAAAAAAGAGAATTCATTCTTAAAAATTAATTTAAATAAAAAAGATATTAAATGAATATGAGTAAGTTGAAAGATTCCTTTTATTTTTCTTGGGATGAGTTAAATCAAGCTAAGGGCACCTTATGCACTTTTTGTCGCATTTTACAAAATGATCAATGGACAGTCACAATTGAATGAATTGAAAATAGTTGCTTAATAACGTTTTTTACAACTCTACCAAACATGAAAAATTAGAAATTCAACAAATGTAGTTCAATGTAAAAATTCAACAAATATAATTCAATTTTTGACATTTTATATAGGATGAATTATAAACTATAAATGGAAGTCATTACACGTGAATGATATTACAGTAAATAGTAAATAGTAGTATATATTGATTACTAATTTGTTGAAATTTTTTTGGACCATTCCTTAAAACCTCTATTTCAACAGAAAAATCTCAGTAACCCTTATTTTAAGTATTTGTGATGTATAAAAATTATTTGAAAGGTCAATTATAATATATTTTTAAATAAACATAACATTTATTTCGGAATGACAATTTATCAATATTATATATTAAATTTGGGTAGAAAATTTTTTTCAATCATGTGATTGACATGAGAATTTTTCCTTTGCATTAAGAATACAAGTATGAATATTAAATTTTACCATGCAAATAATAAAGAAATAGAAGATATTTTAAAAATTAATTGCATAACATTTTCTTCGTTAATAATTCCCACTGTACCCAAGTTGATTTTTTTTTAAACTTTTGTAAACAAACTTTTGATCTTTTTCTAACATTTTTGGATCATTTCTTTCCTAGTCTGTTATTTTGATTTGGTTTTTACTCGATTTTCATTTCTTCGTTTCCCGATTTCGTCCTCCTTATTCCATCAATCCGTAAGTTTCCATTCTTTGTTGCATTTTGTTATTTTTATGTTTTCGTTCATTTACGTGTTTATTTGGTTTAGGGTTTTGTTAACCTCTGTTTTTGTATATTTTATTTTGTTGGATGTATGGGTTTAGGATATTTTATGGTAATATAGTATTTTTTTAAATTTGAAATTGTTTGTTTTAGTAATATAATATTATATTAAAAATTTGATGTTTGTTAGATTGAGATTTGTATATATTACTTTTTGAAATTTGAAATTGTTTGTTTGAGTAATATAGTATTATATTAAAAACTTGTTGTTTTTTGGTTGTGATTTGTATATATTATTGATTATGGATTATATTTTATGATTATTGATTTGTTGTGTATTGATTTAGTGATTGAAATTAATTTTGTTCTCTTAATTTTTGTTTCGTGTGGAAAGAAGAATTTTTAATAGCTGAATATTGGACTTTTCAATTTGAAGTATCCTGATTTAGATGCAAAAGAAATAGATTGACATCTGACAAACACTAGAAAACTACTAATATTTTAGCTATTTATGATTATTGGATTTTAAATTTGTTACTAATTGGATTAGTGACTAATTTTATCATTTTAGTGATCAATAATTTAGTTTTAAAACAAATTTTTTTAATTTAAATACTGACTTAAGTGTCAGAAACATAAAGTTTTTATAATTATATTTTTCTTCCTTAATAATTTGAGACTCAGTTACATATCAACTGTAAGACCCATGAAAAATATTTATAATTTTATTACTAGTAAAAATATATTTCTTTAGGAATGGAAAATATAATAAGTTTATAAAATGTGGAAAGTTAAATAAGATATTTTGGTAGAAAATTTTGGTGATGAGTTCAAACTCTTTTCTACCTTTTTGTACAAAAAAAAAGTAAAATAAAATTTAAAATATTGATAATGAGAAAGCATTCAGATTTGAAGGCATTATTAAGGAATCCATTAATCCATTATGTAAGTGGTGATTAAGAAATTAAAATAATAAAATAATATTAAAATAATAAATAATATTAAAAAAATTAATGAATAGTAAAATTTTTGGACTATAAATAGCCATGAGGGGAAAGACTATTTTTGCACAAAGAGAGGAAGAATCAAGTGAGAAACCTTGAGAAATAGAGAAAAAAGAGTTAGGAAGAAATTTTTAGTTGCAAGAATAGTAGAGGCTCTGGAGGGTTTTCAGGAAAACGAATTCGGAGCAAGAGAAGTCTGGAATAGAGGTAGGGGAGCTAACCTTTCTATGCTTTTATATTATGATTTAGTATTGTTTTATTACTATTCATGTCTTGAAATTCTGTGTGAATACTGTTAAGGCTTACTATATGTTTATCTATATTGAAATTCGGTGTTAATATTATATGTTGTTGTCTTGAATCTGTAAATAAGAAATTTGTTAAAAACTAGTTGATGAACACTTTGGCTAAGGAAAGACTTGGTACTTAAGTTGTCCATTGTGACGCACCTCTCTTTCCTGGAAGTCTACTCGACAAGTTTTTAACTTAAATCCTATTGAACAGATTATGTATTGTTAAATTATTGTGCAATATATCTTGTTGGAATGGAAATGTCTGATGAATTCATGTTATTGTGGTAGATATGAAATTATGAATTATAATTGTGATGATTGTATTTTATTATATTGGAATTGAATTTATGCATTTGAACATGGTTGTGAACTATAATGATGTGATTTATGTGGGAAGTATGTGAATGTATGAGATATGTTGGATTCACTGTGATAATATGATGGTATCCGGTTATTCATGTCTTGGGTTAAGTTTCAAAGTAACAGTATGGTTCATGGACGTAATTCCATGATCTTCAAGGAGAGGATACATGGTGGTGCCCTGGTAGTGTTTAGAATGAAAGTAAGAGCTCAGTCTTGGGGGTCATCCTGAAACTCCAATGGTCTTTCTTCTCATGTAGAGAGGATTGAACCATGTGGTGAGGAGTGGCAGGAGGTCCTAGCCTTGGGTGCTTCCAGTATGACCCAAGGTGAGTGATAATGGACTAACCTCATGAGTGTGGTAGGGTGGCGGAGCCCAAGTTTCATAAGCCACCACGAGTGCAAGACCCGCCATAGCTCGACTATCATTCTAGTCCGGATGAGTCTGTTTATAAAGTAACAAGTCCCGTGATGTCATTTTACCATGTTTGAGTGATTTTTGCATGTCGTGTGAGGTTGAATAACATGCTTTTTATGTCTAACTGATAACTCTCCAAATTTGCATTATTTTCTGTGTTTAGAAGATTTTGTTAGTGCATTTTTGTTTTTAATTTCTTAGAAATAGATTAGTTTTATATTTTTTTCTTAATTCTTTAGTTTTATAAAATTTTAGTTAAAAAGAGATTTTTAGGTGTATTTTTTAGCTTTTGTTAATAATTAGGAAATTAGTATTTTTCTGAATTTTAAAATGTTTTGTTTTAATTGCTTAATTTCTCTTCTTTTTCTTAATTGCTGTTTGATATTTTTTTTACAGATTAGGCCAACATTTGGGTCATAATAGAAGTTGATTGAGAGGTGTTGAATTGAAATGAGCTGCTGGAATGAAAAATGGGCTGCAGCCTTGGAATGATTGAAGCTGATTGGGCCTCTGAAATAGCACTGGGCGATTGTGAGGCTGCAACATTTTTGATAATTGATGTTGTGCATTTTGGAGGCTGGCAGATTTATTGGAAAGCAATTGGGCCACGACAATGCTTGGATAATTCAATTTGAAAGTGGCTGCTGGCAGGATTGGGTTGAAGAGGACAAGCTGCAACTTAAGTGAAACGACGCCGTATTGATGCGTCTTGGCAGCAGCTTCCTAGGGGGTAACTCGCACTCATGCTTCATTTGGAAAATGGAAAAACAAGCTGGAGCATTTGAAGAAACAAGCACCGTGAGCTAGGGCTTAGAGAGAATGAGTGAAGAGAGTTGAAGAGAGGAGCACATCACCTGCCCGGAGAAGATGACTGGAGCTGACCGTGGAGAAAGAAAGCTGACCAGAGCTGCCCATTATAGAGGATCGAATGGCTGGAAACACAAGCTCGAAGAGAATGAAGAGTGGCCGCTGGATCAAGAGCAGGAAGCGTCGTCGAGAAGGTTCCCTCTTTCATTTTTCCTTTGTTTTTTTTTTTTCTTTTCATTCTCCAACCCTATATAAAGGGGTTTTTCACCATGTATAAAGAACACTTTTACACACTTTGAGATACACTCTCTGTTCATAGCTCTAAGCTCTTTAGGTTAGGGTTTCTTTCCGCTTTGGTAGAAGTAGAGTTCTCGACTTTTGGATTTTGTTGAGACGATCGCGAGGGTGACAGGCCGCGAAAGTCTTGGTGATTTCCGGTAGTTTGTAAAATTTTCTTTTCTTATTAATAAAGTTGAGTTTGTGTTCTTGTTCTGTTCTCGTTTATGTTTCGATCTTGTTCTTTGTTTTTGATTTCTGTACTTGTTATGTGTTGAGAAAATGATTTGGATTCTGTAACTCTGCAATTTTATGGTTCCGTTTGGAATTAAATGTCTCCGTAGTGAGCATTCTTCATTGAGATGTCTTCTCGAGACAGAGAACAGTCCAATGCATAAAAATTGATTCAAATATGTGTTTCTTGAATTTGTTTGTAAATTTTAGATTGATGAATAGGTTAATGAACATTGATTGGACAAATTAGTGGAAAGAGCCAAATTTAAAGTTCTGAAACATGACTTAGAATATCCTGGATTGGAATTCATATTATCAGGATGTCTTCCTGAGAGCTCTAAGCACTCTTTTATTCAGTTCATTGTTCAATTCACCTATGACTTCAATTATGTTTTTTTTATTGTGATATTGCTGTTGATTAGTTAGAATTTAGGTACTGTTTTTGATTTGTTTCAATTCTGAATTCTGTTCTTGATTGATTTCTGGTGATATATAGATTAGGATAGAGTGATCTGTATTGCATTTTATTTTTTTACTTTGATTTTTGTTTTCCTATGAATAGACTAGGTTTAGTAGATTAGATGTTGAACTGTCTACTCTTAGAATCTTGTTCAGTTTTAGTTTTAGTTTCCTTGTACTGTTAACCGTTAGCATTCACAGGTTAGTTTTAATTGCACTCAGTTCTCATTTTAGTTTAGGTTCTGTTTTGTTATGCAGTTATTTTACAATTTAGATTAGGTTCCACTTTTGTTTTTATTTCTTTGCCATTTATTTCTTGATTTTTTCTTTTATACAGATTTGATTCCTTTATTCTTTTCTCTTTAATTTCACTGTTTCATTTTCTATTTCCCTACCTTGTTTTTATAGTTAAGTAATAAATAATTGCAAGAATTAACTTTACACTCTGAAGCTTAATCATAGTTGAGTCCTTGGATTGATCCTTGGTTATCCCTTTACTACATTAGTGGGGAAACTGAGTTTGTTGGCTTTGATGCGACTAAAAGCGAGTTTAACCAATGGCGCCGTTGCCGGGGACTCGGCGAGTTAAGTCTTAGAGTGTTAGGTTAGTCTTGTCTAGGTTTGTTTTCTTACTTGCATTTCTGTCTGTGTTCATATAGCTTAGGTTTAGAAGTGTATTGTTAGTCCTTGCATTCATATAGCTTGTATAGTTTTTCTTTTCTTTATTAGGTTTTTGCTTTAGTTCTGTCTTAGAAGTCTCAGTGGTCTGGTTGGTGTTCTTCTAGTGTGTATTTGGTAAGCATGGATCGTTCTTCTGCATATGGTAATTTCCCTTTCCCTTACAATGCTCCACCACAAAGATTTAACATGTTCTTTGAGCCTGTTGCTGAGGAATTTTTGCAGCCAATCAATCAAGATTTCCAGCAACAACCACCACTTTGTTTTCAACCATATGGTGAGCAGCAACCCTGGATTATGCAGTAGCAGCTGCCACATTCATATTGGCACCAGTATGTTGAACCAGGGCTGGAGGAATTCCAATCAGTGCAGCCATGGCAAGATCAAATATGTGATCAGCAGCAGGGGATTCCAGCATCTGAATTTCAAGGGATGACCAATCAAGTGGCTGAATTAGTATCTGCTATCAACAAGCTGACAGGGAGAGCTGAAGAGGAAGAGGGCACACCTGCTGCCATTGAGTTTCAAGGTTTTGAGAGTCAAACCACTTCAGGCATTGTGAGCTGTACACCACAGTTTTATCAAGATGTAGATCAGCCTTGGCAACCTCAATTTGGTGAATCAGAGCAGCAAGATGTATATTCTCCAGACTGTATGGCACACATGTGGAAGGTGGCAGCACAATTGGCAAGGGAATCAAATGAAGCACAAGCAACGATTGATGATTTGAAGCAACCTTCAACAGCACCGCAACAGTTTGATATGCAGAATGTTGATTTAGACTCTAACTGTTCTGATGAGTTTCATTGTGTTCATAATTCTAGTTGCACTATTTCTTCAGCACTTGATTTAAAATCTGACTTTCATAGTGTTAATATTGATAGTGTTGATTTGAAAGAAATTGTGTATTCTGGTTGTGATGTTACATCAGAGTTTAATGTTGTTGAATCAAATTCTGATTTTAATAGTGAACCTGCAGAGCATGCTGAATTCGTAACTGATAGTTCACTTATTAATATGGGTCTTGGTGCTTATGCACAGGCTGACATTGTGTTTGATGATCTTGCAACAGAAATAAAAGAGGATGTAGACCATGAAAGCAAGAGTACAGTTGTGGTTAATGAAGTGGAGTGCAAGCTGGCTGAGAATGACTCTGATGAGGTAGTTAGTGAGCAAATAATGCAGGTATACTCTGAACTTAGCATTCCAGTTCATATCTCTGAGGTTCAAGTGAACATAAATAACTTTGATTTGTTAGAAATTGGACCAATAAAGCCTGTTATTGATACTGCTGTTTGGATGTCTGCACACACTCACATTTTAGATTCAGCATTTTCCATTGAACATATTGACATACCTTATGCTGTTTCAGAGTTATGTGCTGATTTTGACATCATTCCAGTTGATGATAGCTTCACAGTAGGTGTTCATTTAGCTGCTGATTTGATAGATGCTAGTGAGGTCATTTTTGAGGAGCCAATACAGGTTGATTTTAAATTTGAGCTTCCTATCTGTTTGGGTGAGGTACAAACTAGCTTTGATAATCTTATGCATGAGAAACCCTTGCCAGATATTCTTGTTGTTATACCTGATTGTTCTGAAAAGCTGGATGAAATTTGTGTTGTAGAACATATTGATATTTCTGATGATTTTTATGATATGTGCATTGGTCTGGACAACAATTTTGAGGATAGATTTATGGACTGTGTTGAGTTAACTATGGATTCTGTTGTTATTACTAAGGAAGAGCCAACACAGGTGTTGTTTAACCTTGAAATTCTAGTTGTCTTATCTGAGTTTCCTTTGCAGTTTAGCTCATTTGATTGCATGTGCATAGATCCTTTAGAGCCTGTTGTTAACACTGCAGTAGTTATTGATTCTAAGGTTCTTAGAGCACCATTTGAGATTGAACGTATCCATACCCCTACTGTTTGTACTGATAATATTTGTCCCACCTTTGATGCATTGGTTCTTCATGAAAATGATCTTGATTTCACTTTTAACAAAGTTGAAATGTTTGATGATTCACTGATGAACATTGACTTTGATTTTTTTTGTTGCAGCTGACATGACTAATATTGCCACTCATCCAAAGGAAGCTGCAGACACAAAGGAAGTGGTGATGGATGCAGGAGATGGTCTCAATGAGACTCAAGGACCCTGGAATGTACAGACTCAGCAGAAATTGCATGAGGAGATCTGGTTGCTGCAACAAAGTGTTTTGAATGTGAAAAATCAGCAGATGCAAGCCTTGAGTGAAGAATTGCAGTTGCTGCAGTGGAGAGCTGAGAAGAATGCAGTCAGTGCAATCATGGAAACCTTACACAGAGGAGCTGAGCTTGGAGAAAAACCAATAAGCCACTTCTTTACCTTTCTTTTCTTTTATAGTAATAAGTTTTTGTTAATAGTTTGTACGATAATAGGTAGTATAGTAAATAGTAGAGTAGAAAATATGCTGTTTTTCATAAAAATAGAAAAAATTAACTTTGACTTGTGGCCAATCTGAATAAGTTCTTTTTCTTTGTAGCCTTGTAGTGTTAGTTTTCTTTTTCCATTTCTGTTCCTGTACATGTTGTGTTCTATTGCATTTTCTCTTCTGTTCATATACATTTTATACTCTTTTATGTTCAGTCTTAGTTCTATTTTGTTCTGTGTTTTCTTGATTAGTTTTTATGCTCTTTATGAGTTTTGTCTTGTGTATATCCATTTTTAGATCTGTTTTGTGTATATATGCGTTTTTTCTCTGCTGTTTTAGAACCTTACCCACTCACACATTGAGGGCAATGTGCCTCTTAAGTGTGGGGGTGGGAAGGTATAGGTTGGTTTAAATTTTTTGTTTTGATGTATATAGCTTTGTTAGCATCTGTTTTTGAGTAAAATAGGGGTAATTTTTTTTTTCTGAGCTGTTTTTCTTTAACTTAGGTATGGTTTAGTTTTAAATACCTAGAGTAGTTTCCCATTCTTGTTTTAGTCTGTAAATACCTATTTTGTTACTGATTTGTTTTAGTTTAGTTTTTAGCTTTGTTGTTAATAGTTCTTTAGGTTGTTACAGTTCATTCATTTTCTGGTTTATGTTGTTTTAGCTTAGGTTCTTTTACTGTTTTTTAATCTGTTTTAGAACTTCTTTTTGGTCCCTTTTCTTTTCTTCTTTCTATTATTTTCTCTTCCTTATGTTAGTTACTTGTTCTGTTTTAAGCTCTTGGTTCGTTTCTTGCTTTGTTTCAAGTTTTCAATTAGGATTTTCTTCATAATTAGGTTTTATTTTCTTTCTGCTACTGTTTTAAAAAAAAAATTTCTGAATTTGTTTAGCTTTTTCCTTTTCAATTCTTTGGTTAATCTGTCCTTGTTTAGATAGCTAATAGGAATAATTTAGGTTTATCTTCTATCAATATTAGGTAGCTTAGGACTGATTTCAGGTTCCTTTTATTTCTCTAACCTTTGTTTCTATTCTTTAGGATTTGTTTTAGTCTTCACTTCGAATTCCCTTTAGGTTTTTCTTGCTTTAGTTCCTTCTTTCTTTACATTTCTATTTTGATTGTTTAGGTTTTGGTTTAGGTTCATTGCTTTAGGTATCTTGTTGCTTCTTGTTTTTGCTTATTTCTTTTCCCTGTTATTGTTTCTTTTTGCATAGAAGTGTTAGTTAGGAGTTGTTGTAGGTCTTAGTTAAGTCTGTTCTAGTTGGATTTCTTTTCCCTATTATTGATTTGAGTTCCTTTTAGTTACATTCTGTTCTGTCTTAGTTTGTCTAGGTTGTAAATAGCTTTAGGTAATGTTGTGCAGGTATTTCTAAATTCTATCACAATTTACTTAATTCTTTGCTGATTTACTTAACTTCTTAGCTTTATTTCTTTAAGATAGATTGCCAATAGTGTCTTTAGCTCTAGATTTGAGTAGATGTAGCTCTAGCAGTAGTTTTTGCAGTTAGTTCAGACTAAATAATCAGTTTTTGCATGATAGAGAGTAGCAATTCCATTTTCGACAAATCTTTAACCCTGGAGAGTTTTGGGCCAATTTTTTCTTTCTAGTGTGAATGCATGCATGTATAGTCATAGTTCTGATTTTGTATTAATTCTCTTTGATGTGCTTGATCTTGGTAGAACTTAAGAAATGATCTAGGCCTTCTTTCTTCTTCCCATTCACATTTCTTTCCATTGTACCCTCATTTGAGCCTTAGCCTTTTTCTTTGCTTTCCATCCATTATAAACCATTTCCCCCATCAATAAACAACCTTGAGAGATGTGTGAGAAGTAAGGAGAATTTAGAACTCAGAAAGCAGAAAAGAGTAAGGTCAGAGGTGAGATTGAAAAGAAAAGAGCTCTAAAAAGAAAAAAAGAGAAAATTGATTGAGAAAAAGACCTGAGAAAAAAAAAAGAGATTATGGCCAAGAAAAGAATGCAATACCTGCAGTGAGTTCTATTTGTCCTCTTTCACATTTCTCTTATCCATTCCAGTTTCTGCTTTTATTTCCCATACATCTAGCCTTTCCATCCTCCATTACATTACAAGCCATGAAAGTCCTAGTGATCTAGAGTTATCTTGATTCAAGCAGTGTCAATTAGAATTTTTCCAAAGTTGTGAATTGTGGTCTATCATGTTATGTGGAGTGAAACACAGGCTGACCTAAACACTTGAGTGCTTTAAGAGAAACACTTTATCCTGTGAGGTTGAACTTGGGCTGCTACTTCTCTGAATTGTATATTTCTGTTTGTTTTGATTGAATCTAATTGTTGTTTACTTGTTAGAGTTACTGAAACTTAGATTTAGAGTTATTGATTCTGATTGTGCAGTTCTGATTAGAGAAAAATAGCTAGTAGCTGTGTAAATAGCAGAGTTGAGTTTAATTGTGATAGAATTCAGTGTTCCTAGTTATGTGTTTAGTCTTTTCATTTGTAGGTTGAGTCTTTCTTTTCCTTGTTTTTCTTGTTTGTCCCTGCCCAGGAGGGCAGTTGTCTAAGTGTGGGGGTGTGATAACTCTCCAAATTTGCATTATTTTCTGTGTTTAGAAGATTTTGTTAGTGCATTTTTGTTTTTAATTTCTTAGAATTAGATTAGTTTTATATTTTTTTCTTAATTCTTTAGTTTTATAAAATTTTAGTTAAAAAGAGATTTTTAGGTGTATTTTTTAGCTTTTGTTAATAATTAGGAAATTAGTATTTTTCTGAATTTTAAAATGTTTTGTTTTAATTGCTTAATTTCTCTTCTTTTTCTTAATTGCTGTTTGATATTTTTTTTACAGATTAGGCCAACATTTGGGTCATAATAGAAGTTGATTGAGAGGTGTTGAATTGAAATGAGCTGCTGGAATGAAAAATGGGCTGCAGCCTTGGAATGATTGAAGCTGATTGGGCCTCTGAAATAGCACTGGGCGATTGTGAGGCTGCAACATTTTTGATAATTGATGTTGTGCATTTTGGAGGCTGGCAGATTTATTGGAAAGCAATTGGGCCACGACAATGCTTGGATAATTCAATTTGAAAGTGGCTGCTGGCAGGATTGGGTTGAAGAGGACAAGCTGCAACTTAAGTGGAACGACGCCGTATTGATGCGTCTTGGCAGCAGCTTCCTAGGGGGTAACTTGCACTCATGCTTCATTTGGAAAATGGAAAAACAAGCTGGAGCATTTGAAGAAACAAGCACCGTGAGCTAGGGCTTAGAGAGAATGAGTGAAGAGAGTTGAAGAGAGGAGCACATCACCTGCCCGGAGAAGATGACTGGAGCTGACCGTGGAGAAAGAAAGCTGACCAGAGCTGCCCATTATAGAGGATCGAATGGCTGGAAACACAAGCTCGAAGAGAATGAAGAGTGGCCGCTGGATCAAGAGCAGGAAGCGTCGTCGAGAAGGTTCCCTCTTTCATTTTTCCTTTGTTTTTTTTTTCTTTTCATTCTCCAACCCTATATAAAGGGGTTTTTCATCATGTATAAAGAACACTTTTACACACTTTGAGATACACTCTCTGTTCATAGTTCTAAGCTCTTTAGGTTAGGGTTTCTTTCCGCTTTGGTAGAAGTAGAGTTCTCGACTTTTGGATTTTGTTGAGACGATCGCGATGGTGACAGGCCGCGAAAGTCTTGGTGATTTCCGGTAGTTTGTAAAATTTTCTTTTCTTATTAATAAAGTTGAGTTTGTGTTCTTGTTCTGTTCTCGTTTATGTTTCGATCTTGTTCTTTGTTTTTGATTTCTGTACTTGTTATGTGTTGAGAAAATGATTTGGATTCTGTAACTCTGCAATTTTATGGTTCCGTTTGGAATTAAATGTCTCCGTAGTGAGCATTCTTCATTGAGATGTCTTCTCGAGACAGAGAACAGTCCAATGCATAAAAATTGATTCAAATATGTGTTTCTTGAATTTGTTTGTAAATTTTAGATTGATGAATAGGTTAATGAACATTGATTAGACAAATTAGTGGAAAGAGCCAAATTTAAAGTTCTGAAACATGACTTAGAATATCCTGGATTGAAATTCATATTATCAGGATGTCTTCCTGAGAGCTCTAAGCACTCTTTTATTCAGTTCAATGTTCAATTCACCTATGACTTCAATTCTGTTTTTTTATTGTGATATTGCTGTTGATTAGTTAGAATTTAGGTACTGTTTTTGATTTGTTTCAATTCTGAATTCTGTTCTTGATTGATTTCTGGTGATATATAGATTAGGATAGAGTGATCTGTATTGCATTTTATTTTTTTACTTTGATTTTTGTTTTCCTATGAATAGACTAGGTTTAGTAGATTAGATGCTGAACTGTCTACTCTTAGAATCTTGTTCAGTTTTAGTTTTAGTTTCCTTGTACTGTTAACCGTTAGCATTCACAGGTTAGTTTTAATTGCACTCAGTTCTCATTTTAGTTTAGGTTCTGTTTTGTTATGCAGTTATTTTACAATTTAGATTAGGTTCCACTTTTGTTTTTATTTCTTTGCCATTTATTTCTTGATTTTTTCTTTTATACAGATTTGATTCCTTTATTCTTTTCTCTTTTATTTCACTGTTTCATTTTCTATTTCCCCACCTTGTTTTTATAGTTAAGTAATAAATAATTGCAAGAATTAACTCTACACTCTGAAGCTTAATCATAGTTGAGTCCTTGGATTGATCCTTGGTTTTCCCTTTACTACATTAGTGGGGAAACTGAGTTTGTTGGCTTTGATGCGACTAAAAGCGAGTTTAACACTAACTCGTCCCTACTTGTTTGTGTTTGGGTATGTGCGATGATCACCCACTTGGGTGGGAGTAGATGGCAAGGAGGACACTTTGGAAACAATACTTGATGGGAACGGCAACGCTGTAGCTTAGATTCGCTAGCTTTTATTTGCTAGCTTTGAAGAACTTTTGTACATTAAAGTTTTAAATTCTCTATAATTTACAGGGAGAAACACTAATACTCTAGTTTTCAATTCCATGTTATTCTAAGGATGGTTGTAATCCTTAATTACTCTTGATTGCTTTCCTATATTATGCAATGATGACGTCTTTATTATATATAGTTTTCTATATATTTTGGGACGTCACATTAATGGTATCAGAGCAGTTTTTGTCCTTAGGAAATCCTGTAGGGTATGTGTGTGCCTTGCTTATGCTTGTGTACTCTTAATCATGTTCAAGTTGGGTGTTCTTGTGTGTTTGAGTTAGACTGAGGGTCTTTCCTTTCTGTGTGAACAGAAGATGGCACCTAAGATTCCTCCTCCTCTCCCACAGGTCGATCCGTTCAACTCTAACTAAATGTTAAATACGGTGCTTCAGGCGTTGCGATAACAAAATGTTGCACTGGTTCAGCAAAACACCATAGCCTTACAAAATCTGGAAGCCGCTAGGGTAGCTGCTGAGAATGCAAGAGTGTCATCTGAGAACACTCAAAGGCAACTCATAGAAGTGCTGACTAGTGGCAGGACCACTCCAGGTGCTTCTTCCTCCGCTATTCCTGTCCAAGAGTGGAGTCTGGAGAGCTTTCTCCAAAATCATCCAGCTCGATTCACTGGAAAATGTAGCCCTGACGAAGCTGATCATTGGTTTAGGGACATGGAAAGAATCTATGAGGCTAAGGGATGTCCTGATGAGAGGAAACTGACCTACACCTAGTATCTATTGACTGGGGAAGCTGGCCACTGGTGGAGCAGCATGAGGATGATATTGGAAAGGAGTGAGACTCCTATTACCTGGGAGTTGTTTAGGATCAAGTTCTACGCTGAGTACTTCCCTAACAGTGTCAGATTTGCCAAAGAAGTGGAATTTCTGGAGCTGATACAGGGCAACAAAACAGTATCAGAATATGCTGATGGTTTCAAACATCTGCTCCGCTTTAACACTATGGCGGTAGATGAAGAGTGGTAATGCAGGAAATTTGAGAACAACTTGGGAGATGATATCAAGCTACTTGTGAAGGGGTTACGCATCAGAGAGTTTCCTGCTCTGGTGGAGATGACTCGTGACATGGAGAAGACTAAGTAGGAATCTGAGGGTCCTCAGAGACAACAGAGCCAACCACTGAGGGTTGATGGACCTATGATATCCAAGGGAGGCTCCAGTTCTAGGAGTACCCCTTTCTCTAGACCTACTTCATCTGGGTCCAGGGGTTTTTCCTCTCAATCATCGGGGCAATCTAGCTTTGCCAGTCCCGTGAGATGCTTCTAGTGTGGTGGACCACACCTCCAAGTTGTGTGCCCTCAGCTAGAACGGTATAAGAAGTGTAACATCTGCAGGTAAGAGGGACATTATGCCAGAGACTGTCCTAGTACTATGAGGGCAGGAACACAACCACGTCAGGCTGGAAGATCTATCCAGAGGGGTGGTAACCGACCATAGGCAGTAGGGAGAGTCTACGCATTGACTGGAGCTGAGGCAGCCAATGGAGGTAATTTGATTGTTAGTAGTTGCTTGTTATTTGGAGCTTCGTATGTGACATTGTTTGACTCGGGGGCGACGCATTCCTTTGTGTCGAAGGCTTGTGTGGAGAGGCTTAGTTTAGTTGTTAGAGAGCTTCCATGCGATCTGGTGGTGTCTACACCAGCAGCTGGGTTAGTCAGGACATCTAATGTGTGTTCCGGATGTCCTATTGAGGTAGAGGGACGCAGGTTCAGAGTGAACCTTATTTGCTTGCCTCTGCAGGGGCTAGAGGTGATCTTAGGCATGGATTGGTTATCCACCAATCAAATTCTCTTAGATTGTGGTGGGAAGAAACTGATATTTCCCGATGAAGACGAGAACATGCCCCTGTCACTGGGGCTGTTGAGACAAGACCTTTTAGAGGGCGCTTGTTGTTTCCTGATCATGTCCTACATGGATGAAGTTCAGGACCCAAACCCTTCAGCTTTTGAAAATCAGAGTGTGGATCTTCTGGTGTTGGAGGATTTTATGGACGTATTCCCAGAGGAAGTTCCTGGTCTACCTCCGAGAGAGGTAGAGTTCTCTATAGACTTGGTCTCAGGATCGGGACCAATTTCTATGGCCCCGTACCGGATGGCGCCAGCAGAGTTAGCGAAATTGAAGAAGCAGATTGAGGAGCTGCTATTCATTAGGCCTAGTGTTTCACCTTGGGGTGCACCAGTCTTGTTGGTGAAGAAGAAGGATGGCATCTCCAGATTGTGTGTTGATTATAGGCAACTAAACAAACTCACTATCAAGAACAAGTATCTGTTGCCGAGGATAGATGATTTGATGGATCAACTACACGGAGCTACCATATTTTCTAAGATTGATCTGAGGTCGGGTTACCGTCAGATTTTGGTAAAAGCCGATGATGTACAGAAGACGTCTTTCAGATCCAGATATGGCCACTATGAGTATGTGGTCATGCCTTTTGGTGTGACTAATGCTCCAGCCATCTTTATTGATTACATGAATAGGATCTTCAGACCATTCTTAGATAAATTCGTAGTTGTCTTCATAGACGACATACTAGTTTACTCTAAGACTCGAGAAGAACACGAAGATCACCTTAGAACAGTGCTTGGGGTATTGAGAGAAAGAAAGCTTTATGCCAAACTGTCTAAGTGTGAGTTCTGGATGAAAGATGTTCAATTTCTAGGGCATGTCATTTCGGCTAGTGGAATCGCTGTGGATCCAGCTAAGGTACAAGTTGTACTTCAGTGGGAAAAGCCAAAAATTGTTACTGAAGTAAGGAGTTTTGTGGGTTTGGCAAGCTACTATTGCCGCTTTATCAAAAACTTTGCCAGAATAGTAGAGTCGTTGACACAATTGACCAGAAAAGATAAGTCTTTTGTTTGAACTGACAAGTGTGAAGTCAGCTTTCAAGAACAATAGCAAAAGTTGACTAGCGCTCCAGTTTTGGTTATCCTTGACACAAGTAAACCTTTTGAGGTTTTCTGTGATGCCTCTCATTAGGGATTAGGGTGTGTGCTGATGCAGGAGAAGAGGGTAGTGGCGTATGCATCAAGACAACTCAAGGTTCATGAGAAGAATTACCCCACTCATGACTTGGAATTGGCGGCGGTTGTCTTTGCTTTGAAGATTTGGAGGCACTACCTGTATGGTTCACAATTTCGGGTTTTCAGTGATCATAAGAGCTTGAAATACCTCTTTGATCAGAAGGAGCTTAATATGAGGCAAAGAAGATGGATGGAATTCCTTAAAGATTTTGATTTTGATCTCCTCTATCACCCTAGAAAAGCTAATGTGGTGGCAGATGCATTGAGCAGAAAGTCAATGCACATTTAAGCCTTAATGGTCAGAGAATTGGAGCTGGTAGAAAGCTTCAGAGATTTGAGGTTGCAGGTAGAATTTGAAGCTGACAGCATCATATGCAGTAATTTGGTGGTGTCTAATGACTTATTGAAGTGTGTTAAAGAAGAGCAGTCGAAGGATGTTGAGCTCCAAACGTCAGCCAGTTTTATGGGGACTGAACAAGGTAAAGATTTTGCCTTGTGGACTGATGGTATTTTGAGGTTCAAAGGTAGAGTATGTATCCCTAGCAATTCGGGATTGAAGAAGTTAATCATGGAGGAAGGTCATAAAAGTCGTTTTAGCATGCATCCTGACATGACTAAAATGTATCAAGACCTCAAGGAGTCTTTTTGGTGGTCCGGTATGAAGAGAGATGTAGCTCAATTTGTTGCCTCTTGTTTAACGTGTCAGAAGGCTAAGATAGAGCATCAGAGACCAGGAGGCTTATTGCAACAGTTGGAGATTTCGGAGTGGAAATGGGATAGCATAGCCACGGACTTCGTTACCCATTTACCACGCACGGTTAGGGGTCATGATGTTATTTGGGTAATTGTAGACAAGTTAACCAAGAATGCTTATTTCTTGGCAATCAAATTAAGGATGTCTATAACAAAGTTGGCACAACTGTATGTCAATGAGATCGTGAGACTACACGGCATGCCTTCTAGCATCATATCGGACAGAGATCCTCGCTTTACTTCTAGATTCTGGCAGACGCTTTAGAGCGAGATAGCAAATTGCAAATGAGCTCAGCTTACCATCCCCAAACAGATGGTCAGTCAGAAAGGATGATCCAGTCACTAGAATACTTGCTGAGGACGTGTGTCTTGGATCACTTGGGTGCTTGGGATGAGGTGTTGTCGTTGGTAGAATTCACCTACAACAACAGTTATCAGGCCAGCATCGGTATGGCACCGTTTGAAGCAGTGTTTACGGGACCAAAACTAGTTCAACACACCACAAAGAAGGTGAACCTTATACAGGAGAGGATGTAGGCATCTCAGAATAGGCAGAAGTCCTATGCTGATCGGAGACGCAGGCCGTTGGAGTTTGCCGTTGGGGATCATGTGTTCCTCCGAGTGACTCCTACTACTGGTGTAGGAAGAGTCATCTGTGCTAGGAAACTATCTCCTAGGTATCTTGGTCCTTACCAGATTTTACGGCGCATAGGACTGGTAGCTTATGAGATAGCCATGCCACCCCGGCTGACTAACCTTCATCCAGTCTTTCACGTTTCACAACTTAGGAAATATGTACCGAATCTGTCTCATGTACTAGAAGCTGAAGATGTCAATGTCAGAGAAGATCTATCCATGAGGGTACAACCAGTAAGAATTGAGGGGAGTCAGAACAAGTGGCTTAGAGGAAAAACTGTCAGTTTGGTCAAAGTCATCTGGGATGGTAGAACGGGTGACTCTACCTGAGAGTTAGAGGACAAGATAAGAGAAACCTACCCCCACTTGTTCGAGTAAGCGCAATTTTGAGGATGAAAATTTACGTTGGGGAGAATGTAAGACCCATGAAAAATATTTACAATTTTATTACTAGTAAAAATATATTTCTTTAGGAATGAAGAATAGAATAAGTTTATAAAATGTGCAAAGTTAAATAAGATATTTTGGTAGAAAATTTTGGTGATGGGTTCAAACTCTTTTCTACTTTTGTAAAAAAATAAAATAAAATAAAATTTAAAATATTTATAATGGAGAAAACATTCAGATTTGAAGGCATTATTAAGGAATCCATTATGAATCCATTATGTAAGTGGTGATTAAGAAATTAATATAATAAAATAATAAATAATATTAAAAAAATTGATGAATAGTAAAATTTTTGGACTATAAATAATCATGAGGGGAGGCTATTTTTCCACAAAGAAAGGAATAATCAAGTGAGAAACCTTGAGAAATAGAGAAGAAAGAGTTAGGAAGAAATTTTTAGTTGCAAGAAGAGTAGAGGCTCTAGAGGATTTTCGGGAAAATGAATTCGGAGCAAGAGAAGTCTGGAATAGAGGTAGGGGAGCTAACCTTTCTATGCTTTTATATTATGATTTAGTATTATTTTATTACTATTCATGTCTTGAAATTCTGTGTGAATACTGTATATCTATCTATGTTAATATTAAATGTTATTTGGGAGATCTACTGCTACACCTAAAAAGCTTGCATGGGTTGTCCTTAAGGTTTGGTATTTCAGTCCATACTTTGTTACATTTGGTTCCATTCAAATGATGTTACTTAACATTTTATAATTATGATGATATATTGTAGTATAATATACAAACGGGGTCATATGAATGTGGTTACTACGTCATGTTTTGGATGATGACCATTATTCATGCACATTACACTAGTGGATGGGAAACGGTATTATTTAGGTTTGAATTTTATTTTCCCTATAGTTTAGATTTCAAATACACTAATTGAAATAATTGTATTTTATGCAGAGATTCAATAGGACTACTCTAATTCCAGAGAAGTCACTTCAACTTGTGAGGAAAGTACTGGCTAAATATATAATTCATTTATATAATAGTATGTAGTAGATATTAGGATATAGTAAGTTCTAAGTTTATGTTTCCAAGTTGTTTGATGGTTTTCTACATTATTATTCGTTTAACTTTGTACATTACATTGATTTATGCTTCAAACTTGATTTATGATTACATGGGATTGATTTATGCTTCTAAGAAGTTGATTTATGATTCAATTGAATGTATTTATGTTTTATTATAATTTTCATTCAAAATATACGTTTCTGGATTCTTCTAGACTGTTCTGGCTGTAAATATATATATGCAAGTCTGTTTCTGTTGTTGGAAATGTTACAGAAACAGACCTCATTTTTGAAGAAAAAAAACAAGGATATATGCCTCGGTTCAAGGCAAAACCGAGGTAGAAAAGCACCTTATGATCTCGGTTATAACCACACCAAAAGCAGAAAGTTTTGCACAGAAAAAATAAAGGACTCTATTGCCTCGGTTCAAGCTACAACCGAGGCAGTAGTGTGGGATATACAGCCTCGGTTCTCCTAAACCGAGGCATATAGTCCTACGAAAAAAACAAAAACTATATGGCTTCGGTTATGGTTCAACCGATGCCAAATCCTCTCCCTTTATGCCTCGGTTCATACCCGAGGCCAAAAATATTACACTTTTTGTCTCGCCTGAATATGTCTCGGTTCGAGAACCGTTGCCTATAAGAAAAAACAACCGTTGTCGTTTCTCCTGGCTATACTAGTGACTGTAGAATAAATTAAAGAATATTGTTTATTATATTTATATTTGTTATGAACCGGATAATAATATGATTATTTTATTTTCAAAAACAATAATTCTTTGTATCAGATGAAGTGATTTACAAAAATTAAAAAAAAAATCAAGAAGTGATAGTTTTGAATTAACCTAACAAAATGAGAACTCTTGAATTATTAGTGAGTGAAATATTTGAAATAGTTTTATCAAATCACTTTCAGAATTTATAACAAAAAGGCACTACATGGAAAGTTTGTAACAAAAAAATAAAACTAACCCACAGAACTTTAAAATATAATATCCCAAAAACATGCGCTTGAAACAAAGTAGTTTATCTCTGCATTGTTGATGTCTATAAACTTCATAGTTTATCTTCCCGTGAATGCAGAGCAGATTAGATTGCTCTCTTCACTATATTTTTATTCATTACTCATATTTATTTGATTTTAGGTTGGATTTTTCTCTAAATTTTCATCATCGTAATGACATCCGAAGAAATTGATAATTGGTCCGGAGTACTTTTTAAAGACGATGATTCAACATCCGAAGATGACGAAGTTAGAGAAGTTCATAAAGATAATAAAATTGAAGAGATCTTTAATGAGCCTTTGCTTGAAGAGGAATATGCCAATGATTCAACTCTTTACAAAGGCAAATTGTTTACGCTTACAATTTCTATAGGAAAAATGGATGTTACATGTTTCGAAAACTCTCATAATCATGTCTTCTAGCTTATCGTGATATTCCTATTAATGATCAAGCTTATATATAATTATTGTCGAAAGCTGATTGCTCAGTAAGTTTCATTATGAGAGTTCTTGAAGCGGAGAAAGGGATAGAGGCAAGACATCTACCATTTTTGGACAAAGATATTAGAAATTTTATTCAATCTCAAAGTAGCGTTGGTAAAGAGAACAACGCTTTAGATGTTCTCAAATTATGCAAAGGTTTGAAAGACAAAGATGATGTGATTTCCAATATGATTTTACATTGGATGAAAGTAACAAGTTAGAGCATATTATTTGGGTATTTGGTGATTTGATACCAGCATATGAATTTTTGGGATGTGGTTGTCTTTGATACTACGTATCGGATTAATTGTTATGATATGCCTCTTGGACTATGGGTTGGAGTTGATAATCATGGAAATTCTATTTTTTTTGGCTGTGTTCTATTAAGAAAAGCCATTCACTATTTAAAAAATATGCCTAAAGTTCAAGAAAATTCAGTTGATCTAGAACATGGTGTTCTAAATGTTGATGAGTGTGATGTTGAAAATCCTATCACTTCTAAAACGAAAGATCGACCAAGAGGATCAAGGCCAAAAGGAGGAGTTGAAGTTCATCGTTGTCATTGTCCTAACTGTGGTGGAACCGACCATGACTCACGACATTGTCCAATCAAAAGAAGAAAAGATTCATGGTTAGCTTCTCAATCATCTTCTAATAAATAACGCATAAATGAAATATGTATTTTCATTTTTAAGTTTAGTTTACAATCATATAGTGAACTAGCTTTTATTTTGTGTAATTTAATCTTTTCCCTTAATAAGTTCTTTGTAACCTTAGTTAAATATAAATGAAAAAGTTTTTCTATAAGCTTGTTACTGGATGCATGTTTTTTTTCTCTTTAGTATGTAAATGGAAACAAATGAAAAGGCTAAATAGTATATATTGTATTTGGTGTTATGATATTTAAAGCATGTATTTGTAATAACTTGGAAGCCAAACGTCCTGCTAAGATTTTCTCAAAGTACACCTCTAAAATAATATGTATTAATCACTTCTAAAATCCCACATTTTAACAAGTTTTTACATTAAATCACTTGCTACATGAATGCTATATGTAAAAAATTATAATAAAAAGTCTTATTTATTTTATGCAATCACATCCATTTATGAAAATTATATATTCCTAAAAATATTCTTAAAGTCATGGAAAATAACTACCTTTCTTTTTATTTTTTATTTTAAAAAACAATTAATAAATAAGTATCTTTTATTTTATTTTTTATTTTAAATTAAATTTTAAACTTATTAAAATACTCTTGAATTTAAAGTATATTTTTTTAATAGAGATATTTGTGTAAACTAAAACTTATTGCTAAAATATACCGACATTAACAAACCATATATATATATATATATACATATATATATGGGTGATTTAGGGTAAAAAACTATTTTGATAATATCATGTACAAACTAAATTGGATGTGAGATTAGGTTTGAGAAAAGAAAATTTTCAATCATTAGAAAAAATGTGAAAGTTCTAAAGTTATTTCAAGTGCCAATTTCATGTTAAAGGCTAATTGCATGTATTTTTCTCTCATTGTCACACACACCAAAAATTATTTTAAATTTTGATAGAATAAAAAAAATTAAAATTCACTTCCTAAAACTTGTATAAACTTAATAAGTTAAGTCCCAATTAAATTTGTATCAAATTTCTTATATAAAAGTGCGAACTCGCAATTAAACGAATGTATCCTATAATAGATTTTAAACAAAATTATTAATAAAAAAATAATATTAAAAATATATATTTATATGTTTAATTTAGATCAAATATATATATATATATATATATATATATGTTTCGGTTGAATTTGTTCAAGGGTTGGTCGTCTTCCTTGTTCTGTTCTTTTTTTATTGTCCAATGCTATCCGAGAACGTAATTCACGGGTGGTTGACCTGCATATGTTTCATAAAGAGGTCTATATTTTATTATAATAGATAAAGGTCGAAGAAGATCTTTGTACCTGGACATCAATTGTATATTTATAGGACTTGTGACAGCCAAGTTCATTGATTAACCATTAGTTCAATATATTCTTAGACAATATAACCTATCAATCACTCAAAAATAACGTATATTTGCATTCAATGTGGCCATTAATGATATTTACCTTTCCTGATTAGTGTTTGACCGATAGTCGGTCAGTTGCTTGCTTTGGCTCCCGATTCTCCTTAGTCGATTGGTCTCTAGGGTATAGTACATTAAGCCCCCCAAGCCCCGAGCAACTGTTTGCAGGAGTGAAAGGGTTTAAATTTTTGTAGTTGAGTCGTTGTAGGAGCGATTTGAGCTGGTCACTAGAAGACCATAATTGAATGTCTTTGTATGGCCGTCTGGGATTGCTAGTCAGTAGATCACTAGAAGACATAAGTGAGCTAATCACTTGACCGCCCAGGATTGTTCGTGAGCTGGTCACTAGAAGACCATAGTTGAACGTAAGTCTGGACCTTCTTGTCACGGTTAAAGTAGGACTGAACCTTCCTATGCAGAATATTTTTACTAACAAAAATATGAGTTAAATAAATATATTATAATTTATAAATTATAATCAAAAGTGGAACCTGTCTAGGTTGAACGTAGGAGTGAACATTCCTCTGCAGAATATTTTTACTCACAAAAATAATGAGTTAAACAAATATATTGTAATTTATAAACTATAAACCTATCAAGGTTAAACGTAGGAGTGAACCTTCCTATGGAGAATAAAAAATATGTGTTAAGTAAACACTTCAATATATTATAAATTATAATAAAAAGTCGCTAGAACCTGATAAGTTTGAAGTTTGAAAGTAGGACTGAATATGTGCAGGATATTTTTACTCAGAAAAATGAGTTAAACAAAATATATTATAATTTGTAAATTATAATCAAAAGTCATCAGAACACCTGATAAGGTTGAACGTAAGACTGAACCTTCATCTGGAGGATATTTTTACTCACAAAAATATGACTTAAACAAAATAAAATAAATGCTTCAATATATTATAATTTATAAATTATAATAAAAAGTATTGGAACTTGACACGAACTTTCCTGAAAATTCTCAAAACAAAAGACATGTCTTTAGAAATTATTATGTAATTTTGTACTCTTGTTGCAAAACATGGTATTGATCTAAAGTAGCAATGTCCAGGCCGAGCGCACGTCTACACGCCTGGTTCCTCTTTGTTTCATGGGGATGTCACTCAGTCCCACAGTGGGCGCCAAAATGTTTCGGTTGAATTTGTTCAAAGGTCGGTCGTCCTTCCTTGTTTTAAGTTTCAAGTTTGAAAGTAGAACTGAATCTGTGCAGGATATTTTTCTCAGAAAAATATGAGTTAAACAAAATATATTATAATTTGTAAATTATAATCAAAAGTCATCAGAACACCTGATAAGGTTGAACGTAAGACTGAACCTTCATCTGGAGGATATTTTTACTCACAAAAATGAGTTAAACAAAATAAAATAAATGCTTCAATATATTATAATTTATAAATTATAATAAAAAGTATTGGAACTTGACACGAACTTTCCTGAAAGTTCTCAAAACAAAAGACATGTCTTTAGAAATTATTATGTAATTTTGTACTCTTGTTGCAAAACCGATCTAAAGTAGCAATGTCCAGGCCGAGCGCACGTCTACACGCCTGGTTCCTCTTTGTTTCATGGGGATGTCGCTCGGTCCCACGATGGGCGCCAAAATATTTCGGTTGAATTTGTACAAGGGTCGATCGTCCTTCCTTGTTCTGCTCTTTTTTATTGTCCAATGCTCTCCGAAAACGTAATCCACCCCGATGAGTGTTTGACCTGCAGAAGACACTCTGAGGCTCAAGTCAGATATGTTTCATAAAGAGGTCTATATTTTATTATAATAGATAGGGGTCGAAGTCTTTATAGGACTTGTGACAACCAAGTCCATTAACCATTAGTGCAATATATTCTTAGAGAATATAACCTATGAATCACTCATAAATAGCGTATATTCGCATTCAATGTGGCCATTAATGATATTTACCTTTTCTGATTAGTGTTTGAATGATATTAGCCGATTGGTTATCAGGATATAATACACTATCTATTTTCATTTTGTTAATCATGCAAATAATATGACTTTGTCAATCATGCAATTTCACTTTGTTAATCATGCAAATTAATATAACTTTGTAAATCATGTACATGACTATGTTATTTATATGTTCAAATTCAACATCAAAATTAAAAAGGAAAAACATTTATTTAGAAGAGAGTTAGTAAAACATGGAACATGCGACTGCAAAATTTTGGATTGAAACTGCTGTCAAAGATGTAAATTTCATATTTACTATGGAAGGGAAGGAGATAACTTTTGACAATGAGTTCCTCTCTAGAGCTCTCATAGAGAAATTGAAACGCGTCCAGAAATGCTTAAAGAAATTGATTGATGACGAAGATAATCCCCCACTCTGAATGAACAATAATTATGGAATAAATTATATTAATATAATATTAATTATTAATATATATATATATATATATATATATATATTTGACTTAAAATAATTTGTTGTATTGATATGTTATTTTTTTACAAGAAGTTATCATCTGGTATGAATGTAGTGTGACATAATCTGGAATGTATTAATTAATAAATTAGGTTTTATCTCAAATACCTTCAATATTAACTTTTATAAAAAAAAATTACTTAAATCCAGAAGGCATTGAAAAGTTCATAAAATTAAAATAAACAATCGTTTTAAATAATAATATGTGTGATGAATTTTTTAATTTCATGAAATTTGATATTTAACTTTTTTTAACATGAATTTTTCATTTTTCAAAAGCTGTCTTAAAACAATAATTCTAGTTTTAATTTCGATGAGCTAGTTTAATTTTTTATTATATTTATAATATATATTAAAATCTAATGTAAAAAATCATTTAATTGTTTTTTAAAAAAATTATTCACTAAAAAAATATTTAGACATGTAATTTCTTGATCAAGAAAATACACTCCCTAAAGCCATCTTGTTCAAGAACGGTGGTTCGTGTTTATAAGATAGAAGAAAAATTAATATGATTTTAGCTTATAAAAATTTAAAAATTAATTAAATATATTTTTAATTGTTTAAATATAAAATTAAAATTTATTAATATCTCAAATATTAATATATTTTAAATTTTAAAAATAAATAAATATAGTCATTTTAATTTAATAATATTATTTTTATTCTTAAATAACATTTCATAATGATATTTAAGATATTATTCAAAAAATGATATAAACAACTTTAACGCAAAATGTAAATATGTTTGATAAATAAAAAAAATTAATTAATTTAATTAAAATGATTATATTTATTATTTTTTAAATTTTGAATATTAAAATTATCAAATTTTTAGATAAAAATAAATTTTAATTTTGTATCAGTTCAAAAACTTAAAACATATTTAATCTATAAATATTTTATAATTGAATAGATTTTTGTTTTTATATTTTAGAGAATATCTCACTCTCTTTTTTTCTGTTCAAACAAATATTTATTCATTCCCTCGTATGTCATAAGCTTAACTTTCGTTTTTGAAGTTCTGGCTCAGATAATTTGTGAAATGTAACATTCCAAATTCTCACACTTGAAAATTTCTAGTTGATATATGTCTATATATGTTTTAGGCTCAGATTTCAACTATAAAACTATAACTTGAGTTCTTCTATCCCTTCCTTCCTTGACACTGAGTCCGACGACATTCCTTTATCTGCTCCCGTATAACGAATTATACGATCATCGCACATACCCAAACATAAAACATAAACAAGTAGGGTGAGCTAACACGCAACCAATCATTTATGAAACATGCATATTTACTTTGATGCACTCAACAAACCTCAGATAATAATTATGTCAGACACACTCATACCATCATACAACAATCACATCATAGATACTCATCCATTACTTTGATACACATGGTAAAATGACATCGCAAGACTTGTTACTTTATAAACCGACTCGTCCGGACTAGAATGATTACCGAGCTATGGCAGGTCTTGCATCGTGGTGGCTTATGAAACTTGGGCTCCCCCACCCTACCACACTCACGAGGTTAGTCCGGTATCACTCACCTTGGGCCATACTGGAAGCACCCAAGACTAGGACCTCCTGCTACTCCTCACCACATGGTTCAATCCTCTCTACGTGAGAAGAAAGACCATTGGAGTTTCAAGATGACCCCCAAAACTGAACTACCATGCAATCATTTTACACACCCCCAGATCACCACCATGTATCCTCTCCTTGAGGATCATGGAATTACATTCATGAACCATATTGTTACGTTAAAACTTAACCCAAGACATGAATAACCAGATACCATCATATTATCACAGTGAATCCAACATATCTCATACATTCACATACTTCCCACATAAATCAAATCATATTATGCATTCCAAACATTCCATTCTTCAAAATACAACTACACATACAATTTAAGAATATAATTATTCAAGATTTTACTCAATTCAAATAAATTTACTATTTCGTAAAACCATTACTCTTCAGTGATATCATTAATTAAATATCTGAACCCATCAAACTAATTAACAACATGTTTAGATCATGTGGTAAAATTTTTAGTCCAATCCAACGGTTAATAAGGCAGAACTCATAATTTTTGTATAAATGGTCCAAAAACAGAAATTAAGCAATAGTGAGATTCCTGAGAAGATACGAAATTAATATCTCTAAATCTGTAACTCCAATTTCCAATCTGAACGGTCAAAGTACTTCACTATGTGTTAGAAACTACATATTAAAATTTCCGGTTAATCTAACGGTTACCTAGATAGATATTGAGGTTTTACCGAGGTAACTCAGGGACATAATTTTAAGTGGTTTTCGGTTATACTCAAAATGCGGAACGAATTCCTCTAAGCACAGACATCTAATTAAAAATCTAAATGGTCATGATGACTTAATATGTCTTATGAACTACATACTAAATTTGGGCTCAGTCTAATGGTAAATGAAATATATGTGAAGTTTTTACCATGATAACTTAAGAATAGAAATATAGTGTTCATCAGATTTTTCAAACCTTCAAAATTACTTTCTCAAAACATAGACTTCCAATTACAAATCCAATCGGTCAAAGTGTAGTAACATATCCTAGGAATCATATATCCAATTTTCAGGTTGATCTAACGGTCAAATAGGTCAGAATCTATATTTTACCGAGGAAACTCAGTAACCAAATTATAGGGTTAATTAATTTACTCAAACATGCAGGATTTATTTCTCCAAGTAGAGACTTCTAATTGATGATCCGAACGGTCAAAGTGAAGAAATAGGTCTTAGGATTAATATATTAAACTTTTAGCTAAATCGAATGGTAAAAACAATTAAAGGATGGTTTTACCACAGTAATTCGAAAATAAGAAAATTATAATCATGAAAACTAAATTTATACAAATGAATAGATAACTACCATTACCAAAATTTTAACATCTTCATAACTCATATTCATTATCATAACATGTATAAAAATCATATATAAGAAGGATTAGCTCCCCTACCTCTATTCCAAGCTTCTCTTGCTCCGAATTTGTTTTCCCCGAAACCCCTCTAGAGGCCCTACTCTTCTTGCAACTAAAATTTCTTCCTAACTCTTTCTTATCTATTTCTCAAGGTATCTCACTTGATTCTTCCTTTCTTTATGAAAAATAGTCTCCCCTTCATGGCTATTTATAGTCCAAAAAATTTACTATTCATCAATTTTTTTAATATTTATTTTTTTTTATATTAATTCTTTAATTACCACTTACATAATGGATTCATAATGGATTCCTCAATTATGCCTTCAAATATGAATGTTTTCTCCGTTATCAATATTTTAAATTTAATTTTTACTTCATTTTTTACAAAAAGGTATAAAAGAGTTTGAACCTAATACCAAAATTTTCTACCAATTAAGTTATCAAAATTTCTTATTAATCTTTCCACATTTTATAAATGTATTATATTTTCCATTTACAAAGAAATTTATTACTACTAGTAATAAAATTGTTACTATTAAGATAAATATTTTTCATGGTCTTACTTGAATGCATTTGTTTGTGTTGTTACATCCCTTTTAAACATACATGTCCCATTATTTCTTCGTGTGCACATGGCTGAGTTGTTGAGCACCCATATTCATTAAACAACACATCATTCTTAGCTAACATTTGTTTGTTGGTACAAAAGGTTTTAGTTTTAAGGTTGGGTTTCACAAATTTCAAGAATCATATAAATAATTAAAAATATAAATGTTGGTTTTGATTTGGATAGATATGCATGCATAAATATAATGGTGGATTGATGTATTTTGGTTTTTTGTGAGTTAGATTGATTGTATTTTTTTAAACAGGTATTTCTTTAAATAATTGTTATACAATGAATTAAGTTTCGTGTATTGATTTGTTCAATTTAATTAAAATGTATAAATAATATTTAAAATAGTATTAATATAAATAAATAAATTAAATATTCAACATAAAAAATATCATTAAGGAAAATTGTATTTGTGCATATTTACAATATTATAGGAATCTTTCGTTATAAATAGTTTTAGATTAATATCCATTGTTTCATGTCAAGAATAGATATGCTATCCAACCAAATAAAATTTATTGGTCCAAATAAAAAAGAAAACAATTTATCATGAAAATTTTTTTGTTGGCTGTTTTCTATTAAAGAAAGTCATTCACTGTTTAAAAAATTGTGACGTCCCAAAATATATATAGAAAGCATATATAATAAAGACATCATCATTTCATAATATAAGAAAACAGTCAAAAGTAAAAGATTACAATCATCCTTAGAATAGCGTGGAATTGAAAACTAGAGTATTAGGGTTTCTCCCTAGAAATTATAGAGAATTTAAAACTTTAAATGCACAAAAGTTCTTCAAAGCTAGCTAATAAAAGCTAGCGAATCTAAGCTGCAGCGTTGCCGTCCCCATCAAGTATTGTTTCCAAAGTATCCTCCTTGCCATCTGCTCCCACCCAAGTGGGTGATCATCGCACATACCCAAACACAAACACAAACAAGTAGGGGTGAGCTAGACATAAAAAGCATGTTATTCAACCTCACACGACATGCAAAAATCACTCAAACATGGTAAAAAGACATCACAGGACTTGTTACTTTATAAACCGACTCGTCCGGACTAGAATGATAGTCGAGCTATGGCAGGTCTTGCACTCGTGGTGGCTTATGAAACTTGGGCTCCCCCACCCTACCACACTCACGAGGTTAGTCTGTTATCACTCACCTTAGGTCATACTGGAAGCACCCAAGACTAGGACCTCCTGCTACTCCTCACCACATGGTTCAATCCTCTCTACATGAGAAGAAAGACCATTGGAGTTTCAGGATGACCCCCAAGACTGAGCTCCTACTTTCATTCTAAACACTACCAAGACACCACCATGTATCCTATCCTTGAGGATCATGGAATTACGTCCATGAACCATACTGTCACTTTGAAACTTAACCCAAGATATGAATAACCGGATACCATCATATTATCACAGTGAATCCAACATATCTCATACATTCACATACTTCCTACATAAATCACATCATTATAGTTCACAACCATGTTCAAATGCATAAATTCAATGGCAATATAATAAAATACAATCATCACAATTATAATTCATAATTCCATATCTACCACAATAACATGAATTCATCAGACATTTCCATTCCAACAAGATATATTGCACAATAAGTTAACAGTACATAATCTGGTGAATAGGATTTAAGTTAAAAACTTGTCGAGTAGACTTCCAGGAAAGAGAGGTGCGTCACAATGGACAACTTAAGTACCAAATATTTCCTTAGCCAAAGTGTTCCTCAACTAGTTTTTAACAAATTTCTTATTTACAGATTCAAAACAACAACATATAATATTAACACCGAATTTCAATATAGATAAACATACAATAAGCATTAACAGTATTCACACAGAATTTCAAGATATGAATAGTAATAAAACAATACTAAATCATAATATAAAAGCATAGAAATACTAAATCATAATATAAAAGCATAGAAAGGTTAGCTCCCCTACCTCTATTCCAGACTTCTCTTGCTCCGAATTTGTTTTCCCGAAAACTCTTCAAAACCTCTACTCTTCTTGCAAATAAAAATTTCTCCCTAACTCTTTCTTCTCTATTTCTCAAGCTCTCACTTGATTCTTCTTCTCTTGGTGCAGAATACCCTTCCCTCCCATGGTTATTTATAGGTAAAAAAAAATTACTATTCATTAATTTTTTAATATTATTTATTATTTTAATATTATTTAAAAATAATATTTTAATCATCCACTTGATCAAATCTAATCCTAATTCCTTCCATGCTAAGTAATTCTTATGCTTCCATGCTAAGTAATTCTTATCCTTTTTATTATTTTTTTTTTACTATTCACTTTTTACTATTCAATTTTCTTAAAAAAATCCTAAATAAGTTATCAAAATTTGAACCTCTCCTTCTAAATTACTATAATTTTATATACAAAATTTACATTTTTCTATCCATTAAAATTATTATTACTAATAAAAATTTACTACTATAAATATTTTTCATGAGTCTTACAAAAAGTATGTCTAAAGTTCAAGAAAGTTCAGTTAATCTAAAACACGGTGTTCTAAATGTTGATGAGTGTGATGTTGAAAATCCTATCACTTCTAAAACGGAAGATCGACCAAGAGGATCAAGGCCAAAAGGAGGAGTTGAAGCTGCAAAGAAGTCTCGTTGTTGTCATTATCCTAACTGTGGTGGAACCGATCATGAATCACGAAATTGTCCAATCAAAAGAAGAAAAGACTCATTGTTAGCTTCTCAATCATCTCCTAATAAATAACGCATAAATAAAATATGTATTTTTATCTTTTAAGTTTAGTTTGAACTAGCTTTTATTTTGTGTAATTTAATCTTTTCCCTTAATAAGTTAATAAAAGTAATATTTTTATAAAAGTGGAAACACGTAAATAACATGTCCATTCTTTTTTATTTTAGGAAAAAAATTTAAATTATAAAATAAATTTTATTAAAAATAATTATAAAAAAGAATAATTTGTGTGAGAACCTGAAAATATATTTTTGAGAGTAGATAAGTGGATCAGATTAATAGAACCAAACTTTTAATAGTTAAAAACCCCAAGTGTATAAATTGATTTTTTAAACCTTCTAGTTCAGTTAGTCAACCACTCTATCTCTCTCTAGAAACATATCCTTCAAATTTTTCTGCCTTCTCCCTACCTTAACTCAAGATTGAACCGTTGATTTGTTGATCAGAAGCTACCTAGGTGATCCAGGCTTCAAGAGCAACATTCTCGACCGATCAATTTTTCTGTTCTTCAACCGGTAAGTTGAATTTCCTTTTCCGTACAACTTTAGGGTTGTTATCATGCAACAGATCCTGTTTGCATGTGGCTGGTTGTGTCTTTCCCAAATTCTAGCTCTAATTATGTTCTAAAGACTGGCATCTATCACCAATTGGTGGTCTATAGGTACTTTTAGAGTTCTCTTACGGTGCAAGGCGCTGTTTGATCATTCTGTGAGCTGGGCAGTATAATCCTGAGGTAAGGGAAGCTGGGTCTTGCTTTCTGTTCTGTAAATTAGGGTGTGCATGAGATAAATTGTTGTTTGAAGTGGTGAAATAACGCATGTATGGATTGTTTTGTATGTGCATTGTTTGTACTGGAATTAAAAAATTTGTATGTGAACTCGATTGTTGAATGCCTATCTAATAGTGAAACTGTGGAATTGTACTTATGAATTGGTATGGATAAGGTTTGAGGCTGATATTGAGTGGTTGAATGAAGTGAAGTCTGTTAAATAGGTTATTAGATCAGTACTTAAGTGAATTAGGGTGTTTAGGTTCTTATCAGAGGAACTTAGGTAGTCAAATTTAGAATTGGATATTAAAGATTTTTCTGGTCCGTTTAGGTGGCTTAGGCAAGTAAATTGGGACCTAATTGGACCCTTAAAATGGTCAAAATCAGACTCAAGGTGGTAGAATTAGATTTGGGCCCCTAGGTTGAGAGATTTTTAGTTTTCAAGTAGAAATCAATCCATAAACACTTTAAAAAGATGTTAGAAAGGGTTAAAATCAGTTAGACATGTTTAATTCAACATATACTTCAAATTAGGGGTGTTAGAAGTTCACCAAAATGGTTAGAATGAGTTTTGAGTGGTTGAGTTGTGCAATCTACATAATTTTATTTTTCAGATTTTGCAGACTCGCAAAGCGAAGCCTTTCGCTCAGCGAATCGCCCTGGCGAGGTGCTATCTCCCAGGGCATTCGCATAGCGACTCTGTGCGCTATGCGAATTACAACAAAGAGTTGCTCTCTGTTTGGTGAGTCGCGCAGCGAATGTAGTCGCTTTGCGATTGTTACTAGCATGGGAAATCAGCCAAATAAATAGAACAACGAAAAGTGGCGCTATGCGAGAGTGGGAAGTCTGGAACTCTTGGGTGTTAATTCGCACAACGAGCTTAGTCGTTATGCGAATGCTTGGGTAGAGGTGCTCTCTTGTTTGTGGATCCGCATAGCGAGCTGGAGTCGCTATGCGAGAACCCTCTGGTCTTGCTTTGTGACTTGTGCGCTGAGCGACCAGCTTCATTTTGGTTTGTACTTTTCCTCTTATCTTCTTGAGTGGTAGGGTGAAACCCATTGACAATGGCTTTGCAATGCAGTAGAGGCCACCACAAGTGCACAACCCGTCATAGCTCGATATTCATTCTAAGTCCGGACAAGTCTAGTTTAGGTTATAATCTAATAGGATGTTTTACTTGTCTACTTGTATGAATGCTCTTTAATATAATAAAATGGTATGAGATAACTTGTATGCTTTTGAAACCTAGTTTACCCTTACTGTTGTTGTGTTGTTGCATATGTTGTGTCTTTCTTCTTTGCAATGATCATCCATTTGGATGTGAGCAGAGCGAGATGAGGTGCCTTTGGAGCAAGCATTGGAGGGAGACGATGTTACTGTGTAGTCTTAGCTATTATAGACACCTAATTTCGTTTACCTTTATGAAATACTTTGTTATCCTTAAAGTTTTAAATTTAGAGCCTATTTTGAGATAACCGTAAACCATAAACCATAATACTTCAATTTATAAGCCCTTAATTGATTTATCATATTATATCGACTGATTTTTATATTATATATTTCTATTAATTGGAATGTCACAATTTGTATATTTTTATTGTTAATTTTTTTATTATAAATAATTATTTAAATTTTAAAAAGTGGTTATAAAAAAGTAAAATAATTATTTTAATTTATAAAATAATTAAATTTAGATTAACTATTATTTAAAGAATAAAAATGAAAAATGTAAAATAACAATTATTTAGAAAATAAAAAAAGAATATTCTTTAGACACCATTTAATACCTTTTATAATTCACCTACTTTTAGCTTATTTATTTTCAATCATGAATGACAATTCTATATATATATATATAAATATATATATTATATATATATATATATATATATATATATATATATATATATATATATATATATATATATATATATATATATATATATATATATTTATATATATATATATATTTATATATATTTATATATATGCACTAAAAAGATGGCGGACACAGACAGTGAATCAGATAGCAATTATTTTAATAGAAAAATCAAACGTTTAGGGAAGAGAAAGGATGAAGAAACTGCCGGAAAATGACAGAACTCTTTTTGATGTTCGGAGATTTAAGGTACTTCAAAAAGCAAAGAAACAGTGACTTAGATTCATAATGCAAGAAAAGTACACTAGGTTTAAAATTTTGAAAGAGATCAAATATATGACAGAATACAACCGAGGCCTCCGTCTCCATCTCCTCCGTCTCCATCTCCTCCGTCTTAGGTAAGAAAAACTATTATTAATATATTTTCTCATGTTCCTTATTTTGTTAGTGATATTGTGCAGTTGTTAGAAATCATTTGCCTTTTTCTTAATATTGTTATTGGAGTTACTTTCATTCTGTATTAAAACACTTCAAATATTTCATAAATATTATATAAAGAGTATAACTACTAATAAAAAACAAACTTTCTCTCTTCTGTTTAAAAGAATATAATCATGATAATATCTTTATTTTTTTATATGATCCAGATATCACAACTGCGTTCCATCACTTTAATTTAATTTATATAAGTAAAAGAAGAATTTTAAGAAATAACAATGATGATAAAAAAAAAAAGGGAAAAAAAGGTCGATTTTATTTAAGGTTGGAAATTAGAGAGATGAGAAAAGTGGGATGCCAGAAAAGGTTGGCACTTAATAATAGTTTGAAGGAAGAAGGAAGAAGGAAGAAGGAAGAAGGAAGAAGGAAGAAGGAAGAAGGAAGGGGTGTTTTGGTAATTAAGGAGAAATAAATGAGGTGGGGGCTCTAGGGTTGAGAAGGGGTATCTTGAATGATTTGGTGCATGAAAAGACAAAAGAAGGTCCTCTGATGAAAAAAAAGAGCCTAAAATAGAAAACTTAATTGTGTGTGATGTGGGATGGAAAAAAGTCTCATTGGAAGGACAATGGGACAAGCTCCTTAAATTTTATCGTTGTCAGCTCTAAGCATCGTAATGGTCCAACCTATCTCTTACCACTTTCTTTTTTATCAATCATGTTAACGTTACTATCCATTTTCCTATGCTTTCTTCATCAATAAAATCATCATCTATCTAATCATATCATTAATTCAAAATATTACATTGTTTTCTAATTTTTAGTTTTAATACTTTCATTATATTTAACATTAAACTATAGACTCTTATATCAATTATGAAGAAAATTAATATACCCTGGTAAAATATTGTTTGTTCTGGTAATTTCAAAAAATCTCTTATAAAAAAAATATTTTATGTATATATAAATTTATATTCATCTTTTATTTTATGGATATAAAAAAAAACTTATCTTAGATTACTAGCAACACGCAGTTATTAGAGTCTACAATCTTCTTGTCCACCTATCTCAACTCATGATTATTCACAATCACACATCCTATATAGACAATAATTCAAAGATAATCAAAATTCAGGCCAACAAAGGGTAAGATATACCTTTATCATATGATGCAACCACCCAGATATTTGAAAACAACCTTATCTCAGGAGAGTAATTTAAAATCTTAAAGGTAATTTGAGATCACGGTGAGAAACAATCTTTATGTACATAAAAGTAACTTTGTAAATATTTTATATAAGTGGGTTATAGCAGTCTAAATATTTTACTATTAATGTATTTTTTTTCCGATAAAAAAGACTTAAAAACTACTTTTTTATTAGAATGTGGATTCTAAGCCTAACTTATCTCCACAAAACCGGTTTGTAAGGTGAGGTTTGCACCTCACTTATATATTATAAATTGACCTTTATTTCTAGTTGATGTGGGACTTCCAACACACCCCTTCACGCCGAGGTAAAGACATCTCGTGCGTGATAGTAGAAATTGGGTGGTCCGATAACGACCCGATAGCGGGTGGAATAGAAGAATAGAATGGCCACTTAGAACTCGCTAGGATAGGCTCTAACCATGGCTATGATACCATATTAGAAAGTAAGTTTATACCTAACTCATCCCCAAGAAATCGGCTTGTAAGGTGAGGTTTGCACCTCACTTATATATTATAATTTGACCTTATTTCTAGTTGATGTGGGACTTCCAACACACCCCCTCCTCACTTATATATTATAATTTGACCTTATTTCTAGTTGATGTGGGACTTCCAATGTAACACCCTAATATTTTAAAGGGTATTACTGATAGTAGAGACTAAATTAATTTGATATATTTTATAAACCATCAAACTTTATTTCAATTCTCCCAAAGTACAATACCAAACTTACAAACTTCAAACAATATAGTCTTCACCACTTAACATAAATTCGAATTTCAACTTATAAGTTTTACACAACATAATTTTTCCAATTCTTTTTACAAAATATCCCTGAAAGTTTTTCCCCGCGTCTCTCTCATCTCTAAGCTTTTTCAACCGCATCTGCGACATTATCTATTCACATATAACATGTGTTATATGATCATAGCACAAACAAATAAGGGTAAGCCAACCATATCATAAAATCATTAAACTTGTAATAAAAATATTATAATCATGTATTTCTGCAATTGATAAAATATCATTATTCCGATGTCATTAATTCATCATTATCAAAATCATCTTTCTCATTTCCATAAATCTTACAAGTGTTCCATGCTTACTCATGAAGTCTTATGGTCAGACCGCTCTCTGCCTGCTTCCTTAAGCCCCACTTATATACTATGTCTTACTTTCTGAAGCCTTATGGTCAGACCCCTCTCTGCCTGCTTCTATAAAACTTACGAATCATATGTTTATGTCAAAGCCTTATGGTCAGACCACTTTCTGCCTGCTTTCATAAACCTCAAGTGTTACTTTGCTCATACCAAACTCTCATGGTATAACTCGAACAAACTACTCCCGGTAGTAAACATCATTTCATAAGTAATGATTTCTCATATCCACCCCAACATTTCATAAAACCAACAATTCATACCCTCTTATCCACCTAACTCAATCATGTTCATTCTTTAATCATGAATTCATAATCACCCGTTTTGGTATCAATAAATCAAACATATTGCCAGATATCATGCTTCATATTATAAACTCATTTTGCCCATAACGAGTATAACTCAACATATTTTCACCAAACAAAGATCATGGATCAACCAAAATATATCAACATATCTTAAGAACTACATATTAAAGTCTGGGCTCAATGTAATGATAAATAAAATATATATGAAATTTTTACCATGATAATATTATGCATCTACAATCAACTTGTTTTATTTTATTTTCATCCTATTATAGATTTTTCTTTACCCTAATTGGTCACCGGAGAGGACCCAGATGTCTGAACGCATCAAACTCACCTTCGACGCCAGCACATATGACTAGTCACAACTGACTGGACCAGGCCAGGGCTGCTCTATGATCAGGGATGTGCCAACTCAGGTTTTTAAGGTTCCTCTATCCTACCAACAAAGGGAGGTCCTCAATAATTAACAATTTATTTATTTAATTTATCTACCTTATTTTCTTATGCTCTAAATCTTAAAATGCTTAATTTTACTTCCTCTCACAACAACCTCAACCAGTATCTGTATATCTATTTAATACCCATATACAAGTTATTACAGAACCCTTATTCCAAACCTCCCAACAAGATCAATTTCAGCCAACAAACTCATTCAATAAATTCATCACAATAAACATCCATAATAGAATTCATACAAGATAATTATAAACAATTAACAATAATAAAACATTACAATAAATGGTCATAGAAGAATACAATATTTGACAATCATAAAAATAATCTTAATATAAAAATTCATGGGGAAACAAGAAGTTGAATCTGGCAGAGCCGGTTAGACAACTTCTAATCCATCCAAAAATACAATATAATTAAATAACAAGAACAATAACATGTATGGGGAAATAAGAAGTTGAATCTGGCAGAGCCGGTTAGACAACTTCTAATCCTTCCAAAAATGCAATAAAATAAATAAGTAAAGCAATAAATAGTTTGGGGAAACAAGAAGTTGAATCTGGCAGAGCCGGTTAGACAACTTCTAATCCTTCCAAAATGCAATAAAATAAATAAGTAAAGAAATAAAACATTTGGGGAAACAAGAAATTGAATCTGGCAGAGCCGGTTAGACAATTTCTAATCCTTCCAAAATACAAAAATAAACAACTAATAACATACAAATGGTATAACATAATCAATATCACGTTTTACAACTATCACACTTGGATATCAACACAAAAGCATACTCTCATTTAAATTCAAAATCATACAGAAACAAAATACTCCATAATCAAGATTTAAGATCAGACAAAAGCAAAATATAGCATATTCAAGACTCAAGATAATACAAAAGGAGATACTCAAGGTTAGCTTCCCTTACCTCTATTACAGACTTAATCTCCTCGATCTCTGAAAACTTCCAGAATATCCCCTTTGAAATTAGAAATTCTTCCAACTCTCTTCTCTCAAAAATTTTCTAAGTTCTTTGGTGTAAATTTTCAGCCTCCCCCCTTGGCTATTTATAGTAAAAAATTTTACTATTCATTTTTACTATTCATTTTTACTATTCATTTTTTTATTCATTTTACTATTACAAAAATAATGTTTTATTTGCAAATTGGTGAATTCTGATCTCAAAGCTACGTGGAACACTTATCCTTTCCAAAAATAATTTTTTTTTTTAATTTTTTTTTTACTATTCACTTTTTACTATTCACAATTTACAATTCACTATTTACTTTTTTTTTTTTTTTAGTATCTGACTTACAAATATTTTCAAGGATCTTACAATCTCCCCAACAACAATTATTTTCGCCCTCGAAAATTATTTATTTAAACAAAGACTATTTAACAAAAGAATACTTACAAAAGAGATATGGATTTTCAAAAACCATTGCTCTGATACCCAACAGTGTAACACCCCGATTTAGGTGTTACAATTTATTTTTCCACAAAAATACATATATAACTTTTCTTTAACAATTTTCAACACCAACAAAATATTAAGTGCTTTATTACAACACAAGTCTTCTGAAATAAAATTTCACACAATTCATAAACTTCTGAAATTTAAAATTTCACACAGTTTGAAATTTCAAAACATATTTATTTAGAAATCCCCCATGTCTCTCTTTTTTTTTTTTTTTCACAGATCTCTCATCTTCTAAGCAAGTCCAGAACCATATGCTAATTCATCTTAAATAGTTTCTGCTCCCGTATAATATCACACATTATACGATCATTGCATTCACATACACAAACACAAACAATAGGGTGAGCTAACTGAAACAAGCATACAATCCATTCACAATCCATTAATAATACATCCACAGTATTCAATACAGTTAAGCATTATCACAATATCATTGCTCAACAATTTTACTATTCCACTTATCAAAGTATTACAACTTCACCTCATCCGACCTACTTACCAAAGTAGTACAAACCAAGTTATTCTCTCTACTTATCAAAGTAGCACCGCAAGACAATACTGTCTACTTATCAAAGCAGCACAGTATAATTAATTCGCCTACTTACCAAAGTAGCATAAAACAAGATCTTCTGTCTACTTACCAAAGTAGCACAATATAGTTAATCTGCCTACTTATCAAAGTAGCCCGATTTATATCATTCTCTTTATCTCTTCATTCATCATCTCATCCTGCCTACTTATCAAAGTAGCGCAAATCACCCTGCTTACTTACCAAAGTAACGCAGACCCAACATCTACTCGCCTACTTACCAAAGTAGCGCAAACCAACATCATTTATATTATTTCAACAAATTATTCATAATCAAGCACAACCCATCCAAAACTAATCATATTCAACAAGCATAAGAGAACCAGTGAACTTTTCTCAATTCCCTTCTGTCTACTTACCAATGTAGCATAAATTAACCAAATTACATTTTCCTAACATATCATTCATAACCAATCACATGCCATCTCAACCACTAATCCCGAACCAATCATGCTCAACAAGCACATAATAACCAATCAACATATCTCAGTTTCAATCCTGCCTACTTACCAAAGTAGCACAAATTAACCAAATTACCTTTTTTTTTAACATATTATTTATCGGTGATCTAAACCAATCAAACTAATCAACAACATGTTTAGATCATATGGTAAGCTTTTCAGTCCAATCCAACGGTTAATGAGGCGGAAATCATCAATTTTGTATAAATGATCCAAAACATAAATTAAACAGTATTGAGATCCCTCAGAAGGTACGAAATTAATATCTCTAAATCTGTAACTCCGATCTAAAATCCGAACGGTCGAAGTATACCACTATCTCTTAAGAACAACATACCAAACTTTCAGATTAATCTAACGGTTATCTAAATAGATATGAAGATTTTACCGAGGTAACTCAGAGACAGAATTTTAAGTGGTTCTTGGTTAAACTCAAAATGCGGAATGAATTCCTCTAAGCACAGACATCTAATTCCAAATCTGAATGGTCAAGATCACCTAATATGTCTTATGAACTACATACTAAAGTTTGGGCTCAATCTAACGGTAAATGAAATATCTATGAAATTTTTACCATTATAACTTAAGAACAGAATTACAGTGTTCATCAAATATTTCCAACTTTCGAAATTTCTTTCTCTAAGCATAGACCTTCAATTACAAATCCGATCAGTCACAGTGTATTAATATGTCTTAGGGATCCTATATCAAATTTTTGAGGTTGATCTAACAGTCAAATAGGTCAGAATCTATATTTTACTGAGACAACTTAGTAACAGAACTACAGGGGTAACTAAATTACTCAAACTTATAGGATTTATTTATCCAAGTACAGACTTTTATTTTCAAATCCGAACGGTCAAAGTTTAGTAATATGTCTTAGGATTCACATATTAAAATTGTAACTAAATCCAACGGTGAAACAAATTAATAGAAATTTATTACCACAGTAACTCGAAAATAAGAAATTATAATCACGAAAACCAAATTTTACACAAGTCAATAGATAACTACCATTACCAAATTTTTAACATATTCATATTCATATTCATGATCATAACAAGAAAGGATTAGCTCCCCTTCATCAAAGTCAAGCAATTGGAACCATATTTCTAACCACAAAATTCTAGAAATTAAGTTGAGTTAGCTCCCCTTACCTCATGAAGACTTAAAACACCTTAAACTCTTCTTCAAAGAGAGCAACTCCTCTCCTCCTTGCTAGACCAAGTCAGCCTCCACTCTTAGGACACTTAGGATTTCGTTCACCGCTCACCAAGGACCTCTCTACTCTCCCCCAAAACTCCAAATCTGATTTGGAAATGAAAGAGGATGTCTTAGACAACTAAGGACCCATGCACATGGCACTTAGCAATAATAAACAACCAATGGACCATCCTAAACCATTTTCCAGTCCTAAAACATGGTAGGAAAGTCTCCAAAGGGTCCCAAAATGTTCTCCTAGTCCAGAACACAACCTACCCACTCCAAAAAGTCGCAACTTGTAAAAATACACCTAAAATTAAGGTTGGACGCTAGCCCTTGGACAGCAAAACTGTCACGTTTTTCCTCAGCTCGGTTAGACCCCTTCCCGAAGTCAAAAATATGCGTAGGAGTAGTCAGATTGAAACTCTTTGAGTCTAGTTTCCAATAAAACAAGAATCAACTCAATTGATATTTTACTAAGAATAATAATTTCACTCCCCAAAGTCCCAAAATATTTTCGAAAACCATTGCTCTGATACCAAAATGTAACACCCTAATATTTTAAAGGGTATTACTGATAGTAGAGACTAAATTAATTTGATATATTTTATAAACCATCAAACTTTATTTCAATTCTCCCAAAGTACAATACCAAACTTACAAACTTCAAACAATATAGTCTTCACCACTTAACATAAATTCGAATTTCAACTTATAAGTTTTACACAACATAATTTTTCCAATTCTTTTTACAAAATATCCCTGAAAGTTTTTCCCCGCGTCTCTCTCATCTCTAAGCTTTTTCAACCGCATCTGCGACATTATCTATTCACATATAACATGTGTTATATGATCATAGCACAAACAAATAAGGGTAAGCCAACCATATCATAAAATCATTAAACTTGTAATAAAAATATTATAATCATGTATTTCTGCAATTGATAAAATATCATTATTCCGATGTCATTAATTCATCATTATCAAAATCATCTTTCTCATTTCCATAAATCTTACAAGTGTTCCATGCTTACTCATGAAGTCTTATGGTCAGACCGCTCTCTGCCTGCTTCCTTAAGCCCCACTTATATACTATGTCTTACTTTCTGAAGCCTTATGGTCAGACCCCTCTCTGCCTGCTTCTATAAAACTTACGAATCATATGTTTATGTCAAAGCCTTATGGTCAGACCACTTTCTGCCTGCTTTCATAAACCTCAAGTGTTACTTTGCTCATACCAAACTCTCATGGTATAACTCGAACAAACTACTCCCGGTAGTAAACATCATTTCATAAGTAATGATTTCTCATATCCACCCCAACATTTCATAAAACCAACAATTCATACCCTCTTATCCACCTAACTCAATCATGTTCATTCTTTAATCATGAATTCATAATCACCCGTTTTGGTATCAATAAATCAAACATATTGCCAGATATCATGCTTCATATTATAAACTCATTTTGCCCATAACGAGTATAACTCAACATATTTTCACCAAACAAAGATCATGGATCAACCAAAATATATCAACATATCTTAAGAACTACATATTAAAGTCTGGGCTCAATGTAATGATAAATAAAATATATATGAAATTTTTACCATGATAATATTATGCATCTACAATCAACTTGTTTTATTTTATTTTCATCCTATTATAGATTTTTCTTTACCCCAATTGGTCACCGGAGAGGACCCAGATGTCTGAACGCATCAAACTCACCTTCGACGCCAGCACATATGACTAGTCACAACTGACTGGACCAGGCCAGGGCTGCTCTATGATCAGGGATGTGCCAACTCAGGTTTTTAAGGTTCCTCTATCCTACCAACAAAGGGAGGTCCTCAATAATTAACAATTTATTTATTTAATTTATCTACCTTATTTTCTTATGCTCTAAATCTTAAAATGCTTAATTTTACTTCCTCTCACAACAACCTCAACCAGTATCTGTATATCTATTTAATACCCATATACAAGTTATTACAGAACCCTTATTCCAAACCTCCCAACAAGATCAATTTCAGCCAACAAACTCATTCAATAAATTCATCACAATAAACATCCATAATAGAATTCATACAAGATAATTATAAACAATTAACAATAATAAAACATTACAATAAATGGTCATAGAAGAATACAATATTTGACAATCATAAAAATAATCTTAATATAAAAATTCATGGGGAAACAAGAAGTTGAATCTGGCATAGCCGGTTAGACAACTTCTAATCCATCCAAAAATACAATATAATTAAATAACAAGAACAATAACATGTATGGGGAAATAAGAAGTTGAATCTGGCAGAGCCGGTTAGACAACTTCTAATCCTTCCAAAAATGCAATAAAATAAATAAGTAAAGCAATAAATAGTTTGGGGAAACAAGAAGTTGAATCTGGCAGAGCCGGTTAGACAACTTCTAATCCTTCCAAAATGCAATAAAATAAATAAGTAAAGAAATAAAACATTTGGGGAAACAAGAAATTGAATCTGGCAGAGCCGGTTAGACAATTTCTAATCCTTCCAAAATACAAAAATAAACAACTAATAACATACAAATGGCATAACATAATCAATATCACGTTTTACAACTATCACACTTGGATATCAACACAAAAGCATACTCTCATTTAAATTCAAAATCATACAGAAACAAAATACTCCATAATCAAGATTTAAGATCAGACAAAAGCAAAATATAGCATATTCAAGACTCAAGATAATACAAAAGGAGATACTCAAGGTTAGCTTCCCTTACCTCTATTACAGACTTAATCTCCTCGCTCTCTGAAAACTTCCAGAATATCCCCTTTGAAATTAGAAATTCTTCCAACTCTCTTCTCTCAAAAATTTTCTAAGTTCTTTGGTGTAAATTTTCAGCCTCCCCCCTTGGCTATTTATAGTAAAAAATTTTACTATTCATTTTTACTATTCATTTTTACTATTCATTTTTTTATTCATTTTACTATTACAAAAATAATTTTTTATTTGCAAATTGGTGAATTCTGATCTCAAAGCTACGTGGAACACTTATCCTTTCCAAAAATAATTTTTTTTTTAATTGTTTTTTTTTACTATTCACTTTTTACTATTCATAATTTACTATTCACTATTTACTTTTTTTTTTTTTTTTTTAGTATCTGACTTACAAATATTTTCAAGGATCTTACATCCAACACACCCCCTTCACGCCGAGGTATAGACATCTCGTGCGTTATAGTAGAAATTGGGTGCTCCGATAACGGCCCGATAACGGATGGAATAGAAGAATAGAATGTCCACTTAGAACTCACTAGGATAGGCTCTAACCATGACTCTCATACCAAGTTAGAAGATGGGTTTAAGCCTAACTCAACCCCACAAAATTGGTTTGTAAGGTGAGATTTGCACCTCACTTATATATTATAAATTGGCCTTATCTCTAGTCGATGTGGGACTTCCAACACACCCCCTTCATGTCGAGGTAAAGACATCTCGTGCGTGATAGTAGAAATTAGGTTGTCCGATAACGGCCCGATAGCGGGTGGAATAGAAAAATAGAATGCCCACTTAGAACTCGCTAGCACTAGTAAAAAAACTAAATTTGAAATCGCACAATAGGCTTCGATTAAGGCAGAACCGAAATCTATAAAAAGACGGTAGCATTTTCGTAGTTTAAATTAACTTTTCTGACCCGGTTTAAGGAGAATCGAGGCATATAAATAATATGACCTCGGTTCAAACCCCACCCGATGCCTAACACCCTGGTAATGCCTCGGTCCACTGGGACCCGAGGCAATATACCTATCTTTCCATTACCCCTCGAGCATTAAACCCTCACATAACCCTCATCCAACAGCACCCTCACCCTTCTCCTCCTCCCTAAACCTTAACGACTCCCACCCTTGGTCGTCGCGTCAAGTCCACGACAATGGCGTCTCCTCCACCTCCGCCTCCTCCAGATCCCTCAAAACCCCCTCATCATTCGCCCACAACTACCGGATCGCCATCGCCCTAATTCCATCCGCCTTATTCCTCGTTGTCCTCGGTGGCACCCCGGTCGTCGCCATCCTTAACGCCCTCAGCCTCAAGCTCGCCGCCTTCTTTGTCGTGTGGTTCTCCCTTATCTTCGCCCAGGTCGCCTTCTTCCTCTCCGCCTCGTCCTCCCTCTTTGCCGCCATCAACTCCTCTGTCGTCGCGGCTGCCATCGCCTCTTTCACCTTTTTCCTTGGCGCCTGGTCCTCTCTCCAGTTCAAGTGGCTCCTGCTCCAAAACCCTTCCATCGTCATTGCCCTCGAGCACCTGCTCTTCGCTTGCCTCCCCGTCTCCGCCGCGACGGAGGGTTTCGTTTGGGGATTTTCTGCCAATTTTCTGCAAGACATTGCTCTGTGTCCATCCCCAATTTTCTGGCCCCTCCAAGCTGCCCCTGCTCTCACTCCAAGACATTGCTCTGTGCTACACCGACGGTGGCTTCAGCTGCTCTAGATGTGGTGGAGGCGTCGAGGTTGGAGCCTGAAGTTGAGAAGAGAGATGGGTACTAGGTTTTAAAGGAATAGTACAAGGGGGCATCGACCCTCAAGAAAAGTTGAAGCTTGAGAGAGATCCCATGAAGATGTTCATGGAAGGTGGGATTGAGGATCTAGCTAAGATGTCCCTTGAGGAAATTGAGAGCTTCAAGCACATTAAGGATGATATTGATGTTAGACTCAAATGGCTTGGCCTTTTTCGTAGGAGAAAGCATCACTGTAAGTTTGACCTTTTCAACTTCCTTTTGCTTTGATTAGTGGAAACAAAGAGTGTCATTGGTTTTGCAATTAATTTCAAACTCTGGTGAATTAATTTTTGTTTGTGCCATTCTGTTTGCTCACTGTAAATTAGGAGAAAGCATCACTGTAAATTAATTTCATTTCAAACTTTGTTGAAGAACAAAATTTATTATTTTGTACATTCTGTTTGTGTCATTGGTTTTGCAATTACATGTGTGGAAATAGAGTAAGGTGATACTTGCTTATTTCCCTGGAAATTTTAGAGGTCTTACATTCTATGAAACTTTTGTCACTCGTTCTTCTTCACATGAATACAGTATCAAGTAATAATTTTTGTCCATGTTTAGGTTAATCTTGAAGAACTTGAAGTTGACCTCCTTGAGATTAATGCAAATAATGAGAAGTTGAACACACCTACAATGAGCTATCAGAGTATAAGCTTGTTCAAGAGAAGGTATGTTATGCTAAATTCTTTCACTACGACAAATGTCATAATCACTTCTGATAATTTGGTTAACTTTGTTGTTCATCTTTCTTGTAACATCCCATAATCTCACACTTAATAATTCATAATTTATATATTGTAACATTACATTTACGGTAATATCTCGTAATCTCACACTTGAAAATTTATAGTTGATATATATCTATACATATTTTTTAAACTCAGATTTCAACTTCAAACTAATAAATATAACTCGAATTCTTCTAATTTATTCTTCTATCTCTTTCTTCATTGGCACTGGATCAGACGACATTTCTTCATCTGCTCCCGTATAACGAATTATACGATCATCGCACATACACAAACACAAACAAGTAGGGTGAACTAACATGCAACAAATCATTTATAAAACATGCATAATTACTTTGATACAAACATCATATAATAATTATGTTAGTGATGGAAGCAGCTTCACTCTTCAAGAATGAGCAACTTCTCAGACCAGAGGTGGCAGCGGAATTGGAAAACGGAGATGTAATTGGAGGCGCACGGAAGGTGTTTGATGAATTGTCTGGTGCGGTTTTGGAGTGTGTAGGCAGAGGTTCTAGCTCAGACGGCCTTCCAAGAGGGAAGGAAGCTAGAGGATAAGTGTGCTAAAGTGGCACAATGCAAAGAACTTGAAGAAGTAGTGGCTGGAAACAATCCAACAGCATTTCACTATATCAATTCACGTTCTTTGCATTGTGCCACTTTAGCACACTTATCCTCTAGCTTCCTTCCCTCTTGGAAGGTCGTCTGAGCTAGAACCTCTGCCTACACACTCCAAAACCGCACCAGACAATTCATCAAACACCTTCCGTGCGCCTCCAATTACATCTTCGTTTTCCAATTCCGCTGCCACCTCTGGTCTGAGAAGTTGCTCATTCTTGAAGAGTGAAGCTGCTTCCATCATTTGGCATCAAGAGCCAGGTTTCCACGCTGCCAGTGCAAGAGCTAAGTTGCTCTTTCATTCATTTCCAGTTTGTCCATGTTGTGTTGTTCTGCTGTCATGCTGTTTTTGAATTTTTTTTTTCTTTTCAATTCTGTTTGGCTTAATTTGTACTTGAGCTTGCTGTTTGTGTCATACACTGTTCCGTAGTGTTTGTTTTCCATTTTAATCGGTGCAACTTCTTTAATTTTCGTTTGAATCTAGCTTAATCATCATTCCATGTTTTGTCCAGTATTGTGCACAAGTGTTGTCGTGTTTTACTGTTACATTGGTTTAAATCTGTTCCAGCTTTCATTTGGCATTTTAATCTGAGGTTTGATGCATATGTAGTCATCTATTGATCATATAAGGCAGTGAGACAATGTCTAGCCTGATCATATGAGCTATAGCATTGCAAAAAGAAAATTGTTTCTGATTTTCAAAGTCTGCACAGAATTTTCAAAACTGGTGCAATATCCAAAAATTGTTCCAGTGCACATTTTGCTGTTCTTAAGTTTTAAACAAGTTTATTTGATGATGTGAAACATGTTCTAAGCAGTGCCAACCAGTATTAATCACTACAATGCAATAAGCATAGTTGAGTTCCTCAGAAATCTGGTTTCAAGTGCTGTCACAGTTTTCATTCAATCTTTTTCACCGTGATTGATGTCTTTGATGTGTCTTAGGTGTTAAAATTCTTCTAGCTGATATTCTGCAGTTAGATCTAGTAAGTTAGGACTTTCTCCTGCTGTGATTGAACCAGCCAGCTTTGCTTCTGTTGTGTTATTAAATCTGGTCCAGTTTTTGCTTCAAAATGCTGCATAATTTGCAACTCAACCTGTGATTTGAAGCATTTGGTTGTCTCTGAACAGTTTAACCATTTGTGCAAGTTTATTTGACCATTTAAAACTGCTGCATACTGTTCATTTGGTCATTTTCCAGCCAATGTGCCAAATCACCATTTAAACCATCATTTTTTTCTTAAAATTGGAAGTGGAACATTCATTTTCGGATGCAGAATGTTTTTGTGTTGTTTCAGAATTTAAACATGTTCACAATGATGATATACACTTGTTTGATGTCTCACTTAAGCCTTTGCACCACTGCCAAACAATTTTGACCCTAAAACCGCACCAGACAATTCATCAAACACCTTCCGTGCGCCTCCAACTACATCTGCATTTTTTCCAATTCCGCTGCCACCTCTGGTCTGAGAAGCTGCTCATTCTTGAAGAGTGAAGCTGCTTCTATCATTTGGTATCAGAGCCTGGTTTTTGACCTTTCACATCTGGATTGCAGGGTTTAGATTGCTTTTTATGATTGCTATACACTTGCATAAGCATATAAATGTATTTGGAAACTTAAACCCAGCTTTTGCCAATCCAATAATGAAAATTAAAAGTATTTCAAATGTCAAACAGCAACAGAAAATGCTTACTGCACCAGAAAGTGGTGTGAAAATGGTGGTTTTACTATATCAATTCAAGTTATTTGCATTGTGCCACTTTAGCACACTTATCCTCTAGCTTCCTTCCCTCTTGGAAGGCCGTCTGAGCTAGAACCTCTGCCTACACACTCCAAAACCGCACCAGACAATTCATCAAACACCTTCCGTGCGCCTCCAATTACATCTCCGTTTTCCAATTCCGCTGCCACCTCTGGTTTGAGAAGTTGCTCATTCTTAAAGAGTGAAGCTGCTTCCATCAGTTAGACACCCTCATAATTCCTATTAGACACTCGTCCCACAATACCCAATAAACACTCATCCCACAAATCCCATAATACTAAATAGACACTCATCCGGATGATACGTTGATGAGCGGTCACGAGAGGTTATGCACTTGTGATGACTTCTACTTCTTCTTACAAATACACTTCCAAAATAGTCCATACCATTCACAAGGTTAGTCCTCAACACTATGTCCAAAATCGGCACATAGACCAAGACTTCTTGCCCCTCTCACCATATAATTCATCCTTCTCTACTTGAGACTGGATGATTATTAGAGTATCAGGATAACCTCCAACAACAGGACCCTCAACATCAACATATACACAAATACCATATCATTACAGAATCTCTCCACGAGACTCATACCATGCTCATATTCCTCGACTCACATTATACCATTACAAAATCTTCCCATAATACTCATATCATATTCAGATGCATAAATTCAAATACAATGCAATCCTCACAGAAATCATACAAAGTGAATGTATAAATAAATTAAAAATACTAAAATATCACTATAAATGGTCACCGGAGAAGAATCAAATGTTTGACGAATCAAACTCACCATAAACGCCAGTACATATGACTAGTCACAACTTACTGAATTAGACCAGGGCTGCTCTATGATCAGGGATGTACCAACTCCGGTATTTAAGATTCCTCTATCCTACCATCACAATTATAATTCAAAATTTCGTATTTATCATAATAACATGAATTCATTCCAACGAGATATATCGTACAATAGTTTAACAATACATAATCTATTCAACAAGATTTAAGTTAAAACTTGTCGAGTAGACTTCCAGGAAAGAGAGATGTGTCACAATGGACAACTTAAGTACCAAGTCTTTCCTTAGCCAAAGTGTTCCTCAACTAGTTTTAACAAATTTCTTATTTACAGATTCAAAATAACAGCATATAATATTAACACAGAAATTCAATATAGATAGATGTACATTAAGCATTAACAGTATTCACACAGAATTTCAAGACATGAATAGTAATAAAACAATACTAAATCAGAATATAACAACTTAGAAAGGTTAGCTCCCCTACCTCTATTTCAGACTTCTCTTGTTCCGAATTTGTTTCCCCGAAAACTCTTTAGAACCTCTACTCTTCTTGCAACTAAAAATTTCTCCCTAACTCTTTCTTCTCTATTTCTCAAGCTCTCACTTGATTCTTCTTCTCTTGGTGCAGAATACCCTTCTCTCCCATGGCTATTTATAGGTAAAAAGAATTTACTATTCATTAATTTTTTAATATTATTTAAAAATAATATTTTAATCACTTGATCAAATCTGATCCTAATTCCTTCCATGCTAAGGAATTCTTATCCTTTCATTTTTTTTTACTATTCACTATTCACTTTTTTTACTAATAATCTATTCAATTTTCTAAAAAAAAAATCCTAAATAAGTTATCAAAATTTGAACCTCTCCTTCTAAATTACTATAATTTTATATCCAAAATTTACATTTTTCTATCCATTAAAATTATTATTACTAATAAAATGCTAAAATTTACTATTATAAATAATTTTCATGAGTCTTACATTTCTGGTGTTTAAACTCTATTTGTATTGGTGAATGTTGCTCTTGATGGTGTTACATTTGTTAACAATTGTACACTGTCTTTTCCCTTTATTGCACTGGTGTAGGATAGGCTCTAACCATGGTTCTGATACCATATTAGAAGGTGGATTTTTAAGCCTAACTCAACCCCACAAAACCGGCTTGTAAGGTGAGGTTTGCACTCACTTATATATTATAATTTGGTCTTATCTCTAGTCGATGTGAGACTTCAGATTTGCACCTTACTTATATATTATATTTTGACCTTATCTCGACGTGAAGGGGGTGTGTTGGATCAATAATGGAATACCCAACTTACTACGTTTTATAAAAGGTACTGTAATTCAAAGAAAACAAAAGGATAAGAGAATGAAAGAAAGAAAAGAGTATGTAAGTCTCTGTATTTGGAAGCAACAAAGCCACTCTATTTTGGTTAACATCTTTAGGGTCAATCAACATATATCATTAGTGTCAATTACCTTACATGAGGTATTGTTCACTTTAAAAATGTTGCAGTTTTATTCTTATTTGGGTGAAAAAAATATTTAAATTATCTTAAAATACGACTTTTAAATAATATGATACTATATTGGATGTGGTAAAAATATAAGATAATAATAATAACATTTTTGACATTTTTGTATTTTGTATATAAAACAAAGAGAGAAAATGCTGGATACATATGTTTTTTAATCTATTACATGTACTTAGTAAATAGTGAAGGAAGAGTAACTCCAAATTCTTATTAAGTTTTTTATGTTATTTGTCTATTGAATTTTCATAATACATTAACGTTTATATGATAAAAGAAGACTTGACATATTTTCAAACATCAAAATAAATGTCTATAAATAAATGTATCGGAAAACATAACAGTAAAAAAATTAAATTTGAAAAAACTCGAGTCATGCACCTATAAGTTAGCGAACTTTTGTACTTATTTTTAACAAGTTCATCATTTAAATTTATTTGCTTTCTCATATTTTCTCTGTTTTTATAAGTTCATCATGTAAAGAGTATTTAAGAGTTAATTACTAAAAAGTTAAACTCAAAGAAAATTTATAAATACACTTTTTTGTTTCTTAGCATACCCAAGTTTTTCTTTTATAATAAAATTGTGACAAAATTGTTAAATTTCAAAATGAACTATATCTACATTATGCAAACTGACTTATAATTATAATAGAAATTTGGTTATTATCCTATAAATCATTCAATTGTATTTTGATTTCATATTGCAATTCATATTTTTATTTTACTTTTGTGCTTATTGTCTATAATGTGATGAAAAATCAATTAATTCATCCTAAATCCAAGTATCTTATAACTATTTATCACTATGTAGAGACTATAAGCATGACAATTATTTGATTCAATTGACTTTCTTTTTAATGAAGTCTTTGAGAGAGGTTAATTTTCTAAGTCACACCATAATAACTCAAACAAATTAGCATTTGGTTCCCACATAATGTAACAACTTAAAAAAAAGATAAAATATAAATAAATTTATCTTTAATAAATCGTTGTGGGTATACATGAAATAATTGTTTTTTCGCCTTTTTTCCTTTCTGCATGGACCTTTATTATTTTCAAAGTGATAATTTTATTATATAATTAAATATGTTTTTAGCCTGATATAAAATTGAAATTTACTGTTTAAAATTTTAATATATTTTAGTCTTAAAATTTAATTATAAATAAATTTAATCTATTTAATTTGATTACGTTAATCTTTTTTAACATATCAATTAAAAATAGATCTGACACATAAAAATTTAACTTAATTAAGTTAAAATAGTTATCTTCATTTATTTTTAAAATCTAGAGACTAAAATATATTCATTTTTTAGATAAGAACACATTTTTATTTCATATTAAAATTAGAAAAATATTAAAAATATCTGAAACACTATTTTCAAAACAAGATTTTTGAAAGCCTCTTTCAAATACGAGAAGGCCGTACATAGCTTTAAAAGCCCATGAAAACTTTATGAGAATTGTTACTTCCATCATCATCTTAAGTGCTTATTACTTTTAAAATTTTAAAATTATCTTATATTAATTTAACTTTATTTATCTTTTTTAAAACTCTAAAGCTTCTTACATTCTTACGTCCCTTCACTTTTTTATTATGAATTTTATTTTCAAAATAACGCAAAAATACTAGTTACAATTTCGTCTTACAAACTCTGATTTTGGATTAAGAAAAAACTAATGGTTTGAAAATTTACAATTCTAAAACTGAATTAAATAATGAGTTTTTGTTATTATTTTACCACGGATAATGATTTATTTTCAATTTATGAGATAAATTAATAATATAAAATCAGAGTCATGGTAGCACTTGAAATAAGAAAAATGATAGTAGATAAAAACATATTAACAAATTTGTAGTACCCTATTCTGGAACGGAAATCAAAGGAAAGAAAAGGAAAACAAAAGCAGAGAAAAACAAAAAGAAACTGAAATTTGTTTTACTACGATCCACCATCTTCTCAAATTCAAGCAAATTCAAGAGACCGAAGCTAAAGAATCAGGAGAAGGAAAAGTAGGGAAAGGAAAAAAAACAACAACTCTAGCACAAACCTTGAATTTCAAACACCAACAATCTAAGCGAACTAAGGTATTTTTTTCTCTTTCTTTTTTTTTAATGTCTCAATGTCCTTATTTTTGTTCAGAATTTTAAATAAGTCTCTTTCTTTTTTGACATCTTATTTTTAATAATTCGATGCAAATAAATCTTTTCCGTCAATTTCAGCGTTATTGAGTGTGTCACCCGGCCACGTCACACACTCAATAACACCGAAATTGACGGAAAAGATTTATTTGCATCAAATTATCAAAAATAAAGACCCAATTGAAACGCCAAAAAAGAAAGAAATCTATTTAAAATTCTTCACAAAAATAGGGACGAGACATTAAACTTTTGTTTTTCCAATAATTGTATACGCATGTTTTCAGCCAAAGTCCCTTCCTTCTTTCACTCTTTGCTTTGCTTCATATCCCATTTAGCTCTCTGCTTCAGGATGTTTCGATTTCCTTTGTGCGAAAAATAAAAATCAATTTTTTAAAATACTGGTGTATTTATATTGGTCGCTTTCTCTGAATTGGCTGAACCAAAGGGAACATCCCTATAGAAGACACAAGGAACATCATGGGAACCATCATTTTATTAACCCCTCTAGATGTTTAGATGCAAAAAATATTTGTGAGAGTGATGTTTTATTGGATTATGCAGAGTGATTCATATCAGGCAACAAGATGCTATAACCTTCTTTGTGCTTGTTTTGTGCAAACAAACAGCAGAATAACCATTGGAGCTGCCATTTCCCCCATTTCATCCTACGATTCTAATCAATACGACATCACCATCCTGATTTGAAAGGTTCGTGTTTCTTCTTCCACATGCTATATAAGAATTGTTTGTTATGGCAGTGAACTTATGGCAGTGATCTTCACAATAACAAGTTGACAGGGCCTCTTCCTCCTCAAATTGGAAGGCGTCTTAAAATACTGAATGAATTTTCTGATCCTAAGTTCACTTTTTATTTCATTATGTTATACCGATGAAGAGCACTTTTATCAATTGGAGAAGAGAAGAGCCACATAATTAGCTAAATGCCACCCAAGAATCAAACATGGGATGTCAATGGTTCTGTGTTGAGCAAAGGCAGCTGAAATTAACTATACACTTTCTAAGTTTTGGCGGTGATCATTAAATTAGGATCTGTGAGAGTTATTACCTCTAAGAGAATAATGCCTTGTAAGATTCTGATGCCATATTATTTGGAAGAAAAACACATGAAGCCCTTTTTTTTTTTTTGTGTCTTGTTGAAAGCAATTTGGGATAACAACATTAATTTTCTGTGGATTTAAAAACTAATCGGTTATTTTGAGATCGTCTTTAAAGGGTGATTTTTATAATCCGACATTTGGTGGCTTTGTGGACTTGGATTTGACAAAGGATAAGAAAATTTCTCTTAGGAGTTTGGTATGTGCAAATATGTAACAATTACTCTATTTGGTTTTTTGCATGTAACATTCATTAGAACTAATTAATGTTTTTGATTGTGTTAACTAAATGACGGATTGATCACTCAGTAGTGGAAAGTTTTGGAGCAGGAGGAAAGACAATCATATTATTTACAGCTTGCAGTGTTAAAGCAAGCTCATCTTTATACGTTGGTTCCCCTTGAATCGAGGTCTATAAGTTCGCTGAAATTGCAAAAGTGCTACCATGTTTTCATATGCTTCGATTTTCTATAAACCGAAGCCTATTAGTCGCATTAGTATCCCAATTTTGCACTAGTGTAATAATATATATTTTTGTTTTCTTATACTACAATAATATATTTATATGTTTAACTAATAATTTTGCTTCTATATTTAGACACAAAAAATATGATTTTAGAAACTAAACTTTTAGTTACTAAAATGATAAAATTAGTGAATAAGACTAATTTAGAGTTAAATAATTATAAATAGCTAAAATATTGATAGTTAATCTTAGCTAGTAATTTTTAGTGTTGGTCAAATGCCAATCTTTATTAGTAATTTAAGCAAAAAGACAAATAAGTCACGTAATTTTCATATCAATTAGTAAATTATGAAAATTATTCCTAGTTTCCATAAAAAAAAACAAATATTTCTATAACCCAATATTTACGATAATCGGTATGCCATGCATAAACTTTGACTACCAACCATTTTTTAATTATTTGAACTTCAACTCAATGCTTATTCTCTTACATTTTCTCTTAAATTCATAATTTTAGCATAGATTTAATATATATATATATATATAATATATATATATATATATAATATGTTTTTAGTCTAAGTGTTTTTAGATTTAGGTCCTTCTTCCAAACTTCACTTTCATCATTTCCTTTAAAAATATTATAATTTTTAGTCTTTAAAAAAAACAACGTTAAATTTTATCTGAAGAGATTAATAGAGTACCAAATCATTTTTTTTTTTGTGAAAATTGTCAACTCTCCTAGCATTACTATTTAATCTTCAGTTTCTTCTTCAGTTAATTTTTTTTATTGACATATTTAACACAAAAACATATATTTCAGTTTCTTCTTCCTCTTGTTACAGAATAATCCTTTACACTTCTTTCCATCTTGAGCCCTAATCCCGCCGTTCAACCCTCACCGTTCGGTGACGAAGTGCACTCACCATCCACCTTGACAAGATTTTGGAGCAAAGCTGTCATTGGAATCACAAACATGTCCTCTTCTTTGCCACAAACGGAATAAAATTTTTTTGAGTGAGAAAGCAATTTTTTTGCTGAATAGAAAATTAATTGAAGTACCCTGTAATTATATTTGGTAAAAAATACAACTTTGTATTATTTTACTTGTAGAGGATGCGAGCCCCTTTTCGATTATTCAAGAAATATACAGTTGTTATTCTTGATTTATTTTTCAGCATTTTTATGTGCACTTCATTTTATTCACCCTTTTGGATATTACACCTGTTATTGTTTACTTTGTGATGTCCTTTGGTTAGATTATAGTTTGTTGGAGGAGGTGAAGAGGGTGGCTGAATCTGCTAAGAGAATGAGATCTAAGTATGCAACCAAAAGTGTCTCTCAAACTTTTTAACAAGGCCCCATTGAATGACTATTTTAGATAAACATACATAACATAATGAAGGGGACCATAGCTTAAGATACAGATTTTTGTGTTGTGTTGCTTGTGCCCATTCCTTAAAATTTGTCACTCGCTCGTTAGCTCGCTCAACCTCATCCTAGCACCTAACCTGTAAAACTCAAAACCATCAATTCAACAAAGCAAAACCTTCACTTTAACCAAATCTAAAACTTTCCCGATTTGACAATCAAAACATTTTTTCAAAGTTCAAAACCACCTCCATGATTCAAACTAATTCAACAACTCAAACTAAAAATGTCGTTGCAATAGTTGCCTCAATAGATCCTCTGATTCCCCGAATCACGAAAACTAAAAAATCAACGTCTAAAATCGCGAAAAATTAACAATCTCGCTTCCGAATTCTTGACTTGAGAAACCATCAAAAACAAAAACTCGAACCTCACCTAAGATTGAGCATGAAAACTTTCCCATCCATCTGATGCTCAGTAACCAATTAAGCACAAAAGAAAAGAAAGAAGCAACATAGAAAGCAGAGCTGGAAACAAACACCACCTAGTGAAGTTTCTTGACCGATCCAGAACCACAAACAATTAAAGAAACAAACAACCCAAAATCCCAATAAGAGTATGAAGCAACCCTCCTGAAATCGCTCTTGAATATGCAAGGCACGTGACACAGGTACATCATCCTTCTAGTTCCAGTGGTCTTTACTAATAGCCTTCATGCTCCAGTTATCTGGAACCATCGACCAATGATTTTAGCTCTTGGCTAAAGTTAGGGATTAAGCCCGTGAAAAAGTTGTACTTAAGGTGGAGTTTTTTGAGGAGGTCAAGTTGGGTTAAGGATTGGGGATGGGATCGGTGAAGCTGTTTCCGAAGAGTCAAAGTTTCATGAGAGAGTTCAATGGGACGAAAAATTCTTTTTAGATGTTGGGATCCACGAGGAGAAAACCTCTCACGTGAAGACAAGAGGGTTTACACGTTTCAGAAAAAGAAAAAATATGTCACACTCCGATAAACTACCTTAAACAAGGAAAATGATACTTGAACAATTATTTTTGACAACATTTAGACACGCGCACACGTGTCAAAATCTGAGTGGTCCATTTTCATTTAATTTTTCCAACTGGACCACTCAGATTTTGACACGTGTGCGCGTGTCTAAATGTTGTCAAAAATGGTTGTTCAAGAAGCATTTTCCTAAACAAAATTAAAGGATTAAAAATTATAGTTTCTTTAAAAAAAACATCATAATAAAGCAAAGTTTGGAAGAGGAAGAAAACCCAAAAATCTTGATACTTTGTGTGCGTGTTCAAACGTTATCTAAATCTTCTATAAATATAAATGTTTATTTATAAAGATTTTCTTTTTCAAACATCACCCTGTCATAAGTTCTAAATTTTGCACTAATCTAATTAATCATTCATTTAAAAAGACTTTGAGAATTATGGATATGTAGGAAGAATAGAAAGTTAAGATGACTCCCATGGAAGCTTTGTTCTTTAAGTGTCATCTAGTGATACATATTATAGCTAAATGCAAATCTGAAGCACATGACAACGTATAAGTATTACACATCAACGTATATGCAATTAAACTTTTGTTAGAAGTCTCACATCGACTAGAAATAAGACGATTTCATAGTATATCAGTGGGTGCAAATTTTACTTTACAAAGCGTATTTTTGAGTTTGAGTTAGGTTTAAAGTTTACTTCTTAACATTCCATAAGAGTCATGCATTTAAACTTATCCCAACAATTTTTTTTTTGTTAAACATATTGTTTCATTTGTTATCATATTGTTATCAGATTATCCATTAAAATTCATTTCTTAACAACTTTGATGAAGGAATAATTAATTGGTTTGATGACCTTCAAACCTAAAAGTTTTAGACATGTATCACCGTCATGCATTTTTCTTTGACAAACAAGGGTTGAGTTTCTTAATTTGATTACATACCTCTACGTCTCAACATGAATGCAAAAGGATCCTTGTATTTGGAAAAGAAAATGCATAATTGGATGAGGAATCATCACACATTAACTTAAACCTTGCTTTTCCTTCATTATTAACTTAGGTTCCTAATTCGTGTTGCAAAACATTTTACAATCGGTGAGAATCATATACACTTATTTCACTTTATTATATCATAATCTTCATTTATGATTACTTTTATTCTAATATGAGACATAATGTTGTAGGTTCTCAAAAGTTACGTGAATGATATTAATAATGGATTTGTTGTTAGATTATTAGATGATTGTAACTCGTTCAAGAGGAACAAGTCCAAAAAGTTTAAAATAGTTAAACTTGTTGTAATTTGTATTATTATGTTATAACTTGTGGACTCAATGTGGAATTTTTGTTTTTTTATTCAAAGCACTCTCTCACTTTCTACAAACTTTTAGCAACTTTTACTCGTCAAATCTTCATAGTTCTAGTTCATTTCGACCATTTTGTTCTCTCTCTTGCATATTCTCCCTTTTTTATTGATTTTTTTTTGTTGAGATGGTTCGATGAAAGAATCCTAGTGTAAGCACTTTTATTTGTTGCACAAGTTAGAGACACTGATCACGAGTTTCAATAATGTGCATCTATAGAAAAACATGAAAACCAAAATATAAAATACGCAAATAAAGATAATGAATAACTTTAACAAAGTATATAATGGTGTTATTTAGGAGGTGGATTATTCAATGTTTGATGAGAAAAAATTATACAAAAGTTTATGCTTGAAATATACGTATAAGTTAAGTGTCTTATTGGTTAGAGAAAAAAAAATTGAATATTTTATAAAAAAAACTTATAAATTTATTATTTTAAGATTTTTAGGTTAAAAGTGATTTTAAAACTTTATTTAAGGTGTTTCTATTTTTTTTTGTTATATATTCTTAATAATTTTTTTTTGAAAAATTCATTAATAATATCATAATCAATTATTCATCTTAATATCTAATAATACAAAGATAATTAATTGTTGTCCTAACAACGATATAATAAGAATATTACTATTTATATTTTCTTAATAATTTTTTGTCTCAAATGCAATATTTACATTAGTTTAATCTAGGGTTAAGAAAATAATATTATATCAACTTAATTATTAAAACTTTTTGTGAATTAAGTAAAAGTGGTATATTGGTTCAGACACATTAATTTATTATTTAAATCTTTTAATACTTTGTTTAGAAAAATAGTTATATGGGACAATTTAGATTTATAATGATGGTAGGAGTCAATACAATATATCACAACCTTGCAAGACATCTCTTCTACCTGTTTAGATTAAGCACCAAAGGTAATAATGTGTGAAAATTAATATAGGTTACAATCATAAAAAGTACGTGGGTTCTGGATTCATATTATATTAAGGAGTCGAGGGTCATTTCTCACCTCCCTTTTCCTTTTAGCATCTCAAAAAATATAGTATTTCCATTTTATCCTTAATAAAACATATTAAAAACCTTAATTATACTTTTGATTCTCCTCCCCTTCTTTTCTTTTCCTTTAGAAGTCACAATGTTCCTCTTTTCATTATACATATTAATAATGACTACAAAGTTACACAATGTTCCTCCTTTCATTATACATATATATTAATAATATGAGTTCAAAAGTTTTTAACTTTGATTGAAGTTAAAAACTTTCATTGAATGATTTTTTGTTACTAATTGATAATGTAAAGATAAATACTTTAAGGGTTAAATATGTTTTTCGTCCCTTAAGTATCACACGATTTTGTTTTTAGTCTCCACTCAAAATTTTGATGGTTTTTAGTCCTCGTAGTTTTGAAACTCTTAGTATTAGTCCTTAAAAATGGATGACATTAAGTTTTAGTAGATGTGGCAAATGGCGAGGCCAGGTTTGATGCCAGCTGTCGTACCACGTTGTTTCATTTTTCAAGTTGAACCTAACTTCGTCTTCTCCGGTGTTCCAGAAGCTTCCTGTCTTTGCCCTCGCCCTCCACGCCCTCCACCGTGGAAGAATATGATGACAGGAACAACCTCAAAGCTCACAGGTATGGTGAGATGAGTATCTATGAAACGATTGTGGTATGATGGTATAAGTATCTATGATGTGATTATTGTATGATGGTATGAGTATCTATGATACGATTGTTATATGATGGTATAAGTATCTATGATGCGATTGTTGTATGATGGTATGAGTATCTATGATGCGATTATTGTATGATGGTATGAGTATCTATGATGTGATTGTTGTATGATGGTAGGAAGGTGTCTGACATAATTATTATGAGGTTTGTTGAGTGCATCAAAGTAATTGTGCATGTTTTATAAATGATTGGTTGCATGTTAGCTCACCCTACTTGTTTGTGTTTGTGTTTGGGTATTTGCGATGATCATATAATTCGTTATACGGGAGCAGATGAAGGAATGTCGTCTGACTCAGTGCCAAGGAAGGGAGAGATAGAAGAATAAAGTAGAAGAATTCGAATTATATTTATGAATTTGTAGTTGAAATCTGAGTTTAAAACATATAGATATATATCAACTATGAATTTTCAAGTATAAGATTATGGGATGTTACCTTAAATGTAATGCTTCAATATATAAATTATGAATTATCAAGTGTGAGATGTTGGGATGTTACAGTTTTCAACTCTTACTCTGTTTTAATCGATTAATACTAGGTTTAATCGACTAAAACAGTGTGATTTTAATTCTGAATATCAAACATACAGTATGAAAGTATATGAAATCAAAACCTACTGAAAATCTAAGTCCTAAACATCTAACTATAATTATTACAAAAACTTTCTATAACAGTACAAGTCTTCAAAGAATCTACTTGAATTTTGATATCTTTTTACTTGAATTGGAGGACATCAAAACTTCATCTTCATCGTTTTTCTAACATTTTGTTTATCATTTTTATCTTATTTATCTATAAATGGGACAATTGAACATGTGTTTCTCTTTTTGAAGACATAATATATATGTCTCCTGAGATCTCCGTAAAGTCCATTATGTGTACAATATTCTTCATACATATTTTGACCATAATTCTTATACTTTAAAAATAAGGATTTTAATAATTGAATTTCCTATAATGATAATTTAGCATTGGCCGATAACTGACAAACAAATAAAAATTTACCATAATTAATTAATGATTTCAAATTTTTGCGATACACACCATAAACTAAAATTATAAACATTAATTTTTTATAGTATCAGTTTTTGAAGGTGAATGTCAACTCTTCGTCATGTGGGTTAACATTCATTTAAGCCAACATTAAATGAAATTTACTTTAAATATTCATTTAGTTTACAGTGATATATATAACTGACTCCATCGTTGATCATTTACAGTATGGTAAAAATGACTTAGTAACAACGAATAAAAATTTCAGAGTCAATAGATTAGAAAAAAGATGAATAATGCAAATCAGGACAAAAAATATCTTAAAATTAAATGTTTCTAAATTTGAGAGTCTATAGTCTTTTTTTGAGGATAATTCTCTTTGTCTTCTACCTTATGTATTTATAGCAACAAGTGACAATAAAAATTGTGAGTTACTGAGTGCATATTTATATTTGCATTTTATATTTAATTTCAAAGTTTTAGTTTTCATATTTAAATAGTTAATTTAAAATAAATTTATGACGATTGAATTTATTTGAAAATTAAAGAATTGTAAAAAGTTATTTATAACACAAATTATTCTTGTTATAATATTTTGTGGACGCTGTTGAAATTACAGTTTAATTAATTCAAAAAGAATATTTAAATGGGCCAACAGTTACTTAGGAAAAAATTGAGAAAAATATCTGAAAAGTGATTTATGTACATGTTTTGTAATCAACTTTTGATTTGTATAATCCTTTATCTCGAAATAATTAAAAAATTGTTGATGAACCAATATAATTTGTTGTGCTATTTTTTCTTTTTGGTGCTAAATGGTCTATCAGTATGTAAAAAAGAATCTTATGACTCTATTCAACCTTCTTACAGAACCAATTTATTACTTCACTTTCATAAACTTAAAAAAGCAAATCAAATAAAATTCCTTTAGGTATTTTAATAGAAATAATAATTTATTTAGTATCCAATTTGTTGTAACTCAATAGTAATGTTTTTAAAAAAATTCATGTAACCTTTAATGATGGCCTTGCAATTATTGTATATCAAGCATTTATCTTTATGCTGCAGTGCGTCAAACACTTAATTGAGGAAAGAACTACAGCTACAAACACTTGATCTGGGGAACCCTTAGTTCAAAAACTACAGCTACAAATTCTGAATGCTACTGCTAAGTTTGTTAGTTCATATATGTTAGTAACTGAACAAATTATATTAGGCTAAACAATGTTTGCTATATTACAATGTTAACACTTATCGTCATAATTCAAAACTTCAACAGCAAGAGTTAAAAGCAAGCATAGAGATGTATAGTACAAAAGTGAAAGGAAAGGAAAGAAAAGAAAAGGCAATGCTGAGGTATTATTTTCTGTGTTAAAAATGCTAGAGCAAGTGCATCTCACCAGTAAACATGTTTTATTGTATATACGAACAGAAAAATCTCATTTAATTTAGTTTCAACTAACAAAAAGCAATTCAAAAGAAGATACAAGAAACAACCATAAAAGAAAACTTATCCTACACAGAATTGGCTCCCTCTTTGCCAGTGTTGGCTTCATTCGGCAAGGTCGCCGGAGAATTTGCTGCCGAGTTTTCAGCTGTTACAGCACCAGTGCCATCACCATCTTGGTTGCTAAAGAGGGAAGAAAAGGAAAATGGATTGGAAGTGGAGCTTGCTTTCTGAAGACCCTTTATGGCTCTCATAGCAGCAAGAGTGCTACGATATATGTACATGGTTTCCTCCCCAAGAGTTGAGGATGCCTCGGGTAAGGCATTTGTCACGCCATCCACCGGCGGTCTAGCCGGATTTTCTGGAGGGGGAGAAGATTGGATTACTTCTGCTTGTAGGGGAAAGAGCAGTTCTAGATTTTCCTCACATTCATGAACTAGTCTTGTGAGGGGTTCAGTGGTGAAAAAAGGTTGACGAAGAACAAATTGTGTAAAAGGCAGACGCAACAACCCACCAGTTCTTTTATCATACTTCTTCAAAATTTTAATTAGTCCTGTGGGAGTGATAATAGGTTAATGTATTAAGAATGAACAAGTACCTAACTGAAACCTCATCAAACACACACCATGAATCAAGTAATATGTATTTGCCATAACAAAAAACCTTATAGAAATGGCATTTCCACAGGAAAGTGTAGACTCATAGAAAAGATAGATATTAGATTACTTCGATTATGTACCTGCAAAGTTTAAAGAACTGTAGTTTTTGAGGAGCACCATTTCTCCATGGATGGTAACCAAGTCCTTCCTGATGTCCATCATTTCTTCACTGAATTCGCAGTCAGATGTGTACATTTCACTGTGGCTGCTTTTATCTTTAAGACGCTCGATTCTCTCTTTCAGCTCCTGTTCAATGTTTCAGGCAAAAATCAGGGAAGAAACAGAGTTGCCTGTTTTCAGTAAATGGTATTACAAAGCGATATATTTTATATTGATCTGTTTTCCATGCAACAGTTGGATTCAGTACACAATTCATGACTGAAATATAGATAATTAATCCTCTAAAGTAGGAAAAACATACATTGGATTATCTCGAGACATCCTTAAACATTGTCAATATAGTTATGTCTTGTGCCATGGAAGATTCCATGTCATCTCACATTGAACTAGGATAAGTTTTGCACTAGATGATAAGCTTCATGCAGCTTGCAGGAATAACATAGAGGTATATAGTATTAATAATGCTACAACGGTATGAATCAAATAAATTTATATCTGCTACCTATTAGAATAAGTTAATTCCTAATAGTTACTTGTGTCATTTTATTTTTCATTATAATGATCCAAACTTGAGAATCAAATTGTTTGAAGAAAATCAGTATAATTTGTATGGCTTCATAGGAGCTAAATAAGACACATTGAGGAGAAAACAAAGATAATATATCTCAATTATAAGCTATCCATGAAGAAACGTACTTACCTACCATTTGTAAGTTAGTAAAATCTATAAATTCTATAAAATAACAGACAATTGAATAGTGGGATTATAAAAGACCGACAGATAGTATTGATTCCATTCACCCTTTCAACTAAAAACTATTATACAAATTTGAATTATACCAAGGTTATGTCATACTAGATTATTTTGTATATTCCTTAAAAAAAACCTTGAACAAGCTACATGGTATCAGACAGCCCTAGGAATGCTTCTCAGCAGAACCCAACCAACCCAACTAATTTTAAGGTTACATAATAGTTTAGTAAAATTTTCTTCGTATCATCATAAAATTGAACAAGCCAAGACCTTTCTAAATACCCAATTGTGCAAATACAATTTCCTGACTACCAATTTCTCATTTTGATCGAAATTAAAAATAGTGGATTAGGGTATTTTTTTTCTACATAAAGTCTAAGAACGTAACTAAGTTAGATACATGTTCCAATTACATTAAACAGCTGAAAAATGAAACCTTTCTGACTTCTAAACAAAAGGGCACTTTGTATACCAACATCCCATAAAAAAGCATGCCTATACATATACCAGATAAAAATTAGGGTTTGATCAAACCCAGACCTTTCTCAAATGCCCAACTGTGCAAACACAATTTCAAGGATTTAGAGAACAGTCCACGATTTCACCCCCAAAAAAAGTTTTAGACTTTTCAAACCACAACAATTCCTGCCATACGAGCTACATTTCCATGCAATTTTCTTATATATTAAAGATCGAAAAACGAAATTCAAAGCCCTGCCAATTTACAAATAATCAATTTAACAGAAACTAATTAGAATAAGAAAATAAAAGTACAGAGCAAAAGATGAAACGAAAAAAGAAAGTGGGGGAAGAACCTGAAAGCGGATAACAAACTCTTCCTCTTTGTCCACATAGAAATCATTGAACTTTTCAAGCTCTTCATTGAGAATCCTGACAAACCAAGCCTGCAGGAGTTGTGGGGAAGAGGGTTGTTGGAGAAGGTGAAGAGGGAGATTGATGGGGGTGGTGGTGGCGGTGGTAGTGGTTGAAGGAAGGTGGTGATTCAGGAGTTTCTTCAATGGTTTATAACAGAGGAACTTATCCCTCCACTCAGGGATGGTTTCTTCCAAATGGGTCTTGAACTCTTTCCCAAACTTCATTGCTGCTGATTGCGAGTGATCACACTTCAAGATTCCAAAATCGGATTTTGGTTTGAGATTTTTGCATACCTAAATAAGATGGGATTGGTGAAAATATAGTTTTGTTGTGTGATGAGTGAAAATATCATGAAATTCATTACATTTTTATTTACTCTTCACTTATTTCTTTTTTTTTTCTATAAACAAACATTTCTATTTATTTATTTTATCTACTTACATTTATTCTTTTATTTTTCTTCACTTCATTGATTTATTTCTATCAAACCGATTCTTTTGTCTTTTTCCATAGGTCAATAGGAGAGAGTGTACAAAAAAAATTGTCCATATAATAAAAATAATATAGAAATAAAATAGGTTTAATCACTATTTGTCTATTGTATTTCTTACTTTAATTTTTTTAATATGTTTAAGTTTTTTTATGTTCTAAATACAAAACTAATATTTTAAGTTTTATAATTGTAAAATACCTTCTTTTTTTTGCGAAATTAAAAATACTTATTTTAATCCCTCTCTTAAAGATTGTTAATTTTTAATTTTCTTTTCTAAGATCCACATTGGGAAATTGGAAAGTAGGTGTTTGTGAGTGGGAAGGAATCTAAGAATGTTATTTAATGTGAAAGTTGAATGAATTATTTATGTGAAAATGTTGATGGAATGTGATGGTGGACATGAAGTATCTTTGCCCATCATCATCATATTATAAAGGCTTACCAATAATATCAAATACCACCTACCAACTCTTACACTAAGTTGTTTCACTCATGGCCGGTTTAGCCGTTTGATTGAAATACTTGGGGAATCAAAAGTTTCTAGAAAGAGAACAAAATATTAAGGTATAATTTAATGCTTTGTTGCTATTAGAATTTTTTTATTAGAATGCTAGCATAGTATTAAGATTTTGAATTTTAAATGAGATAATGATGATAAAACCTAAAAGTAATTTGTGTCTTAAACCATTTTTTATTAACAAGTTGAGAATAATATTAAAATTAAAATAAAAAATAATTTAAAAAATTAAATTCCTATATTACATTATTTGAATGATATAAATATATAATAATATTATAATTTGAATTATTAATATTTATGAATTAATAATTTTACTAGGTTTTATTTTGAATAATTTTCATAGTAAAAGTTTTTAATCTTTCAAAATTTAAGATGTGAAAATGAGTTGTGTTTCGTCGGTCAACATACTAATAAAAGTGATATACGAAACAATTATAATTTAACATATTAATATGGTACAGTGACAATATTGTTTGTTTATTGGAAGTTCCATATCGACTAAAAGTAAAGTCAATTTAGAATATATAAGTGAGTGAAAATCTTATCTTATAATCCAATTTTGTAGGTTAGGTAGGATTAAAATTCATTTCTTAAGATGGTAAGATATTAGAGAGAGAAGAATCATAGTTGATAATGTAACATCCCGATTATAGAATAACAATTATTACATAATAAAGACGTCATCATTCAAATATAGAGAACAGTCAGAATACGACGTGTAATTTAATTGTTAAATTACAATCATCCAGATAAAATGAGCGAAAATTTAAACTTGAACAGTTTGAAAGGATTGATCGCTACAAGTGATCAATCAGGAAACTTCTAAGAAGACTACTCTGCAACATCAGCAACCTCCAGCTCCTGCTCCAAGGGAAACTCTTCGACGCCATTTGCTCCCATCCAAGTGGATGATCATCGCCGAATAACATAATCCAAATTGGCACACAACACAAACAATGCAAGGGTGAGCTAGATATAAAAATCATGTTATCATACATAGATTTATATACAGAAATATTAGGCATGCTTATTAAACCACAATCCACATATTCACACGACTCATATTTACATTCGCATAGTTCAGCTGGCACTCCCCAACACTATGCAAGGTAAATTCCCAACACACGACTCATCCGGATTTGTATAACTGTCGAACTATTGGTCGTCTTTGCACTTGCATAGTTCAGCTGGTCTTTCTCCAACACTAGCAAGGTGAATCCCCCAATCTGTCTATGTCTAAATTCAAAGACTATAGACGAGGACCTCCTTCTACTCTCACCATCACATTGTTCTTCTCTACTTGAGTATGAACAATGCTTTGAGTTTAGGGATAGACATACCATTTCAAAGCTCCTACAATTATACAGAATCAACCACAATACTCTACATAACCACTTTCATCCATCTCTCCCTGAGATTTCCGAATCATACTCAAATTCATCATTTACATCATATAATCACAGTAATTTATCATATTTCATACATTCTCATATTTTCTAACAGATTATATCACCACATATATTCCACACATTTATACACAGAATCCAATTCAAGAGAAAATATAAATTAAGAAAATACAACATGTACCGAACACTATTTGAACGAAAAACAGTCCTCCGAACTGGAACGAACGCTAACTGACGAACAGTACTTTCCAAGCAATCAGGCCGAACACCATTTTGGACGTACTTCACGAACGCTCAAGACCGAACATCATTTTCGAACACCAGCCAAATTTGGACGAACGTCATCTAAAAATTTGGACGAGCGTCTCTTCAAAATGGACGAACGCCATCTAACAATTTGGACGAGCGTCTCTTCAAAATGGACGAACGCCATCTAACAATTTGGACGAGCGTCCTTTCCGGATGAACGAACGTCATTTTACAAAAAGGCCGAACGCTGAGAATCGAAAAAACAACACTCGTTTGGACGAGCGCTCAAAGGAAGGAAGAACGCTACGGGACGAACGCTAAGCAGAACATTTTGGACGAACGCTCACAGCAGGCCGAACACGGACGAACACTCAAGGCCGAACACTTGGACGAACACTTTGGCCGAGCATTTTGGACGAACGCTCAACAGGTACTCTTGGACGAACGCGCAACAACGAAACTTGGACGAACGCGCATCAACGAAGCTTGGACGAACGCGCATCAACGAAGCTTGGACGAACGCTCATACCACAAAAACGAACGTAAGCGGACGTTCGTTCATAACCGAACGTTCATGAAATCATGGACGAACGTCCAATTGAACTTGGACGAACGTGCTAAACAGAGGACGAACGTTCATAAATTTGTCTATTTTGACGAACGTTCAGCAAATAACCGAACGTTCAAAAATTGGCTAAGCCATTTTGGGACGAACGTCCAATTTGAAACCAAATTGGACGAACGGTTCTGCAGAATTTCTGCAGAATTGCAGATTTCCAGAAACATGAAATTCAACCCTTTCTTCCCAGATTTTACCCAGATTTACATCATACAAAACACATACAATTAATCACACAAAATATCTAGCTCCCCTTACCTCTTGAAGGCCTCCTTTGTGAATCTTGAACCTAGAAATACAAGTGTCTGGATCTCCTTCCAACTCCAAAGTTCTTCACTTCTTCTCTCCCAGCAACATTGAACTTCACGTTCTTCACTAAAATACAGCAGCAAACCTCTCCCAGCAAATTTTCAAACTCTCTTCCTTCCTCTCGGCTTTTCCTCCTTCCATCCTCTCTTCTTGCTCATTCCTTTATGTTCCTTCCCACTTCTCCTTCCCCTTTATGCAGCAAGCAGCAGCTGCCACACCCAAGCTCAGACTGTCACGGCTGGAAGGAGAAGTTGATCATCACCTTGCTCACGGTTCACGCAAGGTGCAGCCAGCAAAGAGGAGAAGCGTTCCATGCACAACAGCGTCCAGCATGCTTCCAGCAGCAAGGGAGGCGTCACGGTTCCAGCTGCACCGTCCACCATCTTCACGCAGTCCAGCTACTATCGGTCACGGCAAGCAGCACACGACCAACACGTCCAGGAAAGGGAGTAGTCTAGCACCTTGAAACAGCAGTTGGTCCAGGCAGAGAAAGCATGGCACGGCCTTGGGAGAAGAACACTACGTAAGCTGCAGTGCCATGACTCGGAGAAGAGTTGATTCATTGTCTTGGTGGAATAGAGAATGGAACCCACGGCTAGAAGGAATTCACGGGAAGAGTAGTTCACAGACAAAATTAAATGGAGGGTCCCTTTTTGCTTATTTTTGGTATGGACCCAGAGCACAAAAGACAAAAGAAATTTGGAATGAAGCGTCGGCAAGAGCAAGCACTATCACGGTTTGGCTTCCAGTGGAAAGAAGTGGTGGATGGTAAACACGTAGTGTGACATTCCCTCCAACTACCAAAATTTTCGTCCTCGAAAATTAGGACTGAGTCTCGAATAGATGGGAATACAAATCCTTCATAGCATCTTCCACTTTCCAAGTAGAGTCACCCATTTTCTCGTACCAGATGACTTTCACAAATCTGATTGCTTTCCTCTTGTAGTACTTGGTGTTACTATCTTCAATTCTAACGGGTTGCATTTCCAGCGTTATTCTCATCACTCTATAAAAGAGATTGTCGAAGTCCATGCACATCCTCTATGATGTGTAGTATTGCCTCCCACAACTCGCATAATAAACCTATCCGGGCAGTTCCCACCACTCAAAGAGCTTATCAGGGTAACTTCAACCACTCATACGAGGAGACACTTCTGGATCATCATACACATCACATATTTCACACCAAAATCATGTCGTATTTACACTCAACCACATAGCAAGAGGTCCTCTCTAAATTGAATATTTCATACTCATAAAATGTGGTAAAATCGCATACTAAATATTATTATTATATATATATATATATTATTATTATTATTATATATATATATATATATATATATATATATATATATATATATTTTTAACCGTTACTATTGGAGATTCCGGTTATGCGTGACCGGAACTGTAGGCACAGTGAGTTTCTTTGGCTATAAGTAAGGCGTTAGCCGCGTTGGGCGACACGTCGAAACGCTGAGATTCCAGAACGCGTGAGAGAGGGTGAGATCTGAGCATTTAGGGTTCCGAGTGCGAGAGAGAGTGAGATCTGAGCACCTGAGTGTTGGAGATCGGAGAGTTTTCCGACAAGCTTCAATTTTCAAGTTCCAGAGCTTTGCTCCGCCTCGAGTAAGTATTTCTTTTCTCTTATCTCTTCTTTTCCTTTACCCTGCTTCTCCTTCTTCTTTACTTCTCGCTTCTTTTCTTTCCTTTCTTCTTTCTGCTTCCGTTCATGTACTTTTTCTTTTTCTTTGCTTTTCTGAGCTTTTATTTCCCGCAATTACATTCCGCTTTCTTCTTTACTTTCCATTTTGCTATTTTACTTCTGCTCCTGCATTTGCTTTCTTCTTCTTCTATTTCCCTTTTACTAACTAAAACTAAGAACACACTGCATTAACTAAGATAAGGGGTATATCGGCTGGAAACCAGACGTTAATCTCCCTTCGCTTGGAGGTATGGTAGAGACAATCGGGTAGAACAACGCCACGTACCCCATAAAAACAGAAAACTTAAAAAGAGAAATTTATTTGTATGAACCGGACATGGACAATATGGACATAGACAAATGGACATAGATCCGTTTTGAAACATTTGCGAGGACCGTGAAACAGATCTGGAACTAGACACTGAAACAGCGAGGACCGACTGGACAAAAAGAACCTAAAAGAAACAAAATAAATAAGGAAAACATTGAATATTTTCGTTTTGATTTTGCTCTTTTTATTTTATTTATTATTTCTTTATGCTTTAGAAATACTTTGAGAAGAAAGATGAGTGATATGGAGTCCGAGAGGTACACCAGTCAGCGGTGGCGACCAACCGATGATCAGGTCAAAATGATGACCAATATCTATAATTTTGGGGTCACACACCCCAGTAGAGCTCAAGTCGTCGAGATTGCGTCTCGAGTAAGGGCTTTCGCAGAAGCGAGTGAATACAATGTGCATTGCTGGTTCAACAATCACGGGAACCGGGTTAGGCGCCTTCAAGCGGAGATAGACCCTACTGGTACTATCTTTTCTCAGCTGCCGCTGTACATGTATGGTAAGAACCTTGATCACCTCTATCTTTGTTTTGAATTTTACTCCTCCTCCTCTATTACTGACACAATTTCTTTGTTGGAAGAATATGACTGGGTAATTATGAGGACGCCGAGGTTGCTGGATTTGTTCCCCGTTCCGATCATCATTGACGACGACAGAGACGAATGACAGATCCCTCCACCCATGCTTCTCCCATTCCGAACCAGAGCTCCCTCGACGGAGCTCTCCCTTAGACCACCACAACCAGCTCGAGAATTTTTCCATTAAAATTATTATTTAATGGTCTGTAATATTAACGATCAGCATTGATCGAACCCCGAACATCTTTTATTTGCTTTTGTTTATTTGCCTTATTTGCGTATTTTATGGACTGTAATATTTATCTGTTTTACTTTTTATGTTTGTTCGTTTAACGTGTGTGGTACCATCTTCACACGAATATTATGGTATCTGGTTATAACTTATGAGGTTTGGAAAAATATGTGTAGTCTCCATGGCCTTAAAGGACTAAATTAATGAAATATATGGTATTTGTCTTATTTCCGAAAATAAGATTTACTTTCTTTGAATATAACTCTCATCTTTATACTCTTAAGCTTAACACATTCTTATAATGTTCCAAATATGAAACAAGAGTGCGTAAAATTATATCCTTCAAGTATCTACACACATTATACCACTAACCGCGTCAGAGAATATAACCAATAAAGCAGCATAATTGAATCTGAGATACCCGAACTCGTATATCCCAATTTCTGTTGAATTAATACTTACAAAACACACGGCTCCATTAATAACATCCGTCAAGACTTCCTTGTTCGCAATCAGCTCCAAACCATGTGGGTCGGAAAACACCAACTACTTTCGACCACAGTCAAGAAGAATACGGTTGATAGTCAACCAATCCATTCCCGGCACGACATCCATGCCTACATGCTTTCGAGTTGTTCTATCTGTCTGGCCGTTCATTCTCCCATTTTATACTTATGTTTTAAGTGTCCGTTCCTCCCATAATGAATACATGACTTTACTCCTAACAATTGGGAACACGTTGAGCAAAAGTGTTGTCCCCCATACTCAAAACATTTTACGGTCTCTTTCTGTCCAGACCGACCGACAGTCACCAAACATTTTGATTGATACCTACCAGAGATAGAAGGTAGTGCTGAATGATCATAAGGTGTCTTCCTTGGATTATCATTGTTCCTTGAAGATATGGCTCCTCTTATTGTCTGTTGTTGTTGCTCCTTGTGCTGTTCTAAATTCGTCACACTCTTCTCTAATACTTGAGTCATTTCCACCTCATCAGGAAGACACTTCTCAGTGAACTTAGTTGGATGATGTTGGCGGAAACACTCTAAACTCAACTCGGTCCTGTGATCCCCAGAGGTAGTGGATGTTCTGATAATGTCCCTAGTGGTTCCTATGATCTCCATCAGCTGTCTTTGGGTAGCTTCAAAGTTTGCCCGTGCGACTTCCAAACTCTAATATCTTCACTAGCCCTCCGAAACTTAATTTTTTTTTTTTTAGTCTTATAACTCCTATCTTCGAGGCAAGAATTTGCCTCAAATGCTTAAACCAATTCCACTAAAAGTATACAACTCAAGTTGTCCTTGAATATGCAGTTCTCTACTACTCTAGGGCACAACACACCACCACAAAACAAGAACCAGACAGGAATTACTACAGGAAACAACACTGAAACTCTAACTCTTTCTTACCTCAAACCTTCAGAATTAAGAAAGGAAAATCATCTACGATGAAAGTCATGAGTGTGCACCCTCATTACTCTAATCAAGACGTTTTCTGTTCTTAAAACTTCCAGTTAGATACACCTTACTATATAGACTTGAAAGAAATGGTAAATCATACCATCTATACCCTCAAGTCCTCACAGAGAAGACACGATAAACCCACAACACAAAGGTCAACCTAAGGACGAACTGCTCTGATACCATTAATGTAACATCCCGATTATAGAATAACAATTATTACATAATAAAGACGTCATCATTCAAATATAGAGAACAGTCAGAATACGACGTGTAATTTAATTGTTAAATTACAATCATCCAGATAAAATGAGCGAAAATTTAAACTTGAACAGTTTGAAAGGATTGATCGCTACAAGTGATCAATCAGGAAACTTCTAAGAAGACTACTCTGCAACATCAGCAACCTCCAGCTCCTGCTCCAAGGGAAACTCTTCGACGCCATTTGCTCCCATCCAAGTGGATGATCATCGCCGAATAACATAATCCAAATTGGCACACAACACAAACAATGCAAGGGTGAGCTAGATATAAAAATCATGTTATCATACATAGATTTATATACAGAAATATTAGGCATGCTTATTAAACCACAATCCACATATTCACACGACTCATATTTACATTCGCATAGTTCAGCTGGCACTCCCCAACACTATGCAAGGTAAATTCCCAACACACGACTCATCCGGATTTGTATAACTGTCGAACTATTGGTCGTCTTTGCACTTGCATAGTTTAGCTGGTCTTTCTCCAACACTAGCAAGGTGAATCCCCCAATCTGTCTATGTCTAAATTCAAAGACTATAGACGAGGACCTCCTTCTACTCTCACCACTCACATTGTTCTTCTCTACTTGAGTATGAACAATGCTTTGAGTTTAGGGATAGACATACCATTTCAAAGCTCCTACAATTATACAGAATCAACCACAATACTCTACATAACCACTTTCATCCATCTCTCCCTGAGATTTCCGAATCATACTCAAATTCATCATTTACATCATATAATCACAGTAATTTATCATATTTCATACATTCTCATATTTTCTAACAGATTATATCACCACATATATTCCACACATTTATACACAGAATCCAGTTCAAGAGAAAATATAAATTAAGAAAATACAACATGTACCGAACACTATTTGAACGAAAAACGGTCCTCCGAACTGGAAAGAACGCTAACTGACGAACAGTACTTTCCAAGCAATCAGGCCGAACACCATTTTGGACGTACTTCACGAACGCTCAAGACCGAACATCATTTTCGAACACCAGCCAAATTTGGACGAACGTCATCTAAAAATTTGGACGAGCGTCTCTTCAAAATGGACGAACGCCATCTAACAATTTGGACGAGCGTCTCTTCAAAATGGACGAACGCCATCTAACAATTTGGACGAGCGTCCTTTCCGGATGAACGAACGTCATTTTACAAAAAGGCCGAACGCTGAGAATCGAAAAAACAACACTCGTTTGGACGAGCGCTCAAAGGAAGGAAGAACGCTACGGGACGAACGCTAAGCAGAACATTTTGGACGAACGCTCACAGCAGGCCGAACACGGACGAACACTCAAGGCCGAACACTTGGACGAACACTTTGGCCGAGCATTTTGGACGAACGCTTAACAGGTACTCTTGGACGAACGCGCAACAACGAAACTTGGACGAACGCGCATCAACGAAGCTTGGACGAACGCGCATCAACGAAGCTTGGACGAACGCTCATACCACAAAAACGAACGTAAGCGGACGTTCGTTCATAACCGAACGTTCATGAAATCATGGACGAACGTCCAATTGAACTTGGACGAACGTGCTAAACAGAGGACGAACGTTCATAAATTTGTCTATTTGGACGAACGTTCAGCAAATAACCGAACGTTCAAAAATTGGCTAAGCCATTTTGGGACGAACGTCCAATTTGAAACCAAATTGGACGAACGGTTCTGCAGAATTTCTGCAGAATTGCAGATTTCCAGAAACATGAAATTCAACCCTTTCTTCCCAGATTTTACCCAGATTTACATCATACAAAACACATACAATTAATCACACAAAATATCTAGCTCCCCTTACCTCTTGAAGGCCTCCTTTGTGAATCTTGAACCTAGAAATACAAGTGTCTGGATCTCCTTCCAACTCCAAAGTTCTTCACTTCTTCTCTCCCAGCAACATTGAACTTCACGTTCTTCACTAAAATACAGCAGCAAACCTCTCCCAGCAAATTTTCAAACTCTCTTCCTTCCTCTCGGCTTTTCCTCCTTCCATCCTCTCTTCTTGCTCATTCCTTTATGTTCATTCCCACTTCTCCTTCCCCTTTATGCAGCAAGCAGCAGCTGCCACACCCAAGCTCAGACTGTCACGGCTGGAAGGAGAAGTTGATCATCACCTTGCTCACGGTTCACGCAAGGTGCAGCCAGCAAAGAGGAGAAGCGTTCCATGCACAACAGCGTCCAGCATGCTTCCAGCAGCAAGGGAGGCGTCACGGTTCCAGCTGCACCGTCCACCATCTTCACGTAGTCCAGCTACTATCGGTCACGGCAAGCAGCACACGACCAACACGTCCAGGAAAGGGAGTAGTCTAGCACCTTGAAACAGCAGTTGGTCCAGGCAGAGAAAGCATGGCACGGCCTTGGGAGAAGAACACTACGTAAGCTGCAGTGCCATGACTCGGAGAAGAGTTGATTCATTGTCTTGGTGGAATAGAGAATGGAACCCACGGCTAGAAGGAATTCACGGGAAGAGTAGTTCACAGACAAAATTAAATGGAGGGTCCCTTTTTGCTTATTTTTGGTATGGACCCAGAGCACAAAAGACAAAAGAAATTTGGAATGAAGCGTCGGCAAGAGCAAGCACTATCACGGTTTGGCTTCCAGTGGAAAGAAGTGGTGGATGGTAAACACGTAGTGTGACAGATAAGCCGTTAATATGTTTTATTTTTTTATATTTAAAAATAAAAATAATTAAAAAGATTAAATTTTATATATTATGTTTTTATAAAAAAAATATAAATATATAATATTATTATAATTTAAATCATTATCCCTTACAAATTAAATTCTAATGATTAATAAAGTAAAGTAATTTAATATGTAAATATAATAATTATTTTAATTTATTCATTGAAAATATTAATTAACCAATTAAAAACTTAAATATTTTAAAAATAAAAAATTAAGAAAAAGAAAAAAAGTGATAGAACAAGTTACAACTTATAGTAAAAAATTTTTAGAGGACCAATCGAATTCAATTTATTGGTTAAACACATTTAGTTGTCCCTATTTATGTAGAGTTTCAATTGAGTCTTAAATAGTGCTAATTTGAATCAATTGGGCCCCTACCGTAAAATTTGGCTTAACGGAGTTAATTTTTTAAACCTGACATTCAAAGATCTCAACGTGGAATTTAAAAACATTTTAACATTTTGATTAAAAAATTAAAAAAAAAAATCATCTTCCCATCCAAAACCAGAGAACTCAATCCTGCAGAACCACCATCATCTTCCTCGTGCACCATCAACCTATCGCCACCATGGCTAACGTAACCAGTGCTCAAGCTCATCATCATCTATTTTCTTCTTCAACCTGCAAAGGAAAACCCAATCACAGAAAAACCCTAATGAAGATTGGCCGAAATCGAACCAGCAGCCACAATCATCTTCATCGTGCAGCTTCACTCTCGCGTTCATCATCAAGCCCAGATTCACCTGCAAATCCAAAAACCTAGAGAGTCGGAAATCGCAAAGATGAAACTTCTCCATTGCAGAAGAAACTTCTCTAGATTCACCCACTTAGCAACATTATCATTTTCAATTTAAAAAAAATGCACACAACGTTACGGCGGAGGAAAAAAATTGGAGAAGCACATATTTTCTTTTCTTTTGAGAATGAAGCGGTAATTCAAAAGAAAAGTGGTGCACGATGATTTTAATTTTGGAAGAGAAAAGCATTTCAATTTTCTTTGTTCGAGAGAAGCGGTGCACAAGGGGCATTCATTTTCATTTTGCTTTTATAAACAAGAAAGGCGTTTATTCATTTGGCCGGGAGAGAAAACGTTGATTTCATTTGGCTAGCATTCATTTTCTTTTAAGAAAAAGAGACGCTGATTTCATTTTGTAGTAGAGGAGGCACATTGGATGTTTCTTTCTTTTAAAAAGCAGCACGGTGATTAGTTGATTGAAAAACCCTAGTGAAGATTGGGCGAAATCGGACCAGTAGTCACAATCATCTTCATCGCTGCATCACAACCATCAAGAGAAAATCCAAATTGTAAGATCTCCTTTCTCCATCAATGTCCACCTTCGTGCAACCGCAACGAAGAAGAACAACACCACCTATGTGTGCAAGGTTCACAATCTCACAAGCACATTCCTTTCATATTTTTTAATCACCAAATTCCACTTATTTAATTTTTAGTATGCCACATGTAAAAAAATTGACAATCAACCTTCAATCTCAGCAAAAACTTAACCCTGTTAAGCCAAATTAACGGTAGTGATCCAATTGATTCAAATTAGCACTATTTATGACTCAATTGGAAATTTTAAAAGAACAAGGATCAAACTGGAAAAACTCTACGTAAATAAGGACAACTAAAAGTGTTTAACCCAATTTATTTTTGATAAACAAAAATGAAACAAACCAAAACAGTTTAACTAACCTGTTTTACTACTCCTAATTAAAATTAGATTGAACTCTTTAACCATTGATTCCAAATTTTGTGTCAAACCCACTAATGGGAGGCCATGCAAATCTACAATAAAAGTTTTACCTTGAATGGTTAAAGAAATTGAAAAACAAAATATTAAGACAAGCTATCAATGTTACATTCCCTAATATAAATTTATGGATTTTTTGTCACTTTATAATTTTTTCTATAAATAAAAATAATTGATATCATATAAGGTAAAAAAATAATGATACTCGATTGTATAGAAATTAAAAAAACAAAGACAAAATAAAAGTATATGATTAGAAACACATTTCAAATTAAATAAATATTTCACTAATATATATAAGCTTTGTACTCAAATTTTGTTTTTTCAATTTTGGTGCCACTTATTTTCAAAATAGAGATATCTAGTCCCTTATTCTTTTTTTAAGTAATTTGGCTGCAACCATCTAAGACTGTTAATACATTTATACTAATTTTTATGTGGAACTCCAATTCACATCATACTAAGGCTATTTATTTATTTATTTTAAGAATATTAGAATGAATCATTTACTTCCACGGTATCGATTATAATTTTTTAATTGTCTATATATTTTTTAACATGCACATGTCATTTTGTGGTTAACAATTTTTGTTTGGAAGTATCTATACTTAAGAATTTTCCATTTTAGGAAGTTCCCATACATAATCAATGTTGTTTTGCCTTTTGCCATATGGCTCACTTTTTTTATTCATGGTATATTCTTGCACACACAAAATTTAATATTATTATAAATTTTGACTACGAAAGAATTATTCCAAAGCATATTATATTTTTCATTAATCTATATTATCTGTTCAATTTGCTTCATATATAGCCCTTTTAAGAAGAAAACAAAACTGTTTGTTTCATTGGTTTTACTTAGAGATCTTCAAAACCTAATTAGTGATTATTACCCTAATTTTAATCTTTATTTATCATTATGATGGAGAGACTAATCAACCATAATTATGAGTAAAAAATATCTCTCTTATTCATTACATAACATTTTGTTAAATAATTATGAGTAATTCTACTGTTGAATATTTTGTTTTGTTGCTATAATATGTTTGAAGATGTAACTACTTAATTATACATTCTTAGTAAATTATGTATTAATATCATCCATAAATAATGAAGGTAATAGATGAAAGTTATAATTTAACAAATTTATTGGTAAAAAAAACATTTTATATAAAAGTATTGAGAGTGAAATTCACATTTTATAATCAATTAACAAACTATCATAAAAATTAATGGTAATAATTAAAAAATTTTCAGGTTGTGATCTAAATAGGTACTCTATCAACATCTCAGTATGTTTACACTTTCTACAATTAAATAATGTCGTTCACATGAATTTCTTAAAGGCAAAATTAAGACAGGTAAATAAGTTAAGAACAATCAATTACATCGAAAAGGAAGAATATGCATGTCTTTGACTTAGATCCCTTTTGTTTTTGTTTGGGTTATTTCTACATTCCACCATTTTTTATGTACCTCCCTTTTATCTATTTGCACCCAATAAAACTTTTAATCCTTCAAATACCCTTCGGTAAATTAGATTTAAACCATTAACCATTTCCCCTCACATTGAGTTTCCACTATTCCCAGCTGTTACTTCCTGTACCATATTCCAACACTTTATCATTCAGAAGATGGAAATTTTTAGATTTGAAAATATATTTTAAATTATATAATATATTTTGGATTTGTAATTCGATAGGTACTTTTCAAGTCTAGAAACATAATCTAATAGACATATTTGGTTTATAGTTGAAGATGTATTAAAATTTTCACATCGAATAAAAATAAGAAAAATAATTAGTATAGAAGTAAAATGACTCATAAATTAATTGTCTAAAGTTTGAGTTAGAAGTGATGTTCAAATCTATAAGTTTGTTTATATTTTGAATTGTGTAATTTGAAATGTGTTTACAAATCCAATAATATATTCTAAATTACACCGTCGAATAAACATTGACATATTCCAAAATATAATTAAGAATCCGAAATGTTTAGAACATTTAATTACAAAAAATATTTGTATATTCTAAAATTGATCTTTTTAAAATAATTCCAAATCTAAAAATGCCTTTTGAAATACCTAATATGATTTTATATTGAGTAATTCCATAGTTATATACGAATTTAGAAATTCCTTTCAAAACATTAATTAAAAAAAGTAATTTTATATCCTGGGTGTTTTAAAAAGTATTTTTAAATTCAAAATATATTTTCTGAAACAGACAATATATAAAAATATTTTTCTGAAATAACTATTTTGATAAATATTGATATACTTTACGAAATATCTAATCTAAAATATAAAAGTACTTTTCAGATTTAGTATTTCAAAATATATTTCCTAATCCTAAAATATTTTCAAGAATACCTAATTTGAAATGTATTCTTTTATAGTTCCCCAAGTAAGTATTTCTTAAGACATTTTTTTGAAATATCTTTCTAAACACTTAATCTGAAAAATATTTGAAAAAAAGAGTTACAAGGTATTTTGTTGTAATTATAATGAGGTGTAGTTTGGGGATTATAGATTTTATTAGGGTGCAGAAAGAAAAAAGGATGAAGGACGAGGAACCCCTAAAATTTGAGCCGTAAGCCTCCATCAGATAATATGAGCGGCACTACATTGGGCCACATATTCTGATCCGGCCCATTGTAGTACTTCTTTCTTCTTCAGTGATACAACTTGTAATTAATTGAGCTTTTACAAGAATAATATTTTTATATTATTATTTTAAACTTATAGAATTCTAATAATGAAAAAGCACTGGAAATAACTTGCTTTAATTTTTCTATTGGAAAAATAGTTCTACAACTTGATAGTGCAAAAACAGTTACATTAATATTCTTTTATAAATGTCACATTTCATTTAGTATATGATAGTATTAGCTTTAGCACATTTATTTTTTATTAAAAAATTTCATAATCGAATTCATGATATAAAACTAGAAAGATATAACCATCATGCTTAATCATCTTAAAAATAATAGTAAATAATTATATCATAAATAAAGTCATAATGTATTAAATATTTGTTTATTAGTGAAAAATATAAAACTTTAATAAACATTAAGATCTCTTGTGTGGTCGGCCATATACACAAACCATTTTTCAAAGTTAATTTATTAGATTTTGCACAATTATCTTGAAAGGTGATTTTTATGTGTTAAAGGTTTAAAAACTACTTTATGCATGCATAAAAATAAAAATAAAAATACAAAATATTTCAAAAGCAATATTATTAAATAAAATAAAGTAATTTTGTTTTAAGAAAATAAGCATGTATTATGATCATTTACTTATATAATTCAAATGGGATAGGAGTGATTTCAAAGGAGTTATTTGAAGAATTGAAGTTTTGTAAGATATAGTTGAATACAATGATGTGGCTGCCATATTTTTGGGATTTTAAGGAAGTTCAGAACCATAAATTTGAAGGTCACAGATTCCATGATGACTACATAATAATATCTTCAAAGCTCATTACCCATTTTCCGTATCTGTCAGAATGCAACTGCTGCCTTTTCCTATAAGGCGAACATTTAATTGCCAACTTCAAACTCAATTTATAAAAAAAAAACAGTTATTTTATTCCAGAGGTTAGAAAGTTTAGGGTATATTTGGATATTTGAAGTAAGTTAGTGTATTATATTGATATTCTGTTGGTTTGATGTAAAAATAAATACAGCTTGAGAAAAATAATATATATATATATATATATATATATATATATATATATATATTAAAAATTGAATTTTAAACCTAATTAGATAAAGTTGTTGTTAAAAAAGAATTTTAAACATAATTCAATCCCATAAGACGACTGAATTGTAAAACGAGATTTGCACTCTTTTATATATTTTAAATTTGTCTTACTTTTATAATTGATGTGAAACTTTCAATACAATCCATTTACGTCGAGATATATGCATATAGAGAGCATGAGACTATACATTAATTGGTGGTTCGACAGGGGTAGAACAATATGTCCAACAAACAACAAATATTATTTAGATAAATTCTAATGTCACTCTGATAACATATTAAAAAGTAAACTTTAAACATAATTTAATCCTACAAAACCTTGTTATCTATTTATATATAATTTTATTTTAGTTGGTATTGAATTTCCATCATTTTTTTTATCGAGACATATATATTTATATAATGGAATTAGACATAATAATAATAATTTGATAACAAATAATACTATAAATCTAATAAATAGTAAATTTTTTTATAAAAGTAATATAATAAATCCAACAAACAATAAATTTTACTAAAATAAAATTTATATTCACTTTTATATTATAAACTCACTTGAGTGTGAATGTATGAAATTTTCAACGAGAATTGATTATAATCCTAATTAACTAACTAGGAGTTAAAGTTTTATAAATAGTAGACATGTTAAAAGTGAGTGATGTATTGGTCCTTGATCATTTAATTGATCCTGAAAATAGTTTTTGGTGTTAGTTATATCCATTAAAATAATTTGATTAGTCTAAGGGAAGTACTATATATGATGAATGATGAATTGTGGAGAGAGTGTTGTAGACCACACAGCTTGTCTGAAAAAGCACTGTCGATCAAACTTAAACAAATTTGACAATAATAATGTCAGAGTTGGTAAGCATTAACTTTAATTTGACAACTCTTAGTCAATTCTCTCTTAACTCTTTCTATCTTCATCTCTTTTGCCTAAACATTCACTTTTTCCTCCACCATTCATCTTCACTAGGATAACATCTTCATAAAGGATCTTTTATAATCTTCTTCAATTTATATTTTTTTTTCTTAATAATATTTTTCATTTTAAATTTAATACTTTGACAAATACATTTCAATAACTTCATATAAAAATTACACATTAAAACCATAAATACTTTGTTTAATGGTTTGATTTTAAAAGAGCTCATGTGTTAATCTAATATGAAACTTTTGTTATTTTTGTTATTCAAGTGTGTTTATTGTTCTCTCACTTTTTTATTTTTTTAATAATAGGGAGAAACTTTGTTATTTAGTTTTTTTTATAATATAATAAAACCTATTGGGGAACATTTGGTGGGTACTTAGAATCTTGTTATAATCTTTAGATTTTTCATGCCCATGTTTACATGAAAGGATAATAGTGAATATTAGAGTTTCTATAGTGTCACCAAAGTCCTACTTATATAATTCTACGAATTTAAACTTGGGTTTAATTCAAGTTGATTTTACAAAATTGATTTCGAGATTATATTTTTCGTTGTTTATATACTCAAATTTGTTATATTATTAATTGATGTCCAACCACTATAATTGAATTTATTAAGAATTAAATAAGTCTCTTAAGCATTAACGAAGACCTTCAATTTTGTTATTACTGAGAGTTAAGTTAATAAATATATTTGAATATTATAATTTTAATCAGTTTCTTTTTTCTATTTTAGTTTAGACTAATATGATTGTTGTTTTACTATTATAATTTTTTTATTAAATTCAATTTAAAGAATAATGTGATACTAATATATATATATATATATATATATATATATATATATATATAATTTAAAGAAATATAAATCCAAAGTTTCATAATATAATAAAATATAATTTAATATAATATAGTATAATATAATATAATAAATTGCATATATGCTAAACTTGTTATTTACGTGAGTGAGTATAATGTCTAGTATGTACACCTTCTTACATACGTCACTATTAAAAACAATTATTATAGTGTCCCTGGCCTGATCATTGTTTAGATACACGATGGTTACGGATCATATTAGAAGGCTCTGGAATTCTTTTCAAAAGTTATATATATAATAAATGTTTTATATTATTTATATTTGTAAGATTGAGGTACGGTTTAATGTCTATTTTTTAATATGATATTAAAATTATAAGATTATTAGAGTGAAATTTTTTATTTATTGAATATTTTATTTTATATGTTATTAAATTATTTATTAGTTTTTAATTTATATTTGAGATTTTGGTGGGTGTGAGAATTATGTTAGAAGTATCATATTAATCAGAAATAAGATTAATTTATAGAATATAAGTATATTAATTATGTTGAGTTAAACTTAAAGTTTATTTCTTAACATATTATCAGAGTTATCATTTAAAGTATATATTAGAGAAATTTATTATTTGTTAGCTCTATTATTTAATCTATTATCAAACCGTTAAACTTTACAAGTCAATTTACTAAGATTCAATTAGACTTAAAATTCATTTCTTAACATTTTATCAAAGTTAATTATGCTTTAAAATCTATCTTAGTGAAGTTTGTTGTTTATTAAATCTATTGTTTTACTCGCTATTAGTGTGACACTCGGGCACTGAGACGAGGGCGGGGAGTGACGCCGGTGCAAGAGGCATGGTGTAGGGGGCACAGACAAGGAGCGACTCCTGGCACCTTCGAGTGGAAGGGGTATATGGATGAATCGAACATACACCGGAATGAGAGGGATCTGGAGACTGTGTAGGTATGAGACTATACAGTTGAAGGATAACTTAAAGGAATTGATTTGATTACTCATATCACCAAAATGCATTTACTTTTCGGTAGCCTAATTCATAAGAACTCTATGGTTAAGCGTGGTGAGTTGCCGGGACGAATCATGCGGAAGCTGATGTGTTAGAAGTTTCATATCAACTAGACTAATTTATAATATATAAATATGTGCAAACTTTACTTTACAAGTCAATTTTGTAAGGTTAAATTAAGCATCAATTCCCTTCCTTCTTAATAAATAGATTGAATGTTTTTGTGTCATGTTCAGTTTTATAATATATGATGTATATTTTTTAAGTATATTTTATCTTAGCTGTTTCTATTTTATTTTTTAGATTTATAAATTCATGTTAAATGAATTTTTGTCTATAACTATTAATATGTAATAACTTTGATAATAGACATAAAATATTTATTGTTTCTAAAATAAGAAATACACATCAAAACTTACAAATAAAAAAAATACAATTTAGCATATTATTGAAGAATAAAAACATGTAAAGAGTTTATTTTGCAACAATGTAAAAAATAACAATTAGTATATTTTTTGGAGACGTATCTCACCGTGAAATATTCTTATATGTGAATATTCTTTCATAGTGGTGACATTATTATACATAAAATACATATAAGTAACTAATTTATTTTTCAAGACAAGAATAAATTGAATAGAAGATAAGATACATTGTTTTTATTTTTGTTTGTTTGTTAAAACTAATAAAAAGTATAGTTTTGCATGAAATTACTTGTCATTTGTATAAAAAAAAGTATATAAATTTTTAAATGGTTGTATTAACTAAACTCTTGTAAATTATTTCAGTGTCGTAAAATGTGAAATCTAACCTGATTTACAATGCATGGTATCCTTATGAAAGAGTTAAGAAAAACAAAAGCTTGATTTGTAAGAAGAAGAAAACCCTATTGCAAAGAAACCTAGTGAGAGAGATAAGAAAAGGATGAGATTGAGAGAGGAAGCACCATTTTCAACACACAAAAGCATGAAAGTCAAAGTGAGTGGTCACATAGTTTGGGTTTTTGTTGTGCGAACCACATTCAATATATCATTGCCTTTCAATAAATAACCTTGCATGGTTTGTCGTAGTCATGCATGTGCCTTCATAACACCTCAAATAAATTAACATTGACAACCCTAAAACATACAAAGAAATACTGTGAATGAGCTGTATTTCTTGCATCGTGGCCACAAACTAACCACTCATTTTCTCTCTTCTCCATACCATCATTTAAATGATCTGTCAATTATAAGTGTGGTGAAACAAAAACGATAATTAAATTTAAGTTATATTTAAGCTTCGATTTATTTAATATTATATTTAAGGTATACATGAGACCGAAGTATGTGAGTTTTAAATTTAGATAGAGGAGGATATTTGTATTTAAGATTAAGGGTGAGAATAGTATTTTTAGAGGTGACAATTGTAAATAATATTCACTATAGATGAAAAGTTAATACTTTAAATGAATATTCGTGAGTGATGAATAATGAATAATTTAATATCTATTTATAAATATGATGTAGGTATCCAATTTATATATATATATATATATATATATATATATATTAATTTAATTAGATTTTATTTTAAAAATTAATATTTTAAAAATATTTGTAGGTATTAAATATTGTGAGTTTTAGAAGATATTTTTTTAACAGATATATGATAAATAATGATAGGGATAATAAGTCAAATTTCTTATTGTAAATTGGGTAAAAGGTAGACACTGTCCGATTCAATTTGTTCCTATTCCTAGTTACAACAGACTTATGGTTTAGCTTAGCATGTGAATAAGTGACTATAATAATCTAGAAAACAAAAAACATGTTTCCCTTGTTACAAATAACATGTTCCTATTCCTAACAATTTTAACATTTCCATTCAACTGTGCTTGAGCATAAGAATTCTGCATATCGAACATATCCTTAAATATAGTATTACTTTGAAGGAAAGAAAGTCATTGTTATTTTGCATAATGGCAGAAATCATACAAGAATATCCAAAATGATAAACGATATTTTTATTTTTCTGTTTCATCCATAGGAGGATAAATACATATTTTAAATAACATAGTATGATTTTTTTTTAATTTTTTTTTTATGACAATAGCAACATTGTTTAGTTTTCCGTCTACATTTCCTTGCGGTTTTGAAGAATTAACTTCAAAATTTTCAGAAATACGCTTACTAACATTGTTGTCGAGAATCTTCATTGGGACCATTCAATTGTCTTTCTTGTTGCAAAATCAGTAAACTTTGAGGTCTAATGAACATCATCAGGGAAACATAAACCTAGAAATATATTTGATGTTTGTATAGGTTGTAAGTTTGATTAAGAACTGTTATATGTAGTGAATAATTAAGTTATGGAGGGAGGAAAATGAATATAATATTGTCGATAGGCAATTATTTGATATTGGTGAGTAACCGTTAAAGAATATAATAAATGAGTGACGTTGTGTTTCATTTGTTTGAAAAAACATCCACCTCCTCGCATTCATTGAACAAAGCAATAGGATCCTATGTTCATTGGAAAATCATGTCGAACTTTGTTTTAGATTGAAACGTGACGTAATACATTAAGAAAGATAGTGTGTGTTTAGCAGTCATGTTCTTCAATTTAATTATTTTGTCCTTTATGATTTTATCTTTAAAAAAGATATTTTAAAATATAAAAAAAAATATTTAAACTATTTTAAGCTTTCACTTTAAATAATAAAAGACGATTGATTGTGGAAAAAATAATTAAGATATAAAAATAATACATTAATTTTAACATATTTTAAAATATTAAAATCACTGTACCTCAATAATATAAAATATTTTTCACCTATATAAGTTCTTCTCGAAGCATCATGGTTGGGTCCATTTGAATGTGTGGAAAAAAAGCACTTTTCGAGAAGCAAAACGTGGCCTTTAGCATGATTGATCCTGTTTGTGATCACATAGCCACAACAATAAATAAATAAATAAAATTTTAGAATTTCTTGGAAATTTATTTTTCGAACCACTCGTTGTTGGATTGAGTAAACATGATTTCTCAATGTTAATTATGATTCCAAGCTGTTCGCATTTATTTTTCTTTTTTTTTCTAATTGGAAATTCATAAGAAAAGTTTTACAACACTGTTAATATATATTAAACAAGACAGCATCAAGGCTCAACACAGTTGATAAATAATTGAATTTCTTAAATATTTTTGTTAATGTGTAGAAATTTTGAGAGGATAAAAAAAGTTAGCAGTGTTATCAATTTTCTTATTAATTTTTAATTTTTTTAGCTTTTACATCTACCACCTAATATTAAATTTCTTGAATGATTTTACATGTAGTGTCATACCTAATATTATAATTTGTTTTATTAACTTATTGTTATGCTCAACATAATTTCAAATAAATTACCTTTGCTTGTTGTTTATCTATTTATGATTTGTCTAAGTAACATTTATTTATTTGTTAGTGTTTCTATCCCTTTTTCACCAACTAAATTTCTTTATGTACCTCTTATAAATTATAACGCTAAGAGAATCCAGTTTTAATGGTTCAGAGGGCATAGATTAAAAATAAATAAAAGTTAAAATTTGAACTTATATTTAAGAAAATAAGTTAAAATTTTAATTACTTAGCTATTCGTTTTAAAAATTTAATATTTCTCTAAAATTTCATTTTATACTTTTTCTTTATATTATTTTTAGCCTTTTGAAGGTAATTTTATCTTCTTTTTGTCTCTTAGAAGGTAATTGAATTAGACCAACTTAATAAGATTAAAATTTGATTTGAGGCAAGTTTCATTTTTATTCTAATTTATTTTTTCTTTCAGGTTCTATCCGTGATTGTATTAAGGTTTTAATTTATAATCAATACGTACATAGAGAATTTTTATGGATAGAGAAACAAAATTTGTTTAGATATATTAAGTAAAAAAAATGTTATATTAAACAAGATAATATATAATTCACTTGTTATTCTAACCCACAAATAATGCTAACTACTACACGACAAGCAGGTTCACTAGGTTTATATAATTAAAGGTGTTAAACTTTTATGCAATATAGGGTTCTCAAATTTGAGGTGGCTAAACTAATGCTAAAACCTCTCAATCTATTCAAATAAGAGCAAATTCAAAAGGCAATGTCTCTTCTCATTAACGAAACGTAGAAAAGCTAGAATATTAACTTAAATTGACAACCTTACCAAAAAGATATATGGTGCAATTCATCAAGATTACTTAGAATGTTTTTTTTATATTAGCGTTAATACGAAAAAATCATTAATTTTTTTAATAAAATTTCATATTGACCAACTATAATAGAATCTTCTCTATCAACGTGTGTGTGTATATATATATATATATATTTTTTTTTTTTTTTCTTTATTTTTTCTTCCATGAAATTGGAATTCAATGTACTTAAAGGAAACTAGTAGAGTTTCACTTCAATCAATGAACTTGCCCTTGTCCTTGATTTGCTTAATTAAATTTTATATGCATTTTCAATTAATAAAGGTAGTACTCACTAGACAAAGGAATCAAAGAAAAGATGGGGGGACCATATTTGCAATTATACTTTTGTTGGACTTATTTCTCTTTCTAGCAAACTTAAATAGCATACCCTCCTTTCTCCCACTTTATTTTAATCCTACTATCAAAACGTGGCTACATTATCTTCTCATTTATTCATTGCAAATAAGTTATATACCTTTCAATTACTTTATAATAATAAGTTCACAATTACAAAAAAAGAAAAAAAAATGCATTCAACTTTAGTTTTTCTTGTACAAACACCTTTCTCTTACAATAGCTATATATGTTCAAAATATAGGCTAAAAAAATTCAATGAAAAGGAAAAAAAAAATAGAAAAATAAGAAACATTTTAGTTGTAATATATCATAACTATTGAAAATATGAAGCATAAAGCATAACTTTGTTTCTTTAACATAAAAGAAGAATGGAACAATATACGTAAGTCCTCTTGTTATCATAGTATAACGTATATGATTCGGGTGTTAGTTTTTTCATATTGTATGCTCTTTTTTTCCTACAAAGAAACTTTTATATAATAGTATTCAACGATAAATTTTGAAGTTTTCACAGTCCTTAGATCATAGAGTTTATATATTATCACATGTTACAAAAGTGTTTTAGCGTTAGGTTATAGCAATCACATGTCACGCAACTCCATGTTATTGTTAGGAAATTTTTTTATACAAATATTTAGAAAATTAAATTAAATATCAATTTTTATGCTTTTCTAATTGATTACCAAACAAATAATCAACTCTCATCTACTTATTAAGAAATTCAAGAAAAAATACTAAAAATCTTCAGGAATAAGTAAGTTAACTTGACAAATCATTCAAAGCAAAACCATAAAATATAATATTTGCATGTATTTCTTACTTATACACATTTAGGCTTATCTATTTTCACTTGCACATTTGAACTCCAACAATATCCACTTATGTTTGGATGGAGAATTAGTAAAATAATTTATTTTTGACTTAAAAGTATAAGTTTGCCATAACGATTAGCGTAAACTTTTACACGAAGAAAACATTACTTGTATTACTTATAGGTTAATAAAATTATTTTATCTATCAATTGGGATGCCCAGCAATTATTAGGAGAGGATAGATAAAGAGAAATTTAAATTTATTTTTTATTTAATTCTTTAAAACGTTGTTGAGAATAAACTAGTTTTGACTTTCAAAATAAATAATATTTAAGTAAGAGCGAAAATAAAAACGAGGCTTTAAATCCAAACTCTTATACTCTATAAGAGAATTGAAACTCTTAACACTTTAGACTTGGACGAAAGGATTTATTTTAATATAATAATAATAATTTCACAAGCTTAGAAGTTAAAGTTAAATTTAAATAAGTATTTCTTTTCAATTCTTCAATATGTTTATTAAGAATAAAACTAAAAAGAAACTCCAAATTTCAAAAGAGATAATATCTCAAATATTGCTATGCTCTAATAATATTATCTCGATAGACTTGATGTCAAAACAATACCCAATAAAAAAAATTATTAAATAAGAATTAGTTTTAGAGACCAAAATAATTAGTTCTTGTTTTAAGTAACTTAGATACTATTTTATAAACTAAAAATTTTTAGTATGTAAAATAATAAAAAATTATAATTGATTTGGAAATTAAAATCTAAATTGGTTTCTAACCTTATTCATTATAAATTAATTTAATTTTAATTATAGACTAATTTAAAGAACAACTTTTAAATAATTAAAGCTTTGATAGTTAATATTAGAAACTAATTTAGATTTTAATATATGCTGTGTTTAAATTGAGAAGATTTCATAGCAGAATTGCTCTATATATATATATGGTTTTATAGTTAAAGTTAAGGTGATAAGGTGAAGTCATTGACATTGGTGTTTCATGAGTAATAAGGGACATGCCCTGTCTCTGATTTTTCTGTGAAATTAACTTCATGTCCTTTAGATCATTTATAAGGATTGCAAGTTTCGTACACATAATTTGAACTTGCTGTGAGTAATAAATTTGACAATGGTATTGTTTGCCAAATAACACACATTACTGAATGCTATGTAAAAATTGAACAGAACGAAAGTCCACCACCTACATCTCTCTGTCAGAAGAAATCTCACACTCTTTGTTCAACAAAAGGTAGAACATTTTCTTTTTTCAAATATAGATTCACATCGTTTTGATATAAAACTAAATTATAATATATAAACAAAGTGTACAATTTCTTTTATAAAATTAAGTTAAACATAAAAAGTTGATATTATAAATATTTAAAATTTATATATCCTAATCATGGAAATTCTTATAACATCTATCAAATTTGTATTATTAGTTAATAAATATTAAATTCTGTAAAGTTTGATCTTGTACATTATATTATTATATTATGACTAAAAGTAAAAGGTTTCTAGTTCGTGCATGTATTCACGGACACTATTTTGGTATGAGAAATATATGTGTTAGAATCTTTATCAATTAGAGATAAAATGAGTTTATATAAATTTTATAGGGATAGAATATTTAAAGATTCGATAGAAATAACATATTTCAATTTCCAATACAAGTTTGACACTCTTGTTTGAATAAAGAATTTTGAAAGAAATTACATTTATAGATAATTTCAAATTCTAATTTAAAGATAAGAATATGAAATCTTCATATTCTTAATTTTATGTTTTTTTTTTCGTTTCTTCTTAACTAGCTAAAAACAACTAAATATAAACAATGGTCATGTTTCTCTTATAAGATGGTAAAACAAAAAATTATATAAGATGTAGGTGTTAAATCAGACAAACAATAAAATAATGTGTAGTCCTAATTTACCTCTAATAAAGCAAAAAATATGTTTAGATAAATAAATGCACATATTTATGCTAATTTACACAAAAACATACAAATGTTTATTTTATGTTGTAGGAAACATCCATTACTTTTATTCTCTAAAGAGATTTGTTTAAAAATAACAAGTCACATCAAATCATCTCCTGGTTAAAAAGCTAAGGTTGCTTACTAGCATTGTTAACTCTACAAAGACTATCTACTTCATACGATGGTGCACTTAGACAAATTCAAGTAAAAACACACTATCAAATAAGAGATAAGTACATCCATCCATTAGAATGATATGTAAAAGAAGAAATGAACATTTAATATTGCATAAAGTTCATTTAATTCATCCTACAAAATCAATTGAAAGAATGACATTTAGAAGAGATTAAGCTCCTCATAAGCTAGAATCAAATTTATAATGACTACTTACTTTAGAAGCTTGTATAATAACTAAAGACACTGAAGAAAGAGAGAGACCAAACTCTTCAATTTTTTATAACCATAAAAAAGATTCATAATAACATTATTCATGTTTATTTAACAAACTAGAAAAGAGTGCATGAATGTTGTATATGACAACAACTGATATTTTCTCTTTAGTGAGCAATCTTGAGATTTGTTGACAACTTCTTAGATAACTCAGATATCTTAGCCAAGAGTGGCTATTTTGTAAAAGAAAAAAATACTCGGTTAATAACAATGAATGATTGTTGTTCAAACCATACATGTTTAAGTTAGAAGGAATTTATTGAAAATACTTGACTAATTTAGAAGCAACATGTGGAAATAATATTTGGTTAATTAAGCTAGAAGTTATTTTGTTGAAAGAATATTTGGTTAAACTATGAGTGACGTGTTGAAAATAATGTTAAGACAAGATCCTCTAAGCAAATAATGTTTTGAAGTTTAACATAATTGTATAATTAAATAACATATACCAAATGAACCATCTAGGATAAACACACTAAATGCTATTCTAAAAGCTAAATGTTACTCCAATCAGACTTTGCCTAAAAGTTAGTACATGTATTATGCCTAAATGCTTAAAAATGTCTAACCGTTGTAATGCATGTATGAAATAATATTCTATTGTCTGATATGTTATGTTCTCTTTTTTCTGTGCAAATCATTAAAGTACATAGCTTTATTCAGATGTTCTGCATTAGATCATAAGAACATTAAGAGATAGGAAGATTTTATGGAAATTTTCCTTAATACTTTCTATTTGACACATTTATACAAGCAACACAATTACCTCTGCAAAAAGGAACATAGCATCTGACCTTGTACCTAAGGGCTACCTAATTTACGTGAAAGTCAATGCTCTAAAAACAAATTTTTCTTAAAGAATTCTATATAAAGAGGATTTCGTGAAGATAAGACAACAAGAACAAGATTTGTCATTGCTCTTACGCTGTAAATATTTTCTCTTGCATACATCATTTAGAGTTTCTCTTTGAAAAAGAAAATCTAAATTACAAGTTTCTAGATATTTATTGTATTGAAAATATATCCTCTCTAAAAGAGTTATCATCTTTACTTGTTTTACAAAAACCTTTGTTATTTTATATATTCATAAGTGAATTAAAATACTTGTTGGTTTAACTCAATAGAGTTAAATGATGTAGTTAGTTGGACTAGTGTAAAACTAGAAGTGGTGAAACTCGTCTAACAAGTTAAGTTAATTTGTTAAACCATGAGTAGTCAAACTTGTTTGTAATATTTTAAAGATTAGTGAAACCCTTTAAAATTGTTTAAAGGAGAACTAAAAGTAGCTAAGATTGGAGTGAACCAGTATAAAAATAAGTCTTCATCCTTGTTTTCATTTTAAAAGCTTTTTAAATGCTTCAAAAAATCCTGAAGTGTTCAATACTACTTGCAGACCAGTTAACCCATATAATAGAGTTTAAAACTTCTTTGCAAAAAAGTTTTAAACCCTGTTCAAACTCTCCCAAACATCACCCCCACTCCCCCTTTTCTAGAGTTTACTAATTCTTAATCAAGTAAAGAGTGGTTTGTGGGAAAAATACTTGATTTAGCCAATTCTTAATAAGGATGCTTTTAGAAAATGAGATTTCTTTGTGTTATATATTTACTTTAGATAAGGTACAAGAGGTGAAAATTTGTTATTTGTTCTTTGATTGTTCTATTGTCAAACATGTTTGGGTTTGACTTCAAAATATGAATCTTTCTTCTTTGGATTAATTTTTCATCTTAAGACTATAAAATGCCCTATGAAAAATCATGTTAGATTCTAACAAATTCTTAGCATTAACTTGATCATACATAATATTTTTGGGAACATTAGATCCTCAGGTAATGCTTCTAATAAATTAATGCATAATGATATAATTGACTTTTGTATTTTGAATAAAATATTTATTTTTTATTCTAATATAATAAAGACTTAAAATATATTAATAAAAAATATAATTAAATAAGAATTAAAACAAAATTAGTTAATGTAAATTTTAATACTCCTTATATATTTTTATTTTGAGATTTTAATACTTTCAAAACATTTATTTCAAATTTATAATATAATAAATAATTAAATAAATAATATTATAATAATAAATATAATTTAATAACTAGTAATAAATATATTCCAGATTTAATAATTATTTTTAAAAATATATTTAATTAAATAATTTTATCAACTTTTATTTATTTCTCAATCCATCATATCATTACAAACTTTAATAAATTTCTCCTACATTTCTTTTTCATAATTTTTAATCAAAATAACATCGCTTTCACCAATTTTTTGTTTTCAAATTCATTCATTTTCAATTTCTCAAATCCATCCTCCAATTGAAACACAATGTTTGATTTTCTTTTCTTCATTTTTATGATATGGTTCATATAATGAGAAATAAGTGATAAATTTAGATGTTAAAATTTGTAGTAATATTTAAAAAATTAAATAATTTACAATAATATTATAATTCAAAATGAATATATTTACATTCAATGAAATTTTCCCTCCAAAACTCTAAGATCTATTAAGTCTTCTACGTTGTTTGAAAATCCAGTATTTTCACCCGTTCTGCTATATATGCTGCTTTCATAATTGCAAATCCGCAGTAAATCCTTTTGTCAATATTTCGATCAACTGAGTTCAGATTGGACAAATCAAAGGCTCATTTAAGAGATGGGAGCAAGCCACATGGGATGCTTCCCCTTCCCAAGTTGTTTTAAAATTATATTTTTCTCATTAAATATACTTTTGGTCTTGAGATACTTTCAATTTTTTTGTGATCTTTTAAAATTTTTGACAATATTTTCTTTTTGTTTTACATTTCATCATTGAAATTTCTTTATGTTTCCAAACGGTCTATATACAAAATGTATATTTTTATTTCTGAAATGATTTTAAAAACTTTTTATCAAATGTCTTTCATCAAACAAGTGTATGAAGTTTTAAATCAGTAATGATATATATAAAAATATAAAAATCAAGTTTTTAGAAAAAAAAAACATATTTTAAAGACTAAAATGTTAATAAGTCTACTATATATCCGAAACAAAATTTAAACATTAGATTTATCATATGTTATAGTCTCTTATATAAGAATCAAGCACAAAAATAATCTTTGGAGGAAAAACACATCAATGAATAAGTTTATACAAGAACTTTAATATAGTTCAGTGTCTCAATGCCTACGTGAATAAATATTTATCATGAATATTATTACTTAACATATAACTTTTTAGACAAAAGGTTATAAATAACAAATTGAGTATCATAAAATCGCATCATCTTTTCTATATATATATATATATATATATATATATATATATATATATATATATATATATATATATATATATATATATATATATATATATATATATATATATAAAAGTAGCATAGTTATTTCTACGAGAAACAATATAATATCTGACTTCGTATGAAAAGACTACACAACTATGAGAAAGTCAATATTCTAAGTAACAAATCTTTTACAAAAAAAATTATATAAAGAGGATTGTACGAAGAAAAGACAATAAGAATCAAGATTTATTGCTTACTCTTACATTTTTGTTTTTCTCTCAAGCTTACATTATCTAGACTTTCTCTTTGAAAATGAAAAATTTTATTACAAGTTTTCAGATTTTCACTTCATGGATGCTTTGGTCTTCCTATGGTTCTATTCAAAATATAGTCTCAACCATGGGAAAGAAATGAGTCATATGTGATCTACTCAACTAAGGAATCTTGCGAGATGTAATCAATAAGCTTAAACCTAATTATGAGTCTGACAAATTTTGGAGAAATAGTAATATTACTATGTCCATAGTACTCATTTTTTCAACTATGATAACCTAGATTGTTCATGAATACATATATATGTCCCCGTGTAGTATTTAATCTTGAATTCTTAATTAATGTTTATGCTTTAACATATTGTTTTAATTAAAATTTGTTATAATTGAATTTATTGAGTATGAGAAACAAAAACATGTTAAATAAATTTTAAGTTCTATAAATGTTCTTTGGATATTTTGAGGCGTGTCACTACATTTAAGTTGAACTCATGGAGGTGTGAAAATAAATTGGTTAAAGCTTTATAACATCTTAAAGATAAAGTCAAGAATATAAAATAATCAAAACCATGAAAAGTCAAGTTAAACATTGCATATGAAGGCAAGAAAAACATGAAAAGGTGGAGAAATTTGGCTAAGCTAAGAAGAGGGAATGATTTTTACAAGTAGCAAAGTTAGGATGGTGTTAAATCTACATAACATATCAACCGTATGAGTCCAAAGGTTTTTAATTTTAATTGAAAATTTACTTTGATTAAATATAGAAACTTTCATGTGATCCAATGAGCTTTTGCCAATAATTGAGAATTTATTTAGATTAAATTAATCAAGAATATACTTTGGTTAATTAACTTTTTACTTTATATAAGAGGTAAAAGAATAGACATATTTAGACATACTAATATTTAATTGTGAATGTAATTTGGTTAATAGTGAAAATGCCAACAAATTAATTGAGAATGTATATTGATTAATTTGAAAATCTAAGACAATAAACGACAATCCTTAGATAACTAGTGATGAATCCTAATTTGAAAAAGCAATGGGATCAACCTTTTTCTTTATTATTATATTTATCTCTTTTTATTTTTTTCTACTTTTATTTCTTACTTTAATTTACTCTTTTGTTAATTAATCTTTTACTTGTTTTGTTGATATTTGTCTTCTTATATTAATTTTATTTTATTTGACTAACCCTTTTGTATACTTTTTATTAAAACTAATTTGCTAGGAATCAATTTGATGTTCGTTGAGAAAAGATTGAAGATTGATTTTTCCTCAACCCAAAAGGGGCAAAATCACCATTGATGAAGATTGAAGACCCAAGCAGGAGTACAAGAGCTTCCAAGCACTCCAAACAACCTCTAAGGGTCTTTCCTAATCGCTCTAGGTGAAGAATAAAGTGTAAGACGAGAAGAATCCTCAAAACCTCATGAGAAACTTTCTTAAATAACTCATTTTGACATAACATCGTCACTGTCAGCTGCAAATTAATGCCACTAAACACCATTCCGTTCGCATAACTGACGCTTGAGCGCCACTTTTGTGTCGCTCAGTGTAACATCCCGATTATATAATAACAAATATTACATAATAAAGATGTCATCATTACAATATAGAGAACAGTCAGAATATGACGTGTAATTTAATTGTTAAATTACAATCATCCAAATTAAATGAGTGAAAATTTTAAACCTTGAACAGCTAACAAGGATTGATCACTTACAAGTGATCAATCAGGAAACTTCTAAGAAGACTACTCTGCAACATCAGCAACCTCCAGCTCCTGCTCCAAGGGAAACTCTTCTACGCCATCTGCTCCCATCCAAGTGGATGATCATCGCCGAATAACATAATCCAAATTGGCACACAACACAAACAATGCAAGGGTGAGATAGATATAAAAAGCATGTTATCTCCTAGCACAATTAATTCATGTCCTCATAGATTTAAATACAGAATTATTTATGCATGCTTATTAAACCACAATCCACATATTCATATGACTCATCCGGATTTTTGTATAATTGTCGGACTATTGGTCGTCTCTACACCTGCTAGTTCAGCTGGTCTTTCTCCAACACTAGCAATATAAGTCCCCCAAGCTGCCTATGTCTAAATTCAAAGATCATAGACGAGGACCTCCCTCTACTCTCACCACTCACATTGTTCTCCTCTACTTGAGTGTGAACAATGCTTTGAGTTTAGGGATAGACAACCATTTCAAAGCCCCTACAATTATACAGACACAACCACAATATTTCACATAACCACTTTCATCCATCTCTCCCTGAGATTTCCGAATCATACTCACGTTCATCATTCCCATCATATAATCACAGTAACTTATCGTATTTCATGCATTCTCATATTTTCTCATAGCTCATATCACCACATATATTACATAAAATTCTCAAATTACCACATTTACATCAGATGATCACAATACTCTATCATATTTCATACATTCTCATATTTTCTCATAGATCACATCACCACATATATTCCATCACTTTGAATCACATATCCTTTCACTGTAATGCCCACATGATAATGCATACATACACCCTTAAAGCAACATAGAAAAATCAATTAAAATAGTATACTGGCATGAATAAAAATCAATCAAACACATAATGAGCAAACCACAAACACCTTGACTTACACAGACCGAATGTTATAAGCTCTAGAAGAACACTAGTACATCACGAGTACTACAGAGATCATGATTTGGATGTTGAGGAAACATTTAGATATTTGTGAGGAAAGCACCTGACAAGGCATTGCCTCGCTCCTACGTATCTCCATTTTCGGTAGAGAATCAAGGCTTACGTAGTTCTGTCTCAAAATCATTGATTTATGATTTGATATTTTGATATTTTGAATATTTTTATATTATTTATTTATTTTATATTTTTCACTCTTGTTTTCTAAAAAAAAACAAAGAGAACCAGGCTTCTATTTCTATTTTACTGAACATAAGATACGGGCCCCAAACATTCCTTTTTCTTCCTTGGGCTGAGTCCCAAATTTGCTTCAGCAAGCCCTCTTCATTAGAGGATTCATCACGTTGGCAGAAACAGAGAAAGTTACTCCCATTCACTCCCTCAACGGTCACGGGAGAGATATTCTCCTCCAACCCCAAGCTCTGGCGGCGACGGCAGCAGAGGGCATCGCGGTTGCGGAACAGTGGTGACAGCGGATTGGAGGTGGTTCCCGGTGGAGGATTGATGGCGAGTTCTCGGGTCCGACCGCGAGGAGGCGCGGACTGAAGGTTGATGCAGGGATGAGGTTTCAGCGGTGGCGTTCACGGTGATGAAAGGCTGAGACACTGGGAGACGACAAGGCGACCATCCACGGGTTAAGGCATCTCGTGGTGGTGATCTGAGGCAGCGGCGGTGAAGGTCGAAGTGTCAGGTTGCCGTGGCGAGAACCGAGGCAAGGTCATGGTTGCTTGCATGCCCGGTGCCGGAGGTGATGAGATCAGAGGTTGAAGATGGTGACGTCCGCGGCTTATGATTAGGCGTGTTGGAGGTTCAGACGATGAATGGGTGGAGCCTAGGGTGGCGCTACAGTAGTAGCTCGCGGTGGGAAGAGAAGTGAAGCAGTGGATCGGTCGAGATCTGATAGGCTGTGAAGAAGAATATGGGTGGCGGTGGAGAGTGATGGTCGAGAGAAAACAATTATGGGATGGATGCTAGTCGAGTGTTTCATCTTAGAGTATTAAACAGGAATGGTCACATAGCACAAAAACAGAGTATTCCAACCATAAATATCATACATGCAATTAATCCCATGCATCACCACAATCAAACTTCAAGCCTAGACATGCAAGGAGAGTACTTACCTTTTGAAGCTCCCTTTTTATTTCTTCTGCTCTGAAATCTCCTTCTCTTCTTCTTAATGTTGTGATGTGTTCAGAGCTTTCTCCTCCCTTTCTTCTTCGCGGCAGCCCCCTCTTCTCCCTAGCCTCCTTCTCTTATTAATTTTCTTTTGCACATGATCCCACCACCAAAACATTGATCCCCCCGTGAAGAAGATAATCATAAAAAAAATGTAATGGTGGCATGTGAACAACAATAATGTTCACGGAGTGGCATAACACTATTCTTTGGCATGAACATGGGGACACCAACTTTCAATTAGAACATAGACAGCTGCTCTCATTTTTTTTTTATTTATTTATTATTATATATATATATTTTTTTTTTAACAAAGATAAAAACAAGGTTCTCACATTCTCCCATACATCAAAAATTTTCGTCCTCGAAAATTTATCATTCGAATTACTATGACTAATTTGAATATTTCATATTTTCAAAAGGTGAAAAAAAAAGAAAAAAAAAGAAAAAAAAAAAAAAATCAAATACTACTACAATTATTATTATATACATATATATATATATATATATATATATATATATATATATATATATATATATATATATTTATAAAACCGATACTATTGAAGATTCCGGTTATGCATGACCGGAACTGTGAGCACAGTGAGGTTCCTTGGCTATAAAACGAGGTGCTAGCCGCGTTGGGCGACACGTCGAAACGCTGAGATTCCAGAACGCGTGAGAGAGGGTGAGATCTGAGCATTTAGGGTTCCGAGTGCGAGAGAGAGATAGAGAGAGATCTGAACCCAGAGAGTTCTGAGTGAGAGAACTTACGAGATCTGAACGCCTGAGTGCTGGAGATCGGAGAGTCTTCCCGCAAGCTTCACTCTAAGTTCCCGGCTTTACTCCGCTTCGAGTAAGTATTTCTCTTATCTCTTCCTTTACTTTACCTAGCTTCTTCTTCTCCTTTCTTTCTCTTCTTTTCTTTCCTTTCTTCTTCCTGCTTCCTTTCTTGTACTTTTCTTGTTCTGTTTCTTTTCTGAGCTTTTATTTCCCGCAATTTTATTCTGCTCTCTCCTATATTTTCTGCTTGTTATTTTTCTTCTGCTCCTGTATTTGCATTCTTCTTCTTCTATCTTCCTTTAATTAACCAAATCTAAGAACACACTGCCTTAACAAAGATAAGGGGTATATCGGCTGGAAACCAGACGTTAATCTCCCCTCGATTGAGGGTATGGCAGAGACAATCGGGTAGAACAACGCCACGTACCCCATAAAAACAGAAAACTTAAAAAGAGGAAAATTTATTTGTATGTACGAAATGGACATAAACAAACTTGGACGTAGATCCGTTTAGGAACATTTGCGAGGACCGTGAAACAGATCTGGAACAAGACACTGAAACAACAAAGACCGACTGGACAAAAGAGCTTAAAAGAAACAAAATTAAATAAAGAAAACACTGACTATTTTTTTGTTCTGTTTTTGCTCTTTTTATTCTATTTTATTATTTTTGTGCTTTAGAAACACTTTGAAAGGAAGGATGAGTGAGATGGAGATGGAGAGGTACACCAGTCAGCGGTGGAAACCTACTGATGATCAGGTAAAAATGATGATCAATATCTTCAACTACGGGGTCACACATCCCAGTAGAGCCCAAGTCGTCGAGATTGCATCTCGACTCAGGGCTTTCGGAGAAGCCAGTGAATATAATGTACACTGCTGGTTCAACAATCATGGTAACCGGGTCAGGCGCTGGCAAGCGGAATTAGACCCTACTGGCACCCGATTTTCTCAGCTGCCGCTGTACATGTATGGTAAGAATCCTAATTACCATTATTTTTGGTTTGAATTTTATTTTTCCTTCTCCATTATTGACACAATTTTCTTTGTTGGAAGAAAATGACTGGGTAATCATGAAGGCGCCGAGGTTGCTGAACTTATTCCCTGTTCCTATCATCATTGATGACGACAGAGACGAACGACAGATCCCTCCATCCATGCTTCTCACATTCCGAACCAGAGCGCCCTCGACGGAGCTCTCCCTTAGACCACCACAACCAGCTCGGGAATTTTTCCATTAAATTTTTATTTTTATTTGTAACTTAACTATCACGAGTGATTGAACCCCGAACATCCATTATTTACTTTTGTTTATTTGCTTCATTTGAGTATCTTATAGACTGTAATATTTAACGATCACTTATGATCGACTCTAGAACATCTTTATTTTAGTTATGCATTGTAATATTTATCTGCCATGCTAGTTTGATGATCATATATATTGTTTTCTTATATATATATATATATATTTTTCTAACGATTTACTTACAGGTTATCGTCTTACCAAACTCAAGAGTATCAGAAGAGAAAAACCTCACAGAAACACAACCACCTGTTTGTAATTTTTATTGTATTTATTAAAATATATGTATATGTACTTGTTCATAAATTCGTATAAATTAATTTATTACACAATCTTTGAAATTTGACTCATAGAATTATTCTCAACTATTTTTATTTTTATTTGGTCCAAAAGAAGAACATAATAAGTTATCAATGAGTTTGAAACGCATTAAAATTATGTCTAAAATTTATCAAGATTCTTAACGATACTACAATATTCGATGAGGTAAACAAAACACTAATTTGCCCCAAACCTAAAACAATCTTTGTGTTCGCAGACTCGAAATTAACCAATAGGATTTCACATTAAGGCAAAAATACAAAGTATTAATGAACTTTGAAAACACCGAACACATACGTTTAACACAACCTGAACGGGAGCCGAAACTGAAAAATTAGATTGACTCATAATGACATTGAAAACAAAAGACATACGAACGGGAGCCGAAATCTGGCTTAGACACAAAGAGGTTGATAACCCCTAAATGATACATGTTAATGAAATGAATGAATGTTTAAGGTTGAACGCGACAGGATTAAAACATTAACTTGATGACAAAAACGGTTTAAACAGGGTTTAGGCTTAAACACGAGCAATGGACCAAACATGGCACATCAAGGTTAAGACAGGGAGAATTAAACTCATAATGATAACAAATTTTTATAACCGTAGTCGTGTGTACAATCGGAGCAAGTGCTCGAACCTGCATGCATACTCAGTCCCGACCTATTTCCCGGTATTAACTGAAGGAATTCAATCTCCAGGTCATACCTTACACTGTAAGGCAAGTACTCAGTATAAGCTACCTCGTTCTCATCTGAACATCATATATTTCACACATTTATACACAGAATTCAATTCAAGATAAAACTAAAAAAATCCAACGCAGAACATTATTTACACGAGCCAGGACGAATACCAGTACACGATCACCATTTGGACGAATGTCCTATTCAAAACGGACGAACGCTCCTCAACCAACTTGGACGAACATCAATTTTCTGAACGGACGAACACTACCCCAAACATCTTGGACGAACGTCCATTTTTGAACGGACGGACGCTCCACAGACAGCTTGGACGAACGTCCATTTCACAGGACGAACGCCTCGAAGGCAGGACGAACGCTCTTAGCACACTTTTAGACGAACGTCCATTTCACAAGACGAACGCCCGAAGTCAGGACGAATGCTCACTGCCGAACGCTTGGACGAACGCTCACTGCCGAACGCTGGGACGAACGCTACACATCGCTGGGCGAACGCTCCACTCGAACGGTTGGACGAACGCTCACTGCCGAACGCTGGGACGAACGCTACACATCGCTGGCGCGAACGCTCCACTCGAACGGTTGGACGAACGCTCACAACGCCAAGGACGAACGCTCACAATTTACTGTTTTAACACAATTTGAACGAGCGTCCAATAACCGACGATCATACGCTGACGTTCGTTAATAACCGAACATCCATCAAAATTCAAACTGGACGAACGCTCGAAATTTCGGACGAACGGGAGTCAAAATTGGACGAACGCTCAATCCTTGATTTAGGACGAACGCTGGTTACATAAGGACGAACGCTACATATCTTGGACGAACGTCCAATTTGAAATTTCAAATTGGACGAACGCTCGAAATTTGGGACGAACGTTCGGGCTGGTAATCGATTACAGGACCCCTGTAAACGATTACCCGAGAGAAATGGCCAATTTGTACAAAAAGTCTAACGTAGGTACTCAGTCAGGTGAACACAGGTCACCATTGGCCAAAAAACTTCAGAAACTTCATTTTTCATCCTCAAAATTTCCAGATTTATTTCAAAAACAGTAAAACTCAACAATCAAATGATATATCTAACTCCCCTTACCTCAAACCTTCAGAATTAAGAAAGGAAAATCATCTACGATTAAAGTCATGAGTGTGCACCCTCATTACTCTTATCAAGACATTTTCTGTTCTTAAAACTTCTAGTTAGATACACCTTACTATATTAATTTGAAAGAAATGGTAAATCATACCATCTATCCTCCAATCCTCACAGAGAAGATACGGCAAACCCACAACACAAAGGTCAACCTAAGGACGAACTGCTCTGATACCATTAAATGTAACATCCCGATTATATAATAACAAATATTACATAATAAAGATGTCATCATTACAATATAGAGAACAGTCAGAATATGACGTATAATTTAATTGTTAAATTACAATCATCCAAATTAAATGAGTGAAAATTTTAAACCTTGAACAGCTAACAAGGATTGATCACTTACAAGTGATCAATCAGGAAACTTCTAAGAAGACTACTCTGCAACATCAGCAACCTCCAGCTCCTGCTCCAAGGGAAACTCTTCTACGCCATCTGCTCCCATCCAAGTGGATGATCATCGCCGAATAACATAATCCAAATTGGCACACAACACAAACAATGCAAGGGTGAGATAGATATAAAAAGCATGTTATCTCCTAGCACAATTAATTCATGTCCTCATAGATTTAAATACAGAATTATTTATGCATGCTTATTAAACCACAATCCACATATTCATATGACTCATCCGGATTTTTGTATAATTGTCGGACTATTGGTCGTCTCTACACCTGCTAGTTCAGCTGGTCTTTCTCCAACACTAGCAATATAAGTCCCCCAAGCTGCCTATGTCTAAATTCAAAGATCATAGACGAGGACCTCCCTCTACTCTCACCACTCACATTGTTCTCCTCTACTTGAGTGTGAACAATGCTTTGAGTTTAGGGATAGACAACCATTTCAAAGCCCCTACAATTATACAGACACAACCACAATATTTCACATAACCACTTTCATCCATCTCTCCCTGAGATTTCCGAATCATACTCACGTTCATCATTCCCATCATATAATCACAGTAACTTATCGTATTTCATGCATTCTCATATTTTCTCATAGCTCATATCACCACATATATTACATAAAATTCTCAAATTACCACATTTACATCAGATGATCACAATACTCTATCATATTTCATACATTCTCATATTTTCTCATAGATCACATCACCACATATATTCCATCACTTTGAATCACATATCCTTTCACTGTAATGCCCACATGATAATGCATACATACACCCTTAAAGCAACATAGAAAAATCAATTAAAATAGTATACTGGCATGAATAAAAATCAATCAAACACATAATGAGCAAACCACAAACACCTTGACTTACACAGACCGAATGTTATAAGCTCTAGAAGAACACTAGTACATCACGAGTACTACAGAGATCATGATTTGGATGTTGAGGAAACATTTAGATATTTGTGAGGAAAGCACCTGACAAGGCATTGCCTCGCTCCTACGTATCTCCATTTTCGGTAGAGAATCAAGGCTTACGTAGTTCTGTCTCAAAATCATTGATTTATGATTTGATATTTTGATATTTTGAATATTTTTATATTATTTATTTATTTTATATTTTTCACTCTTGTTTTCTAAAAAAAAACAAAGAGAACCAGGCTTCTATTTCTATTTTACTGAACATAAGATACGGGCCCCAAACATTCCTTTTTCTTCCTTGGGCTGAGTCCCAAATTTGCTTCAGCAAGCCCTCTTCATTAGAGGATTCATCACGTTGGCAGAAACAGAGAAAGTTACTCCCATTCACTCCCTCAACGGTCACGGGAGAGATATTCTCCTCCAACCCCAAGCTCTGGCGGCGACGGCAGCAGAGGGCATCGCGGTTGCGGAACAGTGGTGACAGCGGATTGGAGGTGGTTCCCGGTGGAGGATTGATGGCGAGTTCTCGGGTCCGACCGCGAGGAGGCGCGGACTGAAGGTTGATGCAGGGATGAGGTTTCAGCGGTGGCGTTCACGGTGATGAAAGGCTGAGACACTGGGAGACGACAAGGCGACCATCCACGGGTTAAGGCATCTCGTGGTGGTGATCTGAGGCAGCGGCGGTGAAGGTCGAAGTGTCAGGTTGCCGTGGCGAGAACCGAGGCAAGGTCATGGTTGCTTGCATGCCCGGTGCCGGAGGTGATGAGATCAGAGGTTGAAGATGGTGACGTCCGCGGCTTATGATTAGGCGTGTTGGAGGTTCAGACGATGAATGGGTGGAGCCTAGGGTGGCGCTACAGTAGTAGCTCGCGGTGGGAAGAGAAGTGAAGCAGTGGATCGGTCGAGATCTGATAGGCTGTGAAGAAGAATATGGGTGGCGGTGGAGAGTGATGGTCGAGAGAAAACAATTATGGGATGGATGCTAGTCGAGTGTTTCATCTTAGAGTATTAAACAGGAATGGTCACATAGCACAAAAACAGAGTATTCCAACCATAAATATCATACATGCAATTAATCCCATGCATCACCACAATCAAACTTCAAGCCTAGACATGCAAGGAGAGTACTTACCTTTTGAAGCTCCCTTTTTATTTCTTCTGCTCTGAAATCTCCTTCTCTTCTTCTTAATGTTGTGATGTGTTCAGAGCTTTCTCCTCCCTTTCTTCTTCGCGGCAGCCCCCTCTTCTCCCTAGCCTCCTTCTCTTATTAATTTTCTTTTGCACATGATCCCACCACCAAAACATTGATCCCCCCGCGAAGAAGATAATCATAAAAAAAATGTAATGGTGGCATGTGAACAACAATAATGTTCACGGAGTGGCATAACACTATTCTTTGGCATGAACATGGGGACACCAACTTTCAATTAGAACATAGACAGCTGCTCTCATTTTTTTTTTATTTATTTATTATTATATATATATATATTTTTTTTAACAAAGATAAAAACAAGGTTCTCACACTCAGCACCATTCCTCTTGGCCTTCTATCGCTCAGTTGTCGCTTAAGCCCAACCAGTTTTACAACATTCTAAAATTCAAGTACTTGTGTGATTTCAAAGGTGCCCAACATGGATATTTGCATCAAATTGATATTTTCTTGTTCCAAAACATGCTTCCTTGAGTTTTTGCTTAATTTCCTCCACTAAAATTGCTTCCTATTCATTTATTTTCCACACTCAAATAAAGAGATTTGAGGAAAAATAAACATAAAACAACTAAAATACAAAACACATTAAACTTGAGGATAAAACATTATTAAAGCTAAGAAAACGTTGATTTATTCATGACAATAGACATACAAAAATAGGTAAAAATGAATGTTATCACCTCCGTTAAAGACTGAACAGAGAATTAAGATTGATAATCGTAGAAGAAGATGAACACAACAACATCATTTTGAAATGTTTTTTCTTAATTTTCTTTTTTAAAAATGCGAATTCCACGTCACTATTGCCACACCATTTAAAAATTCATGTCATCATGCCACGTCAGCTAACATTGAATGTCGTTCAATCAATTTAACGGTAGGGGTCCAATTGCATCAATTTTTCACAAATAGGAACCCAATTGAGATAAAAAAATAAGTGATGTACCAATTTGAGACAAATACCCAGGAATAAGGACCTCGTGAATGATTTAACCTAATATTTAATTGAGAATTTACTTTGGTGAATAGTAAAAATGTCAACAAATTAATTGAGAATGTACATTGATTAATTGGAAAATTAAGTAATTAATTGAGTGATAATCTTTTACTATTTTGTTACTTAATCTTTTACTTATTTTGTTTATCTATATTTGTATCAATTTTATTTTATATGACCAACCTTTTTGTATTATTTTTGTAAGAACTAATTTTTTAAAAATAAATTTCGTATTAGTTGAAAGACAACTTAGGATTAACTTTTCTCTAACTAATTTGTTAACTACTATCATGACTTTGTAATAGGTAACTATAGTAAAGTAACATTAATTTGATCGCATGAACGATCGGCTTATATATCAACTCTGAAGTCAGTTGTCCATCTAATTCTATATGAGTAGCCATCCACATCTCATAGCAAGAAGGTGGAGATACAAGGTCAACAAGCTCTAGTTCTACTGCCTGTGCCTTATGCCTTCATAAGGCATTGCCTCGAAAATGCATACCTTTGTGAGGGTAGGTGGGTGCACCATTCAATGTTTTTCATTCTTCGAAGCAAATAAAAAAATTAGACAATAAAAAATTTTAAATACAAATTGATGTCATTATAAGAATGGTCAGAAACTAACCTATCAAGAATCATCCATTCGATTGGCATGAAATTGCATCCAATCTTCCTCACTAATTTGGTACTTAGACATAGGGATCAACATCTTAATGCTTTCCTAACACATTCTCATATCAAGAAAAATCCCTCCATCTTATGGTAATGACAAAAGAACCATTCTTTCTTACCATCTTAGTGTTGAGAAGGTCGCCAATTTTGCTATGCAAATAAACAAATATGAAAGTTTAATCAATAAAATATAAATATAAGCTAATAATGAATTAACTAATATGGAATTCACATACACACATATATATATATATATATATATATACATACATACATATATATATGTACATACATATATATATATATATATATATATATATATATATATATATATATATATATATATATATATATATATATTATGTTTCATCTAGCAATGGTAATACTTTTAAAGTAGAATAGGACCTCTACGAGTTATAGCTTAATAATTTAAATGCTTAATTCAGCTTGTTCATTCTCATAAAAGAAAAATAAATAAATAAAAGACCCATTCAACACAAATTATAGGGATTATCCACCTAAGTTAGTGGATATTAATTATACTTAGATTCTGAATTTGGGAGTGCATACTATACTTAGATTCCTAATTTGGGAGACTAGCGTAGCTACTAACTTTATAACACAAATAAAATATAAATCAATTTTATTACCATATCAATTGTTAACCATACAATAAAAAAAGCCTAAAAACTCGACTTTCTTCTAATTTATTTATAATATAATATTAATTATAATAAATTTTCTTAAGCATAACTAATATATCATAATTCATATATTTTGTTATTATCTCAATGTTATGAAGTCTCAGTTTAACTTATACACCTCATTTTAGTTTTGTTCTAATTCTCTTATTGACTAATGCTTGGACAACCTTATAATAAAGCTCTTTCTTCATTAGACTAGTTTAACTCACAATGGATGAAGGTTTGACCACGTCAATACCTCGTCGAGAGATGATTTACTGACTAATAGAAAAAAGATTATTTTATCCAAATATTCACACGTAATATTGTCATTAAAAAGCTAAAGAAAATTATCTATTATAGTTAACTTACATAAATTAAATTATAATAAAAATTAAAAAAAAATCGCATTCTATCAAATTTAACAATAATGAATATATGATAGGTAAATGAAAGAGTTCGGTTTAAATTTAAAATTAAACCAAAATAAAGACTCTTACTATTTCTAATCGAGATTTCATTTGCGAAACATTAATGACATATAAAATAATTTCTTAAACAATATATCTGAAGAAGGAGGAAATTTCCTCAAAATAAAGAGAAAATGTATTGGTTCCACCTTGATAAAGTATGTGTGACAACCAAGCAAAATAAAGCTGTTCTAAAGTTTTAGCAAGAGAGAGTGCAAGAGGAACTACATAGAATTAATGGGAGATGATAAAAAAGTGTGATAATGGTAGAACTGTATAAATTTAGTTTGAAGATAAGGTGAAATGGAAATTATATATAAACATTAAAAAGCAAGAATGCGACATGAAACCAACAGCAATAAAGTCCATACTAAATGTTTCCTTTATTGAATTTTTTTGTACACAGTTAAACACCGGAAAATTAATTACTTGGCGTAAAAGTCATTTAATTCGCAGACACACTTGTCTACAATAACTTTGACTACAGATCCAATTGCACATTCTCCCTTCAGAAAGATCAAAATCAAACCCAAATCCAAACAAATTGATATAAACATTTGATGCTGGAAACGACCAACCAGTGAGCTGTTTTCCAAAACTAGGTATCAGAAAATTACAATAACACACTTCCAACGGAAGAAAAATATAAAATAAAAAAGAAAAAATAAAAAAAAGAGTCTCTGTTAAAGCATCAACAAAAACCACTATATGGAACTCCACATATTTGTGTGAGCATGTTCATTTCATGGTGATGTGGGAAGAAAAATCAACCATTTCTGACTTGGGTCATGAATTTCAGGAATATGCAGCTTCTATGTGACTCACACTGACATAACCCTTTCCAACACGAAAACAAATGCTCCTGTGTTTGAATTTTCACTTCATCTTGTCGCATGAATTTGTGTTATCTCGTTAAAAACTTTGGCCCTATAAAAATTGTTGTAAGTGGTTGTGATGAAGTAAGAGATAAACATAACTTTTCACCCAACAAAACTAGGTGAAAATTCAACCTTTGATGATCCATTCCTCACCTAACATCAAAACATAGGAGAATGAGAAGGAGATGAGTTCACTAAATTAAGGATGCTGTTCCAATAATTGTTGTTATCTTCGTAAAAATCACTGTGACCGGCGCTACCACCGTCACCATTGTTAGACTCTCCTCCACCTTCCGACGACAAACTTGGATCTTCCGAGTTTGTCTTAAGGAGAAGATTGGTGAAGCCTTCTTCAACAATGTCATCATGTGAGCCATTGGTTCTGAGAGTCTCGTGGACCCAAGTGCTCTCCATGGCCATCGTGAACTCATGCAAACCAGAACTGAAAGTGTTGATAGAACTATCGTAACCTTTCCATTCCTGCTCACCCTCTTCTTTCACAAGAGAAGAAGAATTACCCGAACTTCCCACAAACTCGATCATAGGCATTGCGTTATCATGGTTGTTGTTATTTTCTCCTCCAATCGCATTCATAATCTGTGGTGCATTCTCAGAGAAAGATAACGTAGAAGTAGGAGACTCAAGGTCCCCACTTACCCCAACCGTGCTTGCAATGGCGCCACTCCCTTCACTGGACTTCAACCAACCTCCGTTGTTCCAAGCCTTGAGGACGTCAAGGGAGGACCGCGACGGCGGCGGCGGTGGCGGAGGTGGTGCTTCTGGTTTATTATTGTTGAGCACTGAAGCTGAAGTGGACGCAGAAGATGATGAAGCAAATGTAGAAGAACTTCCAATTTGTTGCTGAAGTGAATGTGAACGTAGCTTTGACTCTCTCACTAGTCTTGCTTCAGCTTCAAGTCGAGCACTTTCCCACTGGGCCATGTGGCTGAGGTTTGCAGCGGTTTTGGATTGACCATCACTGGAGAGAAGTGCATCGTTTTTGGGTTTGTGTGTGACAGGGTCAATTCCCATTTTTGTTAACCTTTTCTTAAGATGTGTGTTCCAGTAGTTCTTGATCTCGTTGTCCGTTCTCTTTGGCAAGTGTGTGGCTATTGCCGACCACCTGAGTACAAAGACAGCACAACCATAGTGCAGACAACGTTAAATTAAACCCTAGACCAGTATTCCAAAAATACTACTAAATCAGATTACTGTTTCTTCTTTTTAACTAACCATATAAAAAATGTGAAAGAGAACGAGAAGGGTATGTAGTATGCATTAGATAATCACATAGATGATGGCTACATGCCATTTTGATTATGGCAGAAGATGTGTATGACATATATGTTTTGCAATTAAGATTGGCCTCGAATAAACCTGTATGTCAGGGAAAAATTTATGGAAATGGCACAGAGGACAGTGTCTAATTTTTTTTTTTTTTTTTTGTTGGGGGAGAGGGTTGAATAGTTGGGTGAAGAAATTGAGAGGTCATTGCATTTAAGACATTCTGCTGCACAGGAAGGGCACAGGAACAGAAAAGAAATTATAGCTCCACACGGAAAATGAATGAATGAATGAATGATTCATGTAGTTACTGAGGAGAGAGTATGAGAGAATAAAATATGAAGTTGAGGTCAGTGTGTGAAATACAGTGACATGATCCATTATAACACACTGTCATTTAGAAAAACAATGCATCACTTTCACATCTTCAAAAAAACCCATAATGGGTCTTGAGTTTTGAACATTCTTAATGTTACCCTTGCTTCTAAGAAAAAACTCATTCAAAACAGTTTCCTAAGATTTCAAGCCTGAGCAAAAACACTTGGTTTCAAAACTGCAAAAACAACATAGCACAAACAAAGATTCCAAACAAACCTGTTTCCTAAGAGGGCATGGAGTTGAATGATGGTTTGTTCCTCTTGCAGACTGAACTTTCCTCTCTTAATATCAGGTCTGAGATAATTGGTCCATCTCAGTCTACAGCTCTTGCCACACCTCTGAAGCCCTATAAACACACACACACACACACAACAGCACAAGCAGTTTCACTTCAACATGAACTACATTGCAACACTACACAAACATGTACTTACATATGTTGCTACACACTACATAAGCAATATTACACCAAAAAAACAGTGTGAAGTACCAGCTTTTGCTGGCAAGGCACGCCAGCTTCCATGACCGTGTTCTTCAATGTAAGCTAAGAGCTTCTGATCTTCTTCCGGAGTCCATGGTCCTTTCTTTAAACCTACCTTGTCGCAGCATGGTGATCGTCCCATTTGCAAGTGGAAACTAGCACTAAAGACTGTAGTAGCTTTTGCTCTTACTTATATAGCACAATGAAGGGAAGAAAGAAAACTATGGTGTGAGAGAGATCAGTGAGAGAAAGAGAGAGAGAGAGAGAGAGAGAGAGAGAGAGAGAGAGAGAGAGAGAGAGAGAGAGTGAGATGGAGTTAATTATAAATGAAGAGATGGGCATGGAAGAAAGGTCAGCGGCATAAATGGCATAATAAACTAAACTAAATTATAAGGTACATGTTTGTGGACTATATCGTTACAAGAGTACCCTTCTCTACCAACTCATCAATTTTATTTTATTTTTTGGTAGTCATGTTACTCATAAAATTTCTATTAAAATAATCATGTGATTTTTAGGATTTAGACACCGTACGTTTACATCTAAGAATGATTTGTTTAACAAACAGTTTTGTGTTGGATCATTGTTGTGTGTGAAAGATTGTCATAGTTGCTAAATATCTAAAGTCATTGTTTTTGATAATTCTGTGGATAATCTCTTTTTCAATCACATGTGAAAACTTGTTGGACTTAAGTGAGATTAGTTTATAATTTAGTAAATTAGGAATAGTTTTGAGATGACAAAACAAAAAAAAAACATGTTTTGACTATTAGGGTAATTTATGAATTGTAAAATTTGAACTCAAATTTTACTTCTTTACACAATATGTCCTTAAAATAGATGTGGGTGATTAGGAAATGAGAATTTTATAAACTACTTTAATTTCAACTCTTAAATAATACGAAAGTATAACTTAAATAAACCTTCAATCAAAACTAAAAGACTATAAATGAGTCAGATTCCTAATCAGCTAGTAAGAAATGAAATGAAAGTATTTATAGATTATCATATATGATATAATATGGAACTTTTACATATACCATGAACCCAATCTTTCTGTTCAATTATATATTTCTTATTTACATAATTTTAAAATGATAAAATTATATATAAAAAATTAAACTTCATTTCACTCTTTTTCTCTCAATAAAAAATAACATGTTTAAAGAGTGACACTTGAAATATTCACTAGTACAATATTTACTTTTAAAATCGCACTTTATACTTCGGTTTATAATAAACCGGTGCCTAATAAAACGCGGTGGCAAAATTGAAAATAAATTCAATTTATATGCCTCGGTTCCATGATCACCCGAAGCATAATGATAATATTACCTCGCTGCTCTCAAAACCGGTGTCTAAAACCACGTCTACTGTTTCGGTTACTCCAAAAACCGAAGCATATACCCTACGAAATAGGTATACTGCTTCGGTCTCTCTCAGAACCGAAGCATATACACACTGCCACCTCTACCTCTGCCATCTCGCCCTCTACTCTCGCCCTCTGCTCTGGCAAAATAGGTAAACCCTCTACTCTCGCCCTCTGCCATCTCGCACTCTGCCCTCTGCCCTCTCGCCTCTCGCCCTCTGCCCTCTCGCCTCTCGCCTCTCGCCCCTCGCCTCTCGCCCCTCGCCTCTCGCCTCTCGCCCCTCGCCTCTCGCCTTTCGCCTCTCGCCTCTCGCCTCTCGCCTCTCGCCTCTCGCCTCTCGCCTCTCGCCCTCTCGCCTCTCGCCCTCTCGCCTCTCGCCCTCTCGCCCTCTGCCATCTCGCTTCTCGCCTCTCGCCCTCTGCCCTCTCGCCTCTCGCCTCTCGCCCTCTGCCCTCTCGCCTCTCGCCTCTCGCCTCTCGCCCTCTCGTCCTCTGCCCTTTCGCCCTCTGCCTTCTCGCCCTCTCGCCTCTAACATCAGGGCACGCCGCCAAGCCGCCGTTCAACCCTTGTCGCAAGCCGCGTTCATCCCTTGACGCAAGCCGCCGTTCAACCACGCCGTCGGCCGCTGCCGTTCCACGGTGCTCGAGAGAGGGATCTCCTCATTGCAAGCCTTTCATCGTCACGGTAAGCCTTCTCACTCACAGATCTATCCTTCATCTCCATTTCTTCTATCCTCCTTTAGGGTTTCTTCTCCTTTTCACCATTTCCCTTCAATTCCACCGATTAAGGGCGGCGACGGCGGCAGTGGATGGAGGTTTGCGAGCAGTGGCGAGGCTGTTGTTGTTGGGGTCGAGGAGGACGAGGCGTTTGCAGAGGCATGCGGGACATAAGCCGTTTGCAGAGGTGGAGGGATGGCGGGCCTGCGGTGGTTGGGGATTGGAGGAGCAAATTTTTTCCTGTTTCATCTCTGAGTTTCTTCTGTTGTTGTAATATTGCTTCTGGGTATGTAATTTTGTTGCTTCTGTAGAGAGAAATTGTCTTGTAATATTGTTGTTTCATCAGAGTATGTAACATTGTTGTTTCATCTGAATCTGAGGATGTAATTTGCTGTTTCATCTGAATCTGAGTATGTAATTTGTTGTTTCATCTGAATCTGAGTATGTAATTTGTTGTTTGATCTGAATCTGTAATTTGCTGTTTCCTAAATTGTTGTTTCATCTCTGGCTTTCTGTTTCATTTTTAACAGTTTTTCAGTTTGGGGTTGTGGAGTTTGAACTGAAAAAAAAATCCTACTACCTCGGTTTAGGTTCTGACCGAGACCGTAGGATCAGAAAACTAACACGATACTGCCTCGGTTATTCAACAACCGAGGCATAAATTTCATCTTTTTTAACCCAGTTCACAACCGAAGCATAAAACTTACCCTTTTTTACCTCGTGTGTATATGCACCGGTTATAGAACCGGTGCCTATAAACAAATTTAACCGGTGCGGTTTCGTTTTACTGTACTAGTGATTATAACTCATTTACACAAATAAATTTACAAGAATTAAAATCTTAGTGAAAAATACATGTAAGAAACAACACTCATCACCTAAATCACCTAGATACACCGTAGTATTATTCTAGCATATTATAATTAGAATTCAAATAAAGATAGCATGTAAATTGAGCTTATATAACAATTTTGTTTACTTTATTTCACTTAAAGTAACTGCTTCACGTTAGCAATAGGAATTCAAATACAGACAAATGATTTTAATTAAAGGAGTGTAATTTAATAAAATACTTTATGTATAATGGCTATTATATTAAAATATTCTTGGTATGACATATTTATATATAAATAAAAAATATTGAGAAATATAAATGTATTGGTGGAAAGATTGATATGAAAAGGGAGTGGACTGTCTTTTCTTATGAATTTACTTTGGGTAGAATTTTGAAGCCATAGAGCAATGAGCTATGCCAAAGTTATTATAGCCATAATTTCTAAGTGATACGTCATCTAGCTGTATTTATGGCATGGCTAAGCCCAGTTTTTAATTATTCATCATACCATTCCTTTTCAGTTTTTTCTTTTTCTATATCAACCAATATCAGTAGGGAAGTACTCTTTTTACTATTATTCTATTTATTATTATTCTCTTTACATCAGTCTTAATTATGATATAGTCCACACTAACTAGTTTGATATGGATTTGCCTGAAAAAAAAAAATAAAGAGTGGAAACTTTAGATTGGTAATTTCAAAATGTTTTTTAATTGATTTTCCTTTGACTTAATTTAATCTAGGCTGAAAAATTTAGAGTTTATTGAGACGTGGTTCATTTTAAAAACTTAAACTGAAAATAGTCTTTTTTTTTTAAAAAAAATCCTTATAAAATTTATAGAAAGAAGTGAACTAGTTGTTTCTAATTATTTTTAGACTCAAAAAATGCTTCATGAAAATAATTTCCATCCTAAGAAAGTAAGTTGTTTTCTTAGTTCTAGTATTTCTTATTGTGGTTCCCAGAATAATTGAATTCTTAAACATTGCTCTTTTTTTAATTTGAAAAAGGTCACAATAGTATTGAAAAATAAATACATACATACCATAAAAACCTTATATAATGTGTATATACGAAGCTGAATCACGAGTTATTAAGTTCAACACTTAAAAAATTCAATTTGACTAATGAAATAACTAAAGTATAAATGATTAACTCTTAAGCATGATCATTAAATCATTAAAAATTGAATGGGAAAAAGACTATACCTTTGTTTTACCCTCAAACATTAATTTATTTTGTGCTTTTTCGTAAGTTTGACCAAAAAGTTGAAACCATAGTCTTGTCAGTCCTAAGTGATGTTTGAACAATAGAGTCTTCATAGCAATCAAGAATTACTGCTAAAAATTGGAGATATCCATTGGAGGTCGGCTACAACCTACCATGAGAGTAGTTCCTTAATTCACTTTCTGATGTGTGTTTAGCTTCTGTTTAATTATGCACTCTCAATCCAAAAGTATCAAAGTGCAATAATTTCTATCAAGTTATATAAATGAGAATAAATATTATTAATATATTTTCCAATACATTCTTGTTCCTTATTTTTTTTAGTGATATTGTACGTTATTAGAAATCATTTACCTTGATTTTGCTTAATATTAATATTGTTATTGTACTTTCATTTTGTATGGATTAAAACACTTCAAATATTTCATAAATATGTATATAAAAAGTATACCTAGTACTAATAAAAAAATAAATTTCTCTCTTCTGCTTAAAAAAATCTAGTCATGATAATATCTTTGTTTTTGTATATGATCCAGACATCACAACTGCACTCTATCTCTTTAATTTAATAAGGTTGTTTTGCTCTGAAAAGACTATTTTCAACAACAGTATAACTAATTAATTTCTGACAGATTATTAAGTTAAAAATTAATTTATTTTCAAAGTTGATAGTTTGCTTGGTATCTAATTTAGAGAGAAACAAGAATAGAATATTCCGTTGTAAGAATTAAGTGCAGCAAAAATCAACTAAAGATAAATGAATATAACAAGCATATTTTTTTTTTCTAATAGAAATTTGTGATAAAATTTAATTCAAAATGAGTCAAAATCTCACATTTAATAAAAATGAAAAAAATTGAATGATATCAAAGAAAAATAAAACTCACAAACATTAAGTCATAAAATTTTACGTTGGATGTAATGTTTTGTTTCTTAGTTAGAAAAACTCATGAATCTTTCTTGGTAAAAAAAAAATCAACATAGTTAACATATAGTTTCCTAATAAACAACAGACAAAAATAAATATATCTAGCATGAGAAGAATTTTAGAAAGAGATGATGGAAGATTTCGAATTATCCAATTTACACTTAACAGCTTTATCTAAATTGAAATTGAATTTAATGAGAGACTATGTGTTTTTTTTCTTTTTTTCTTGTGTGGTGACAAAAATATTTGAATATTCATATTTAATGTCCAACAGTAACTGAAACAAGATTTTTTTTATTTAAAAAAAAGGAAGAAGGAATCTTGAACGTAATCAATTAGTTTGCTTTGAGTTTGATGATTTTAGAAAGCACATATCCAAATGTGCTATATATTAAGAGTAAATGAGAGATGAGATATAAGTAAAAGAAGAATTTTAAATGATGATAAAAAAAAGGATTTTATTTAAGGTTGGAAATTAGAGAGATGAGAAAAGTGGGGTGCCAGAAAAGGTTGGCACTTAATAATAGATTGAAAGGAGAAGAGGAAGAAGAGAGAGGAAGAAGAAAGAAGAAAGAAGAAGATAGGGGTGTTTTGGTAATTAAAGAGAAATAAATGAGGTGGGGGCTCTAGGGTCGGGAAGGGGTATCTTGAATGATTTGGTATATGAAAAGACAAAAGAAGGGTCCCGTGATGAAAAAAAGGGCTAAAATAGAAAACTTAAATGTGTGTGGTGTGGGATGGAAAAAAGTCTCATTGGAAGGACAATGGGGACAAGCTCCTTAAATTTTATCGTTGCCAGCTCTAAGCATCGTAATGGTCCAACATAGCCTTAATGATCCCATTTAATGTGTAACTATTACACTTGTCAAACTGATTCAAGTTCCACATGCCTCATTTCTGACAAAACACAATCCTCTTTAACATTTTTCACTTCCATTCTTCTTTCCTTTTACCCACCTTCCCATCCAACCTTTCTCTTACCACTTTCTTTTTTTATCAATCATGTTAACGTTACTATCCATTTTCCTATGCTTTCTTCATCAATAAAATCATCGTCTATCTAATCATATCATTAATTCAAAATATTACATTGTTTTCTAATTTTTAGTTTTAATACTTTCATAATATCTTTATATAAAATGATATTATTATATAATTATCCGACTCTCAACAGTCAACTCTTTTATAATAAGAAAACATTTTTAAATCTCTTCATCAATTACTCTTTATTTGGTAACCGATTGGTTGTCAATCTAGGACCAACCGATGAGTAAAACCAATGTAAAACCATTTTCATAAATCTAGCATGTTTAGTAAAGTAAAACATACTTATGACTTTTGAGTCGGAATTGGTCAATCCTACTAATTAAAAATTTATTTTGAAATCTATAAATATAAAGGCAAGGTGGTTGCATTTATTATAAAGTTAATACTGTATTGTGATAATCGTTTAATTAACTAACTTGAACATTAAAATATCTTTAACAGGTGCACCTCCACTCGGCTTGAAGATCAAACAAAGAATACTGATAACAATGATAACCAGGATCAAACAAAGAATACTGATAACAATGATAACCAGAATCGAAAGTAACGCAAGAGGACCAACAATTAGGTATAGATAAATAGTTCTTGACTTTACTATCCAAAATATTATCTAAGAAAGTTTCCACATCATTCTGTCTTTTACAAATTAAAATTTATTTCACAAAAATTTACTATTTTAGGATTATTATAGTTATGACTGTATTCATTGAAATTTAAACTGAGTTTTATGATGTCATTAAAATCACTAACTTCTTTAACATTTTAGTATTAGATAGGTGTCAATTTCAATATATATGATCTAATGACTTTGCAAAAACATGTATTATTTTATAAAAGAACATTCAAAGTGTTTCAATATTTATATATTTCTTGGTTAATAATAATATAAAAAAAAACTTATGTTAGGTTACTAGCAACACATAATGATTAGAATTTTCAATCTTCTTTGTCCAACTATCTCAACCCATGATTCTTCACAGTAACACACCCTATATAGACTATAATTCAAAGATAATGAAAATTTAGTGCAAGCAAAGAGTAAGATACCTTTGTGATATGATGCAACCACCAAGATATCTGAGAACAAACTTATCTCAAGAGTAACTTAAAAACTCAATGGTAATTTGAGATCACGGTGAGAAACAATCTTTATGTAGATAAAAGGAACTTTGTAAATATTTTTTATAAGTGGGTTAGAGCATTCTAAATATTTTACTATTAATATATATTTTTTTGCCGATAAAAAAAAACTTAAAAACTACTTTTATACATGATAAAAATAATAACCGTTATTTATCGACAAATCAAAATAAAAAGGCTTAAGTCATTTGTTTTGTTTTATTCTTAAAATCATTGTTGTTTTTACATGATTAGGAGATTGATGGATGTTTGATGAATGACGATTTAATGAATTCATTTAAAGAAGTAAATAACTAAAATGACGAGATTGAAGTGACGAAAATATAAGTATAGATTGGTGGAACTTGGTATATGTTAATTAGAAATACTAAGAAATTCAGTTAAAATTTTGCAGTATGTAATTAATAAACAATATTATTGTGATGAACATGGATGTGTTCGATCAATAATGGAATACCCAACTTACTACATTCTACAAGAGTACTATAAGAGACTAAAACCGTTAAAGTTACTATGGAAGCCAATGATGTAATCTTCATCCAAGAAGGAATCTAAAAGGTAAGCTTTTTTTATATGTTTGCTTTTTCATTAGTGATTCACATAAAAAAAATTCGTCGATTGATGTTGTTATGGCCAATCATCATGTGTGGTCTGATTTAGAGTGTTGAACTTCATTACGGTTTTACTTTTTGAAAGGCGTATGAGAAGGCGAAAGAAATATTAAACTATCTTAGATTTCAACTTATAAACGATATGAGACTATTAAATTGGTAGTACCTTGTGATACTCGGACACTGACGCGGACGGGGAGTGACGCCGGTGCAGGGGGCACAGACAAGGAGCGGCTTCTGGCAGGCTTCCAATGGAAAAGGCACATGGATGAATCGAACATACACTGGAATGAGAGGGATCTGGAGATTGTGTAGGTATGGGACTATACGGTTGAAGGATAGCTTAAAGGGATTGATTTGGCTACTCATATCACCAAATGCATTTGCTTTTTCGGTAGCCTGACTCATAAGAACTCCATGGTTAAACGTGCTTAGCCTTGAGTAATTCTGGGATGGGTGACATTCTGGGAAGTTTTCCCGGAAAGTGTGCGAGTGAGGACAAAGCACACTGGAAAGCCTGGTGGACTGTGAGTTGTCGGGACGTTACATACCTAAATACCCAATCAATGTCTAAAAAAATGATTAGTATGAAGGACTTAAGGGATCGAATGTTTGGTTATCGGTCCCATAGTGGACGTCAATATTCTAATTTCGAAGTATATCGAGTAATATCTTTAGTGTCAATCACCTTACGTGTTGTTTGTTTTAGAATTGTCACTGTTTTGTCCTTAAAATGTATTTGGGAGTGTGAAAGGAGTATTTAAATTATTTTAAACTTTTGATTTCTATGAAACTATTTTGGATGTGGTAAAATTATAAGGTAATAATAATGATATTTTTGTAATTTTATTTTGTATAAAATAAAGAGAGAAAAGGTTGGATAGATATGCTTTTTAATCTATTACATGTACTTAACAGTGAAGCAAGAGTAACTCCAAATTCTTATTAAGTTTTTATGTTGTCTATTCAATTTTCATAATACATTAACGTTTATATATTAAAAGAAGACTTGACATATTTTCAAACATCAAAATAAGTGTTTATAAATATATCGGAAAACATAACAGTAAAAAAATTAAATTTGAAAAAACTCGAGTCATGCACCTATAAGTTAGCAAACTTTTGTAGTTATTTTTAAGAAGTTCAACATTTAAATTTATTTGCTTTCTCATGTTTTCTCTGTTTTTATAAGTTATAGTTAATGCAAAAGTGTGTGACACATGTGAGTTTGGATTCTTGAATGTGAAACTGAATTACATTCATTGGTATCTTTCTCATGTCACTATTGTTAAATAATTGTTAAGAGTATTTAAGAGTTAATTACTTAAAAGTTAAACTC